>OY747710.1:52890499-53470499 GCA_963556495.2 Valencia hispanica
TGTCTTTGCGGACCGTGAAAACGAAATTAAATAATGCCGGATTCTACCGCAGAAAAAACTACTCATCTGAAGTAGATATCAGAAACGCCATCAGACTGAAAGTTTGTGGACCAGGACAGCTGTTTGGCTACAGGGCAATGTAGTTGTAGGCAATGTAATTCTGCGTTAACTTCTTTCTTCTTCTTCTTCTTCTTCTTCTTCTTCTGCTTTAATGGCGGTTGGCAACTGATTCCGTTCCCTGCAGTATCACTTCCGGTCATGTCTTTCTTAAAGTGTTTCGGTAAATTTCTAAAAGTGTTTCGGATTAATGTAATTTTGTTTTGCACTTCCCGGCCACCGTATTGGACAAACTAATCCACTGTTGGTCAAAGTCAAAGTTATTTATCATAGACAGTATTGTTATTGGCTGCCTCAAATAATGCAGATTTCTGATTGGTTAGACAAAGCATGTCCTGACCTCTTCAAACACAGTTCCAACAAGGCAAATGCAACCAAGTTGATGGAGTGGGTCTGGCTCTGCTCTACTTAGAAAGACATTATCTGTTTGTTAGGTTTTAAGATAACAGCTAATGTTTACAGTCATATTCCCATGTCTCCTTGCTAACAGACTAAAACACTCCTTTGCTAAGTGATCCACCCAACATTTAACAGTTAAACAGAAACAAGTGTAAGGTTAGCAACAAATGGTCCAAAGTAGTTGCTAAAAACTTAAACAGAAGAAAATTAGTGCTGAACTGATGATGGTTTAACCATTCTAAAGGTTAGAACTGTGTTCCAAACTGAGTTTGACTCTGGGAGCCAAGAGAGTCCATCGGGGCAGTACAGATCCTCACTGTCCTGTGGCTCTTACTCAGCTGGTTTGTGTGTGTGTCTGTGTGTGTCCACGTGAAAGAGGAGATTTCCCACGGTTAAAGGGCTCTATTGAACAAGGCTGTGCTCCATTCCCCTCATTGCCATGCAAAGGGGACCAGCTGCCTACCCTCGGCCATGACGGCTGAAATATTTACCACTCTGTTTACTGGGGACATCCTGACTGACCCATCCTCACACTAATTCCTTCTCCAATGTCCACTTTTGTTTCTATTTCATCCATCGTTTCTTTGTCATTTCTTCCTCACTCATCTGTCTGGGCTTCCTATCGGTGCTGCCTCTGGGTACCATACACTGGTTCTGTAGATAAGAGACTCATTGAGTGACACATTTTAATTCTGTCCCCTTCTAATGATATTTGCTCTCCCAGCAGTGTATCACCCACCATCAAAATGTCACAGGCAGATTTACAAGTGTATAAACTACCAAACAAAGCTTATTTTAGTCTGGAGCTTCAGGGGGCAGGAAATCCACATATACTACAAATCAATGGGGACAAATTTATAGCTCCCACCAGAAGACCTAAGATTATTGCCTTCAGAAGCATCGTCTGTACGTATTGCTTATTAAGACACATTGTAACACTTATTTGACTGTATTGATGACGGTTGTTGTTTAACTATGATGACTGTGCAGCAGATGGTTGTGTTGCAGAGACAAGTTATTTGGAGTGTATTTGCTTTATTTCCGCACCTTGCTTATTGTATGTTTCTCTTTATGTTTTCCAGTTTTTCTCCTGTTCATATAAAAGTTTTTAATGAAGCACCTGGAGCTTGGGTCCTACATCCTGACTCGTGTGTTCATTGAAATTGAGTTTGGATTGTTGCTGAATTGTGGATCTACCAACACACAAGGGAAGCAGTACAAATGGTCCTTCTGACTAATAAATATAGTCTAGTCTACAGTTAACTTTACCAGACTAGAATGGGATCAAGAGCCCCAGTTGTGCTCCTAGCACTTACCACTACGGGGCAAAATGCAGAGCTTCAGCTCAGTTTCTTGCTTTTATTTTAACTTGTCATGACAAAATTCTCAGCATCTCTCTATTTTCTGTACTCCCTATCTGTTTCTCTCTCCCCTTGCCTGTCTTTCTGGCATTGGTATCAAAGCAAAACTTGTTTAAACCCCTGTGGCGTGTTGCTGGGGTTTCTCTACACAGAAGAGAAAAAAGAAGGGCCTTTAGGGTATGTTTACCTCCCTGCCAGCAACTACTACTGCTGCTCATCTACAACTACCACTCAAGGGAATGGGCTAGAGAGCGGGCCCAAGACCTTTGTCTCCCTCAAAGTATTTACAGTGTACAGAAAAAAGTACTTGCCCCTTTCAAGCTTTATTCTGTTTTGAACACAAACATTTTTAGATCAAATGCATTTTGAAATCAAATAAGGATAATAGGAAAGTAGTCATCCCCTAACATGGTTGTGTCTCTGGTGGCAGAGACTGTGACTGATTGAGAATGAGTCTGTTACATCACTGTGGAGGAATTTTGGCCCACTCCTTTTGGAAGATTGTGAAAAAAACAGCCATAATGAAGGATTTTCCAGCAGGAAGCACCAAAACTTCTCAGTTAAAATAAATCAACATTTTGGCAAGGCCACTCTTAACTAATAGTTTTTGTTTCATCAAAACATTGGTGGAGCTGTTGTTGTGCCATCGTCCTGCCCTGACTGACCCACATCTACTGTGAGCTGCTGCTCGTGTTCTTCACTAGAACCAGGAAAGTAGAGCACATCACCCCAGGTCTAAAGTCCTTACACTGGCTCCCTGTAGCTCAGAGAATAGACTTCTAAATACTTTTACTAGTTTATGAATCATTGAATGGCTTAGCACCAAAGTATGTCAAAGATCTACTATACCAACCCCCCAGACCCCTCAGGTCTTCCAACTGTAGTCCACTAATCATCTCTAGAATTAGAACTAGGCATGGAGAAGCAGCTTTAAGTTGCTATGCTCCCCTTATCTGGAACAGACTTCCAGAAAACTGCGAAGATGCTGAAACAGCAAACAGTAAGTAAAAACCATCTGTTCTGAGCTGCGTTTGACTAAGTGATTTGAGTAAGTGAACATATGTGTCATATGTTATGTGTTTCTAATCTTGTGTTTTATGCTTTTATTGCTGCTTTTGTTTTATTTGATCCCCTAATGATGTAAAGCACCTTGAATTGCTTTGTTGTTGAAAGTGTTGCTATACAAATAAAGTTGCCTTACCTTGCCTTGCCTTACTTTTTCATGGATTTCAAGAGTTCAACCACAGCAAGCACATAGCACTACTACTGCAACATCTGACTGCAGGTATGAACACATTCAAAAGCAGTTTTGCGTTTTGTTTCAGACAAAAAGTGGGATTTTTACTCAGATATTTATTTTAAAGCAACCCAGAGACTTTTGATCTGCTAAACATTTATGTGAGCAGTAAAGTGCTTCCATAACCCACTTGTAATTTGTAATGTACCATTAACTTGTATTCTACCTATCTTTAAACTGCTCCTTAAGCATTTTATTACTTAACCTTGCCTGGCTCTTGTTAACATACACATTAGAATAACAGTTAATAGATTCTTTTCAGCCCTGCGATGGACTGGCAACCTATCCAGGGTGTACTCCACCTCTAGCCCTATGACTGCTGGAGATACACACCAGCCCTCCACAACCCTGCATAGGATGGATGGGTACAGAATAATGGATGGATGGATTATTTTCAGACTTCTGCTGTTCAGAAAAATCCCCCCCAAATTATTTTTGACTATACTGGATGAAGACACTAGATGTGTACAGTGGCTTATTTTGTGATGAGGATTTCAAAGATGTATGTGTGCTGCATCTGTTACACAACCATTCAAAAACAAAAGCATCATTTCAGTAGTTACAATGTCCAAAAAACATCTCTTATGTATTCCAAAACACCAACTAACCCTTCTCTGTAAAACCTTATCATACAATTGGACATGGAAAAATATGTTCTTGTTAGGCAACCTTTTTCTATGAAGCAGACAAAAGAAAAGAAAAATAAATAAAGTTGGTTGAACTAAAAGGTATTTCTCATACATCCATGTATTTCATTAGTTTCCAAAGTGTTCCATTAAACCTGATGCTCTTTGTCAGTAATATGACTAACTGTAAAGCTGCTTTCACACTTCTTTTTATTTTGCTTGTATTGTGACATATTTAAAATGTATCAATGTGGTTCTAATTACGCAAATACACATAAACTAATCTGTGTAAATAATTTCATATGTCTAAATCCAATACAGAGTGCCCCAAGTGGTCAGATAATGATTAGTTTAATCTAAATGACAATATCATCAGTCATTTCTGTAACGAATGAGCAGAACCGCCTCAGATTTCATGCAGTGAAACCGTTTTACTTAAACCAAAAAAATAAGGTAGTCTGACTTAGTTGGTGATTTGACTGCATAAGCTACAGTATCAGCTGTGTAGGAAATCTGTTTTGGAACATCATTAATATCAGACAGCATATATTCTTAGTGTGGTATGATGGGAGTATACCCATCCTCCAGATATTGTCCCTATTTTTAAATTCTGCCTCACATAAGCCTCTACACGGATGATTAGTTTTATAGGACAAATGGTATATTGCAGAAGAAAGCCGCATTATTATCAGTAGAAAATGGATTAGACTAACTCTGGTCTCTCTAGTCTCATAACACATTGTGAAATGTATAAATCCTTTCATGTCAAATTAAGCTCTTGATATTCAAACATGCGTGCAGTTTTCTTTCTGTTGTATCTTTTTGACCGCATCTGGGCAACATGAGTGTCAATAAAAAAAAAAAACTACAAAAAAAAATCATGACTAGTATATGTCTTAAAGAGGAGTTCTTTTGATCCTTAAAGAGGGAAATGTAGTATGGTTCATCCCTCCCAACAGAACACACACACACACACATATATATATATATATATATATATATATATATATATATATACCAGATCTGTTGCTCGTGCATTGAATGTTCATTTCTCCACCATAAGCCGTCTCCAAAGGCGTTTCAGAAAATATGGCAGTACATCCAACCGGCCTCACAACCGCAGACCATGTGTAACCACACCAGCCCAGGACCTCCACATCCAGCAGGTTCACCTCCAAGATCGTCTGAGACCAGCCACTCAGACAGCTGCTGAAACAATTGGTTTGCATAACCAAACAATTTCTGCACAAACTGTCAGAAACCGTCTCAGGGAAGCTCAACTGCATGCTCGTCGTCCTCATCGGGGTCTTGACCTGACTCCAGCTCGTCGCCGTAACAGACTTGAGTGGGCAAATGCTCACATTCGATGGCGTCTGGCACGTTGGAGAGGTGTTCTCTTCACGGATGAATCTCGGTTTACATTGTTCAGGGCAGATGGCAGACAGCGTGTGTGGCGTCGTGTGGGTGAGCGCTTTGCTGATGTCAATGTTGTGGATCGAGTGGCCCATGGTGGTGGTGGGGTTATGGTATGGGCAGGCATCTGTTATGGACGAAGAACACAGGTGCATTTTATTGATGGCATTTTGAATGCACAGAGATGATGAGATCCTGAGGCCCATTGTTGTGACATACATCCATGAACATCACCTCATGTTTCAGCAAGATAATGCACGGCCCCATGTTACAAGGATCTGTACACAATTCTTGGAAGCTGAAAATGTCCCAGTTCTTGCATGGCCAGCATACTCACCGGACATGTCACCCATTGAGCATGTTTGGGATGTGCTTGACCGGCGTATACGACAGCGTGTACCAGTTCCCCCTAATATCCAACAACTTTGCACAGCCATTGAAGAGGAGTGGACCAACATTCCACAGGCCACAATTGACAATCTGATCAACTCTATGCGAAGAAGATGTGTTGCACTGCATGAGGCAAATAGTGGTCACACCAGATACTGACCGGTTCTGAGTCCCCAGACCCCCAATAAAGCAAAAAACTGCACATTCCAGGGTGGCCTTTTATTGTGGGCAGTATAAGGTACACCTGTGCACTAATCATGATGTCAGATCAGCATCTTGATGTGGCACACCTGTGAGGTGGGATGGATTATCTCAGCAAAGCAGAAGTGCTCACTATCACACATTTAGACTGATTTGTGAACAATGTTTGAGAGAAATGGTAATATTGTGTATCTGGAATGAATTTTAGATCTTTAAGTCCATCTCATGAAAAATGGGAGCAGAAACAAAGGTGTTCCGTTTATATTTTTGTTGAGTGTATAAACAAAAACAAAATCCTAAAGTCCAAACAAATATAAACGTAGTTTTTGTAAAACACAAGAGTAAAACACAATCCAACTAGCTGTTCAGGTGAGTATGACTATTTAATTTAGAGTATTCTTAGTGGTGATTCATTTTGTGCAAAAGAAGAGCAATTTCTGTCTGTGGCCAATTTATTAGGTTTTTATTTAAGTTCCCTATGAGACAGACTTTTTTTTCCTTATTCACTATCAGAATGACCTCCCAGTTTTTCATTATCCTGACACTTAAATCAGGTGGTTGATTTTTGACCATATCAATGGAAACTGTGTTATTTTATAACTAGATATATTCTCCCATTTTCAAAAAATTTACCGATCACCAAATTAATCACCTACTGAATATAAACCTAAATATTGTTTGCCTAGGAGTTTTCCTGTTACTAACTTATCATTCCACAATCCAAACATATGAACTGATAACATAGTAAGATGGTTGAGCTATATTCGGAAATTGGGGGTGAATAAAACTCTGATGGGACCAAAAAAGTGAACTCTGGTCTGCCTGAAAACATGCCATAATTTTCAGACTACTGAGCTCACCTGAATATAAGCCGCTCTAGCTAAATTTTAAAAGACAATACATTTTGTACATATATAGGGTGCACCTGAATATAAGCTGCACATTTTTATGTTGTAATATGAGATGCAAGAAGTGGAAGTGTTTCCACTCATTTATACATGAGTGGAAACATTTTATTTCTATTTTTAATACGCTTTTGTCATTTTATTTCATTACTAATCAATCAATGGGGACAAAATAAAATGGCAAAAATGCTACAAATGAAAAAAATAAATTCTGATCCACTGCAATTTATAAACACAGCTGCGCTAATGTGTTAAATTGTTTTCCTGTTACATTTTCTCCAAAACAAATGCAAATAGAGTGTTTGCTTTACTTTATATTCGTTGATTGGTGGTTCCGTTATTGCCTCGTTGGTGTCTTAAATGAATTGGTGACAATGCGCATTTTATTGGACAAATTTGTTTAAGCTCACATATCATACTTTAATGGATTTTTTAAAACTTTGTTGACTAATATTTAAAAATTGTGATCTTAGTTTCCTACTCTTGTAATTCTGATTTTATTGATTTTCAAAAATCCAGAAACTAAGATTTCACTTGACCAGCCTATTAAGGGTGACGTAATGTGTATATGTGATTCTGTATGGATTCTCGAGCCGTGGTGTCGTATAGATGGTGTTATGAGTTGTTTTAATTTAAGTTGGACTACGTAGGAAATCACTGAAGGCCTAGGGGTGAAATGTACTGATATATACACTGTACATATATAAGTACTAGGGCTATAACGGTATACATATATGTACTGAAAATGTGTATGGCTGTGTGTGTGTGTTTCTTGTGTTACCCTCAGTCTGTATCCCTGGTGACTGGCCACTGTGTACATGGTTGATTACACACACTGACAGGTTCGCTTCATCACTGTACACTGAGCATGTGGTGCCTACCTGATCCTCTCTTCCTGTCACAAAACATTTCCTTTCCACAGAGAGCTGTGTTTTTAAACTTTTTGTTGCAGACTAAAACTGTTATTTCTGGCAGCATTTTATTTCCACTCCATATCCAGACATTAAAGTAATGGACTGTGGCATTTTCATTTGAATTAAAGTGTGTTTGCTGTTCTCATGTTGATGGAAAGTTTAGCTAGTTGATAAAAGTTTTAACATTTGGCGTTCTTCTATCAGGAAAAATTATTGGGAGAAAAGCAAGTGAGGCATGTTGTTTCCCATTTCTTTGGCACAAGTGAAAGACTTGGGTAGTTAGGATAAGCAGTAGCTGAACAGACAAGGAAAACAATGCCTGCTGCAGAAACTCAGATTTCATCAACATTAAAAACATCTAATCTGCTCCTCCGGCACATGCAGAGATGAAGCGTTCAGAGACTCCAGAAAGGGCAGATGGTGGAGAGGATGAAATGAAGGCCAATAACAAAAATCCCATCCAACACATTTAGCTTCTTCATTAGACACCAGAGACAGGGGGAGAGGGGACTACAGGCTGTTGATTTGGTATCTGTCTGTCAGTTTTTGCCTACTGCTCTCCCTTTGACCCTGAGCCAAAGCCAAACAATGGCTGTGTATCAAACAGGCTGCTCTTTGGCAGCTTGGAATGCTGCTCTATACAAATTGTGAATGTCTTGAATAGTGCTTCTCTGCAGCCTCAGGAGCAAACAGACATGATGTTATCCGAGGTTAAAAGCAGCCCGGCACTTAATGTTGGAACGACAAATACAGACAAAGCTGCTGAAAAAGAAGGAATGCATCATTTAACAATTAGCCATATTTTACCTTCAGATGCTTAGTGAAGACTTAGTGTGACACTGCAGCCATGTTGCCATTAAAAGAAGACTAGTGACTAGTCGGTTAATGAGCATGTCAACTGCTAACACTTACGATGTTTTCGACACGTGCTAATGGATTCAGTAAACTGTGAAGCAGGGGTGTAACAGAACACATATTCATGCTGAAAATATTCAATCCAGTCCCATTGCTTTAGTTCACACGTGTACCCAATGAATACAGCGCTGTTTTATATTAGAGCACATGCAGAATGTTGGTGTGAAAATAAATGCGCAATGTAACGTTCTGTAGTGCAACTTTAAAAAGAGACCGAGAACTCCCAGCTATCACTGAACTCTGCTATGTGGCAACATGAAGGATCTCATGCAGCTACAGATGAGACAGAAAGGTGGACAGAACCAGAACTTTATGTCAGCGTTTTTCAACAACAATAAGGTACAGTGCTTGATCTGCACTTAGCTGAATTATCACCTGAAACATCATGAAGCTGAATGTTAACATCACTTCCTTTGCTAAAATTCTAAGTCTTTAGTTCCTGTTGTTGCTGAAGTATTCCATTTTCAGTGTGTTCTAATTTACTTCTATTGGTAGTTTCAGTGTCTTGGTTTCACTCTTAGCTGTTTCCATTCAGTTAATTAGTCTCACTTGTTTCCTCTCCCAGTAATACTCTCCTCTGTAGAGTATCCTCTCCCCAAGAGTCAGTTAAACACAAGTTAAACAAATACAGAGGGGCAAAAAAGGATTTGGCAGCCACCAATTGTGCATGTTGTCCCCCTTAAAAGATGAGAGATCTCTGTCATTTTCATCATAGCTACACTTCAACTGTGAAAAACATCCAGGAAATCAAATTATATAATTTTTAAAGAATTCATTTATTTAATGGTACAGATGTGTCCGACAAAGTAGCTAAGTTGGCAACACTGCTGGATGGGGTGGAGTCACATGACAGCACATAGTCACGTGACTCCACCCCATCCAGTCTGTAACGTAGTACGACATCTTAAAGGGTCATGAGCACCGCCAAACTACACATCTTTTCTTTTTCTTTTTTTAACACCAAATATACCGACATGGGCACAATGACGTCGGTTATAGTCCTAGTCATTTCAGTATTGGCAGATTTCGGTTTATCACCCAGCCCTACTGTAAGTCCCGGTATGTAATAAGTATGAATTTGTCTCCTTCAGGTGTTATTTTCTAAGACACTAACATTATCAATAGAATTTAAGGTGCTTAAAATAAGAAGAAGCAACACTGAAACAGATGGCTACATGAACCCTGCACATCAATGACCAACCATATCACACAGGGCCGCTGCTAGGCTTTTGGAGGCCCTAAGCATAATTGGCCAGGGAGGCCCCCCTCCAAACACAAACACAGACAAAACTCGAGTTCCTACTTAACCTGTTGCTATTTATTTTCAAATTGGCATAAAATAAACATATGAACACGAACATTTAGATATTAAGTAATATACAGCATAAAACAAAAAACAAAATAAACTGCAACAACAGCAGTAATATATAAATATTATATAAGTAATATACAAAACTTTCTTTAGAGCAGCATGGCATGCCACGGACCGGTGCTGCTCGGTCGTGTCCTAAGATATTGACCATAGGGTAGAGTCCTGGTCCTGTTAGTAGCTTATGGTCTTTTGAGCAGGCTACGGGTTTGACATTGGCTGTATGCTAACGTGTATGCTAACGTTGAGGTCAATAATATAGTTTGACAGTGTTTTCTGTTTTGCCAAAAACAATTAGGCCTTAACATAGGGTGGCCAAAAAGGAGGACATTTTTCAAGACTCAACAAATCTAGGATCAAAACTTATTGTTGCACTTACATCACTGTGATATAGAGAATTAGGAACTACTGGACCAGTTCTCGGTTCGGAGGAGTGGTGGTGCAATTAAAATCAGAGATCGGAGTCAGGATCTTCACATTCATTTGAAAATCCTGCTCAGTAAATTATCAGCCGGCAATTTACTGAACATATAAACACATAACATACAGTTCACATTCATCCAAAAACTTGAGTTTGTTACTCACGACACCTTTCTTTGTAACCTTCAGGTTAAACTTGTTTCTGTCCTTTCAACCAAATTATTGTTTTAAAAAAACTGGCCTGCATGACAGACCATGCAGAAAAGTTTGTTTAACTCAAATGCATTTACATAAAATTGTCAAACAAAAAAAGAAAAAGAAAATCTCTGACACTGGTCAACTTAACAAGGCGGCAGCTTTCATGTCTTTCGTTAAACTTCACAAACAAAAACAGCTGATTGACGCCAAATAGAGGCTTATTATGTCAGGAAAATAAAACACAAGGGGTTTAACACAGATATATTCGGTAAAGTAAAGTTATTTACTCAAATAATCAAGTCTTTTCCTGTTTTACAGATGGAGTTTGAGGCTTATATATATAAATTAGATATAAACATTTAATTTGCCCGAATTGTGAGTGATAGGTTACACAATTAAGAAAAAACAACGGTGGGCCTGTTATAAGTAATTTATGTATTATATGCAATAGACTAATGCTATAATTTTCATGACATTTCTTTGGAAACCCTTTTTGGAGGCCCCCGCCGGGTACTTGGGGCACTACGCGCTCTGCGTACTTTGCGTATGGACAGCCGCGGCCCTGATATCACAGACCAGATTCTTTTCTGTTTCCTCAAACAGAACAGATAGAAAAAATCCACACATCATTCAGAATGCATTTAGAAGCTTTAAAACCTAAGCATGATTTTTTAGTTTTCTGATGCACATGCATGGTGCTATGTCTCTGTGTTAAGCTAAGACAATTTGTAGTGTTCAGACCCTCATTGATCACCTCCAGCTTTCTAACTTTAAAAACCCTTTTTTTTATTTGTCACTGAAACAGATGCTTTATCCAGCAGGATTGTTTTGGCGGTACAAAGCAGAGCTGATTCAATGAGTGGAGCCCAACTGCACTGAGGCATGGAGCAGAGCCATGGGCTGGACGCCTACAGACTGCAGCTAGGGGTTTGTCCACACACACACACACACGCACACACACACACACACACACACACACACACACACACACACACACACACACACACACACACACACACACACACACACACACATCCCTAGTGAGATACGTAGTTAAACACCTTCACTTTTCCAGCATATTTGCTTAAAAATTGTACTGCATTAGATTTGCCCCCCTAACCTTAGAGCACAGTTAGAATAATGAAAGAACATAGTTCTATGTAAACAAACAATATTTTTTGGTGTGACGCCATATGTGCATTGAAATCTCACACATGCTGTCTTAATACATATTCTGGAATGTCATTAAGTCTGACAAACTCTTGCTCTGAATGCCCGGTGCTCTCTGTGCTCACGTTCAGTATTGTGTATGTAAATGAACCACACCTGCAGCCAATCAGACAGATCTTTTTCATCCAATCAGCCCATTCCTTAAAAATACTGCAAGCAGAACCACCTTTAGTCACCAACTACAGACCTGGGTATGAAAAATGCCTGCTTTTTGCCAACTCGCAGTCAGCTTTCAGCCGAAGATAATTCATTTGCCAGCTGGCAATCAGCCGATTGCATCACAGGGTAACACACCCACTTTCCCAAGGGGCGGGCTTAATTTTTTCAAAGTGTGTAATTGCAGGATGTCACCAAAGGATGTCGCCACAAGAGCCCCACGTGCCTGAGACACTCTGCTTTTTCCAAAGTGGAGACCAAACGATGGCCCACAGATAACAAAGCGGCAGCGAACTGCTTGTCACTATATGCTGCGCCATCAGAAATAAACTCAGCAAAAAAAGAAACGTCCCTTTTTCAGGATTGTGTACTTCAACAATAATGTTGTAAAAATCCAAATAACTTTACAGATCTTCATTGTAAAGGGTTTAAACAATGTTTTCCATGTATGTTCCATTAACCATAATCAATTAATTAACATGCACCTGTGGAATGGTCGTTAAGACCTTAACAGCTTACAGAAAGTAGGCATTTAAGGTCACAGTTCTAAAAACACAGGAGACTAAAGAGACTTGTCTACCGACTGTGAAAAACACCCAAAGAAAGATGCCCAGGGTCCCTGCTCATCTGCGTGAACGTGCATTAGGCATGCTGCGGGGAGGCATGAGGACTGCTGATGTGGCTAATGTCCGCACTGTGAGACGCCTAAGACAGCGCTACAGGGAGACAGGAAGGACAGCTGATCATCCTCGCAGTGGAAGACCACGTGTAACAACACCTGCACAGGATCGGTACATCCGAATATCACACCTGCGTGACAGGTACAGGATGGCCACAACAACTGCCCGAGTCACACCAGGAACACACAATCCCTCCATCAGTGCTCAGACTGTCTGCAATAGGCTGAGAGAGGCTGGACTGAGGGCTTGTAGGCCTGTTGTAAGGCAGGTCCTTACCAGACATCATCAGCAACAACGCCGCCTATGGGCACAAACCCACCTTCGCTGGACCAGACAGGAGTGGCAAAAAGTGCTCTTCACTGATGAGTCACGGTTTGGTCTCACCAGGGGTGATGGACGGATTCGTGTTTATCGTGGAAGGAATGAGCGTTACACCGAGGCCTGTACCCTGGAGCGGGATGGATTTGGAGGTGGGGGGTCCGTCATGGTCTGGGGCGGTATATCACATCACCATCGGACTGAGCTTGTTGTCATTGCAGGGAATCTCAATGCCTTGCGGTACAGGGAAGACATCCTCCTCCCTCATGTGGTACCCTTTATACATGGTCATCCGGACATGATCCTCCAGCAGGACAATGCCACCAGCCATACTGCTCGTTCTGTGCGTGAGTTTCTGCATGACAGCAATGTCAGTGTTCTGCCATGGCCAGCGAAGAGCCCCGATCTCAATCCCATTGAGCACGTCTGGGACCTGTTGGATGGCAGGGTGAGGGCTAGGGCCATTCCCCCCAGAAATGTCCAGGAACTTGCAAGTGCCTTGGTGGAAGAGTGGGGTAACATCTCACAGCAAGAACTGACCAATCTGGTCCATGAGGAGGAGATGCACTGCAGTACTTCAAGCAGCTGGTGGCCACACCAGATACTGACTGTTACTTTTGATGTTGAGCCTCCCTTCATTCAAGGACACATTATTCTATTTCTGTTGGTCACATGTCTGTGAAACATTTTTAGTTTATGTCTTATGGTGTTGACTCTTTTAGTGTTCATACAAATATTTACACACATTAAGTTTACTGAAAGTGAAAACAGTTGAAAGTCAGAGGACGTTTCTTTTTTTGCTGAGTTTACGTGCACAACCATTGTGTGACTTTTGCCATGAGAAGAAACACACATTTTCACATGTTCTTTATGCATGTTTTCTGTGAATAAATACCTGAAACTCTATAAGGTTCATGTTGTTTATTAATTAGTCTGTTTTTTTGGCAGGTAAAAGACTACCACCGATTTGGTAGGCTACACTTCATCACATAAGTGACAAAACAAGAGTGTAAGGAATTAGACAGACAAAAACAAGAATAAACAATGAAGTGCGCACGGAGTGGCCAAAGTGTTTAACGGTGTTTAATAATTTCCCATAATAATCCCATAATACTCCATCCAAAATATTCCAGTTCCATATTGCCTAGTAACCGCAGATATTCCTTAACTAATCTTCTCCAGTTAAACGAAATAATTAGCCTAAATTAAGTTTTTTTTTATTAATCCTTTTTTAAATCTAGCCTACTATCTTCCTTAAAAATATCTGTTTACGTGTGACCCGAGTCTGTATAATATATTTAATTAAAATAAGCATCAAAAATATTATTTTTTTAATTTCATTTTTTAAATGGTGCCGGAAAATAGTCCTGACATTTTAAACAGAGAAGGCTCGGCTGAGCGAAAAAAAGATTTAACTGTTGAAAAAATCTATTCAACTTTTGTTGAATAGATTTTTGTACGTTAACTGGGTTCTGGAGGCAGTTTATAACTTTCCGGAAGCTGATTTTGATCAGGAGATTATTCCATCGGGTGCTCTCATGTCCGCTCTGTTTACGTATTTCTGTTAGCTCGGTAATTTGCACAATAAGGCTTGTGTAGTTGTGTTGAATTTTATGCACTTGTAGGAGTTATTTGGTACGTTTAAGTTAGCTACTGTAGGCTACTCTGTCTTTTGCACATAGCAAGATGTAGGCTAAAGGCTAAAACTCCCCACGTGGATTTGGGCAACAAAATGGAAAGGGGGTGTGGCTGTGAGCCATCTCTTGGTCAACCAGGCAAAAAAAAAATCAATCAATCAATCAATCAATCAATCAATCAATCAATCTATCTATCTATCTATCTATCTATCTATCTATCTATCTATCTATCTATCTATCTATCTATCTATCTATCTATCTATCTATCTATCTATCTATCTATCTATCTATCTATCTATCTATCTATCTATCTATCTATCTAAAAGCGTTATGTGTGACCAGTGTTTCTAAAAAAAAAACAATGTGATCAAATACAATGTGCACTTTGTATTTTATTCCAGTCATCAATACTAGAATGGAACACATTTAGTGATTAAACAAAGAGATATTATAGAGAGATGGGAATAACTTGTTACATAAATAGCCTGACGTAACAGTAATTTTGCATGGCAATCACATGGCTCAACATCACATATTTATAGAGGAGAAATGTTGAAAAATGGCCCGTAGGTTGATTCGGCTGCGGTTGTGGCTCCAACCACTCCAGCTCCTGGTCTGAATCAGTGACTGTTTATAGATGTGAATCTGAATCCATACCTGGCCACGATCACGTTAACGCTGATGCTTGATAGTGAGAATGAAGCGGGTTTGACGTCAGAGAGAAGCGTCAGTGTTATTGTTTGCAGAGTTGCGGTGGTGTGAAAGAAAATAAACGGAGTGTGTTGCTCAGCTCCAAAGAGTATTATATTCGTGAGTCCTGACCACGAAAGTGCAAAACACACAAGTATTCCAATGGTATTATGAAAGTAACTGTATTCTAAATACCATGTTTAAAAATAGTAACTGTAACAGACTCGTAATTAGTATTCTAAATACGTAACGGCGGTACATGTATTCTGTTACTCCCCAACACTGGATATAACTTTGTCACAGGATGATGCTGGATTTTGCCCCTTGAGCCCCCTGCAGCACATAAATGTTATAAAAAACTACATGCTACTCCATGAGCTAACATTCACAAGCTGTGGCAATTATCAAATCCTTCTCATCAGCTAGTGTGTCCAAGACAAGGACACATGATGGAGAAAACAATAGTAGGCCTATAATGTTTATGCTATCATTTTTCTTGGATCGTTTAATTTGTTCCTGTAAATGTGTTCTTTAGCAGTTAATTTAACAGTTGACTGATGTTAAAAATACTCAAATTAACTCTCCAGCAATAAATCTAATAAATCAGTCACTTATTAGCCTCACTACTACTAGCCTATACAATTATCAGTTCAGAAATACACCCCAAAATAGCATCCGCAGTAGTAGTGAGCAGTAATAAATCTGCTAGGCCTAATTACTTACGCCAGTTAACAAGACCTAACATTACACAAAATAAACCTCGCCAAAGTTATACATCAAATAAATAGCATAGCTAGCATATCCGAGCAACGTTAATACTCACCTTCAAACGTAAGGTCCTTATTTCGCTCATGATATTTAGGTTTCCTGACGTGTCCGCATTGTTTACATCAGCTGATGTTCTGAGACGAACAGCTTTTTAAAAGAAAATCTTTATTTAAAATTGTAGCAACAACAACATTTCAGTCTTTCCAGCTCACATTTCCTTTATAACAATAACGTATCCCATGAGAAATATAGTTATTGTGACATATTATCCGTTAAACATTTCTGAATAGATGTTCATTACTGATATACATTTCTTGTTTCTAATTAGATTAAGAGACTTAAAATAATAATCCACCTCTATCAAAATAACTTAAATGATGGTGAAGAATTCTGAAATTTACATTTATGGATATGAAACTTCCCTAACAAAATATAAAGGTTTACTATAGTACATAATTTATTTTCTTTGAAGTCAAAACAATAGATAATGTTCTTCCCCTCAATGATGATTTTGTGTTTTGTTTTGTCTTTAATTTATGATTATTAAAAATATTGCAAGAATTACGAGTGCCAACAAACAAAATCTGATAAAGACAAAGCTAAAAAAAGTAAAAGATCCAGGGGTTCCCTCAAAGGAAATCATTTTTCAAAAACTAAAGCAGAAACAAGGTGTCAGCCCACCGCCTGGGTAATCGGATCTACAGACTACAGAGGCTTGCACTTCTGCGCCTCCTGGTGGATAGATTCACGATTGCAGAAATTGAATTAACGCTTTGAACAGCGGTGTTTCCACAGAAACGACGTAATGACGTATGTTGCGGCCGAATTTGTTAAGCTGATAGTAACGCGATCATAACGCGACTATACTGCACTGATACTGCAGGAGTATCAGCTAAAAAAGGCGGACATTTTTCATACCCACATCTGTATGTGCACACAAACAAGGAATTTGACTTCAGTATTTATACCATAATAGAAATTTAAATGTAAATATATGAAAAAGGCAAAACAGAAAATAGTTTTTTCTTTCTTGTATGATATAAATATACTGTTATTACAAAGGAAGGATGAAAAATAATCAGTCACAAGCAACAAATCAAAATACTGCACCAAGTGGTAGAAATGACAAAATGGTTGGATTTAAAAGAAAGGTAAGAGATGAAACACTTGAATCTTATAGCCTAAGAACACAACTATTGTAGCTTTAGCTGTAAAGGCTTGTTTTAAGTGTGGGTGGAGGTGTGAGAGCATATCTGGTCCCCAGCCCATTTCTGTCCATCAGAGATGGATAACTTCTTATGGGTTTGAGAAGATTCTGGTTGCTTTCCAAATGTCATCTCTTGAATCTTCTATTCAGGAAATAATTCAGGGTGACTTAAGTTCCTCTCACTGGTGCTGCTGCACAGTCTCATTCCTGCCTTACTTCATTAGACTTTCTACAGGCTGATTCTACTGGAAAAAAAACATTGTTGTCAGATCTGTGACACCATTGTCATAAAACGGCTTGGCTTTCCTCCGAGTATTGATCCAGATTGGGTCAGGTGGCAATTTGTCCGATGTGACATAGAAGTCTTTGTAAAGCTTTTGTCTCCCTGAAGAGGAAAACATGGTTCTGAAGTGCTGACTTTCCAACACGCTGCTGTCAGCTGTGTCGTACAACAGTTCTGCTTAAGTGAAGCATTTATTTGTGACCTCTCTGCGTTCCACTTCATTTCAGCCATAATGTTGTTTTTCCTTTACTTAGAGGACATCACAGCTGGTACTGAACATAGCATATTTTGCTGACTCAAGCACTTGTTAATTTGCTGTTTTGCTCTTGCATGTTGAGCTAATGATGGATGAAAACAAATTGTTAACAGAACAATCAATTTATACATCGTCTTTTATTCTCTCTCAAACAGTATCTTTATGAGTGTTCATATTTCATTTTGTATCTACTTATTTATTCTCCTTTCTGGGCTGCTTTTGTTTCCTCTCCATCAGCTCGTGCCTTTCTTAAACTGTCCTAACAAATGCTTCTTCTCCACTCTCCTCCTCCTCTCCTGTCGTCTTCAATACCTCTTCCTCTTTGTCTTACTTCTCTTTCTCTCCAATCCTCTTTGTTCCCATTCTCCTCTCTGATCTTGTCAGCTTGAAGGTCTGCTTCATTTTTACCGTCTCCACCTTATCTCAAATACATGTTTGTTTTTCTTCACCATTTACCCAGAGGTGTTAACATAACCCACCAAAAGGATATAAAATAGAGGCATATAATAAAAAAATTGCTGAAGAACTGAGACTTCCTGCTACCATCCTAAAATTAAGTTACATGCAATCTAATTTAGGGCTGAATATAAAAAAGAAATTTAAACTTAACAGCACTCGTGCACAACCATGTATTAGATGGACAAAGAAAAAGCAGCTGTGCTAGATGTACACGCCTTGAACATGGCACACAAAACACCTGAAATATGAAAAGGAATCTTTCCATTAGCTTAATTAGGGTTGCTGCAAATATTCAGCATAATTGATGATGTTGAAAATAATCAATTGCTGACATCAAGATTTATTTAAACTGAAATCTGTTTTAGGAAATAATTTTTTGTTTTCTTGAGCTCTTTAACAATAATTGTTTCTGTCCACACCACTGTGTGTGTGTGTGTGTGTGTGTGTGTGTGTGTGTGTGTGTGTGTGTGTGTGTGTGTGTGTGTGTGTGTGTGTGTGTGGGTGTGTGTGGTTTGTTTGTTCAAGCTGCTAGGTTAAGAGAGATTAGGACTCAGCAGATAACAGGAAGGCTGAATGGAGTACAGCAAAATTTATATTGTATGAAGTTGAGCTGTGAACCTTCGTCAATCATGAAACATGTTGAATTTAGAAATGTTGGCAACAAGGAAGGACCTACGTTCTCTAGGGAATACACACAGGGAATACTGTTTAGTTAGTGAAGCTTGCCTTTCTAATTGCTAATATAATAGGAAAGACATATTTGTCAACTCCAAATCATGTTTTTTTTTTACATGCTTCTTAAATACTGTTTTTACATCTACTACTCTCTAAAAATGATCCGCAGGTCCCATGTTGACAGGAGCTGTCACTTAAAGCCCCAAGACCTCAGTAAATGTAACAGTTCTGACTTTCTGACCCTGAAATTACAGAATGCCAACATTTCTCAAACAGGAATTTCAGCAGCCAATGTTTAAGTGGGGAACAAATATATATTTTTCAAGATACACTTTTGTCCAACACAATTTCAGCAATGACCATAATAGCTGAGCAGATAGAATTAAAGTGAGTGTGAAGCATCAACATGAAGAACAAGCTCTGTGGTGACGCTGAGCCCACATCTGGAGGAGTATGCGGTTCAATAGGGAGAGTGGTAATAACCCTGATTAGTTCCAGTGTTGATGGCTTCTTATGGAGTTTCCAGGGGAGAGCTGAATAGAGATGGAAATCAGGGCTCAGCCACGGATGATTATCCAGACACTCCAGATCAAAGATTTCCCTCGGACTCATCATAGCAGAGCAAGAATAGATCATTTTACCTTGCACTATGAAACTACCTGAGCCTGTTTTATTGGGAGTCATTTGAAGGGAGTCGCAGCAACTGTACCACTTTAAACAAACAACCATCAAACAGAACAGCCTGCATCTGCATATGTAACAACTGCTGGACATATGGTCATCAATTTATATGTAGCCACAATAATTCACAGAATGTTCCTAGAAAGGGTTCCCAGAATATACATGTGCCTATGGTTACTGAACAAATCAGCAAAGTGCCAGGACTACAAAACTAGAGAAATGACACCATAATGTGTTGATGATAAGTCACGCTTTCAGCCCAAAAGAGGGTCACGCCACCACTGAGAAAGCTGTGGAGGAAGCAGAGAGAACCATCTGTGAATTCACAAGCAAGGTGTCTGTGTACAGTATGTGCATGCGGAGGAGACACCGTGAACACGCCCACATGCATGTGGCTCATTTCTGTGGCATTTCACCAGCTAACAGCGTGTCACAGGCCAAGAGCTGACGTGGCTGTGGAGAGAAGTTCAGTCTCTTTCAGATCTCAGTAAATGCTCATACTATGCTCAACATCTGGGTTCTACGTAAAAGCAGGTGCTTCTTTTGGGAATATGACACATAATCATGATGCTGCAGAGCAGTGAACTGTAGATTCCTGGAAGAGATGAGACAAATGAAAGCTAGCCTTGACCACTCCTCAGGTTTCCTTTGCCCAGATCCAGGGCTCAGCTCTTCACGCTGCTCATCAAGATTTTACCGGTTTACATTTTCTCATTCAGTCACTCAGGTCCACATAATGGACAGTGTAATAATATTGACTCATACTCAAATAAATATGCCAAACTGCATATCCTACACTCACTGGGCACATTATTAGGCATGCCTTGCTTGCCTTTACAACTGCCTTCATCCCTTATGGTACAGATCCAACAATTTGTGGGAAATGTTTCTCGTTTATTTAGAATCATATTGGTTTGACAGCATCACGCAGTTCCTGCAGACTTGTCGCCAAATTCTGACCCTACCATCTAAATGTTGCAGCTGAAATGAAGACTCGTGAAACCAAGAAACATTTTTACTATCTGTTATTGTCTCATTCTGATTATGCTGTGTGAGCTGTAGCCTCAGTTTCCTGTTTTTAGCTGACAGCGGTAGCATCTGGGGTATATTCCAGAAAAAAGCTTTAACAAACTCAGAGTCTGTCCATGAACCCCAGGTTAGCTAATCCTGAGATCTTATTCAAGAACAGCTGAAATTAATAGCTTCGATCAGCCCTGAGTTATGTTAACCTTGAGTTACCTGTAAAAATCCATCATTTTTAGACCCTCAAAATATTGATTCACCATGGCAACCGCTGAAAAAAAACCAATGACACAGCTGGAAATCCTCCTTTGAGGTTTTCTAGAAAAGGTGTTTGCATATTCTATAAAAAACGAACACATCAAGGGCAGAAAGACAGAGTCTGCTTGGGAGTAAACCACGGCTGTGAAACTTATGCACTCCTGAAGCATTGTTATTATGGTCTTTTTTCAGATAATATGAACAGTGATGCCATAAAAATAGTTCTAGTGACTTATATCTCCTTCATATTCTGCAGCAGCAGCTTTCTGTGCTATCCTGTTACATCTGAACCATCCACAGAATGGGTTAAACAGGTTTGTATCCCAGTCTGAGGCTGCAGCAGAATGCTTAAAAACAACTTAATCTAGTTCTTGAGAGTTTAAATGAAGGCAACTGGACTTTTCTTGTTGTCTTGAATACATTTTGTCTCTCATCCAAAAGGCTTCTTCAGTTCTGAAAACTGGATTGGGAGTATCAGATTTATAAGTCAAAAGTTAAGGCTCACTAGTGGGGCTGTCGTTATATAAAACGAGGTTATCAGGGTAGTGCAAGCTTCTAACCACTAGGCAATCTTGGTGATGTAAAAGTCGTTAACAGTGAAAGGATCCAGGTTATGTAACTATGTGCCGTTTTGGTCACATGAGAGTTTCGGTGAAACTTCTTAGGTAGGCAACTCTAGGCTGCTTTGTGTGTGTTTGGAAGGAGGAATCTCAAACCACCTCCTCTGTTCATGGTTGGTTTACTATGTTTTACAAAGATGGCTTCTTTCACTCCTCTCTCAAACCATCTGTCTTCTCTGTCTAAAATGGGTACATTATTGTCTTCAAAAGAGGGACCTTTGACCTTTAGATATAGATGGACTGCTGAGTCTTGGCCTGATGAGTTTGCTCTTCTGTGTTGAGCCATCCTTTTGTGTAGTTGCTGTTTTGCTTCTCCAATGTACAGCTCTGAACATTCCTCGCTGCATTGGACTGGAATGTTCAGAGCTGGATGAGAGACGAAACGTTTTCAAGACAACAAGAAAAGTCCAGTTGCCTTCATTTAAACTCTCAAGAATATCATTTCCTGGGTGATTGAGAATCTACACCCACAAACTTAATCTGATCTGAAATATCTAACTTTAAACTTAGTTTTTTACATCACCCACCCTAGTCAGATCCGAGAAATCCCTCCCTGATAGTTGTCATATGTTTGCACCAAGGTATTTCAGTTCAGAGACCTTACTCACTATGTTGTTGTTCTGCATCATACTATAGGTTAAATAAAGAAGCTCTCATTTACATAAAACAGCTGCACTATGCAGAAAAATGTGATCTGATCTCAAAGTGTGTGAATGTCCAACTAGTGAACATTACTGATGTAAAATAGAAAATTGGAAAAACAGTAGCAGTAGAAACACAGGCTTTTTTAAAAGAAAACCTAGCAAGCAGTCTATCTTTACCGTGTCTGTTACCAAGACGGAGCTCTCCTTCAGGAACAGAAGGAGCACATAGTCTCCCAGAGCTGAGGATTAAACTACTGAGAGCTTTCTGGAATACTGTCCCTCTGCTTTAAGGTCTGACATGTTGTACACTCAGAGATGGCATTTCCCCGTAACATGCTGTCAGGGGAGGCCATCACGACGGATAACATCAGTACTAACTATGATAATAGAAAACCAATGTTTCCATTTATCTTTTCTATAAATTGGTTTTCTATAATATTTCAACATTTTCATGGTCAAAATCACTGAATTTATGTAATATAATAGGAGTAGCCCAAAAATGTTACACAAGTAGGAGTAGCACTACTTCATCATCCATCCATCATCTATACCATCTATCCTCTGCAGGGTTGCGGGGGTCTGGTGCCTATCTCCAGCAAGTGAGAGGCGGGGTACACCCTGGACAGGTCGCCAGTCCATTCCAGGGCAACACAGGACAAACAACCATGCAGATGTATACCTGAGGGCAATTTAGAGAAACCAGTTCACCTAACAGTCATGTTTTTGGACTGTGGGAGGAAGCCAGAGTACCCGGAGGGAACCCACGCATGCACAGGGAGAACATGCACAACCCACGAAGAAAGACCCCGGGCCGAGGTTGGAACCCAGGACCTTATCGGGACCTACTTCAACACATTTTTACTCAAGTAAAAGTAAAAAGTAGCAGTCTGAGAAAATTACTGAAGTAAGAGTAAAGAAGTATTTTGTAAGAAGGCTACTCAAGTAGTGAATAACTGATCAAAACATCCAAATGTAATAATGAAAAATGATTTCTTCAGACGGACAAAAATATAGTTACTTGCAAACTCTGGTATTTTAAAGACTAAAATTTAAAAAATGAAGACAAATGACATAAATACAAAATAAATTCAGGCAGAAGAAACACCTTTCTAAATCTATTTTTCAGTATAAATCTCATAAAACTAATATTTACAGTAGGTAATGTATAAATGTTACAACAGAGAAAGAAACTGCCAGTGACAAAACATGGTGTTTACTGTATTTAAAGAAATCTCCAAATGGCAAGAAAGGCTCAGCAGATGGAAAACAGCAACAAAGCTTGTGTACAAATAAAAGGTCTCAGTTTAACATAAAACACAAATTCTTCATTCAGAGGTGAGTAGAGTATCTAGACGTTTTACTCATGTAAGAGTAGAGATACTTCATAAGAATGTTATTCAGTGTGAGTAAAAAGTACAGCATAGTAAACCCACTTCTAAATGGTTTTCTTCCCAAAACGTTACTCAAGTAAATGTAGCTAAGTCAATGTTGCTAGTTACTACCCAGCTCTGTATAAATAATGAATTTATGCATTGTCTGTTGAAATGCATGGATGAAGTGAGGGAGGGGTGTGGCAGTGCAGTGCTTTGCCTCACCTCTGGTGGCGCTGTGTTACACACAGTGAATGAGGCAGGCAGTTGGAGCATGCTTATTGCTATCGCCACTATACATGTTTGATTACACATGGACAACACATCCTGACAATCCACAGGCTATTTGTTCAATGTGCGTGACATATTTAGTACCTGATCGGCCATAAATGAACAGTAAAAATGCAGAGAGTGAGGTAAAACATCCTGTGCCACACTGACAGGGGACAGTGCTGAGCCCAATAGGCACAATGGACAACATATTCTCTTCTTCTAAGCATTGAAATGATCAAATAAATACAAAAATACAGTCAGAATAGAACTAGTCCAGGATAACTCTTCTGTTTATGGCTCATCTCCAGTGCAGCAGCCACATGTTTAAAAATTAAGGCAAAAAATGATGATGATTGATGAAGATATTTGTAGAGGATGATAGGCAGATGGACCTTATATAAAAAGAACGCCAAGATCCTGCAGGATTTTCTATTTTAATAAAAAAAAGATCAGCCAAAAAGAAATAAATCAATGAATAAATAAATAAATACATCTTACCAAATATTAAATATTATATCACTTATCTTCCTATCTCATTGATCAATAACGTCAGAAAAACTGTTAAAGCAACTAAATGTTCCAGTTAAGATCAAAACTGAAACATAAGTTCCTAATTTGGGTTTGCTATATCTGTTTCTAGAGGAGGCGGAGCCTCACCAGTTATGAACCTCACCACACCTCCCTGGTGTTTCCCAGCTAATGACTGAGTTACTGTTGCCTGACTGTCATCTTAAATCAGGATATCTAATCTACTCTGACCTGACATCAACACGGCGGTTTCATCTTTAAAGCTGCTGCTCACTAGATGCTGTTCATGCACCAACAACCATGCTACATTCAAAGTCACCATTCTGATGCTCAGTTTGAGCTTCAGCAGGTCACCCGGTTCTAGATGCCTCCTTGCATTGAGTTGCTAAGTTGAGTTGCTTTGTGGCAGCATTTGGGGTTATTTTTATGGTGAGATCAGCCCTCATTATGGTGTACATAACATGTTAATTTTTCTGATAGGTTTTGCCTTTAGTTCACATTTTTACTACAAATGTAGTTCTTTATGACTCTATAATGCTTTTTCAGTAAGGTAAGAAATTTATTGTAAATCATATTGACAGATTTGGACCGACAAAAATTAGCAAGGTATCATTAAAGGGCAAAATCAAGAAGCTGTGAAATGTGTGAATGGCTTTTAATCCATCATTTTCTGTGTTTATGTTGTTCTTTATAAACAGTCAGGTTAAATACAGTATTTAATTTGAGTTGTGAAGCATTTTTTTTTTCGTTTAATTGCGCATCTCTGTACCAGACACATTTTGTTGCAGCTGTGTTTGTGTTGGGAGGCTGAGTAGAGCAAAATATGCATTTGTCATTTCCAATCATAAAGAAACAAACCACAAACATCAGCTTGTTATGTGCTGTTTGATATTTTTGTCCTTCAGGCCTTTTCCTACTTCCTGTGTAAGTCACTTTGGATAAAAACATCGGCTACAGAAACTCTGAAGTAAAGCTTTAGCTACTGTAAAACAATACAACTATAATGACTCCAGCAGAAAAGGGAGTACCAAAATAGGGTTTAGCTGTTGAATGTTTTACATATTTGGCTGTGTTAAAAACAGATGTGGAGTCAGGATGGCTTTTCTCATCAGAGCAGACTGAGGTGTGAAAGTGTTTCCTCTTCTTCACTCTCAGAACGTGCTAACATGAAGTCAAAAATAGCAGAAAAGAGAATCCTGTTAATTAAAGACCCTGATTCAGACATTCACCTCAGACCCTACCATTCTATTACTGCTACCTCACAGGGGCTCCTCACATATAAGACAGCACCCAGAAGTCAAATGAAATTATTTTTCTGCCTAAAACCAACAGACACAGAGTGGAGCGCTGCAGACTCTATTACCACACTGACAAAAGCTCATTCTTCTGGATGTATGAGCAGCGTGTGTTTCTGGCAGGAGGTGCTAAAAGTCACCTGAAGGCTGCAGCTCCTGGCTGAGGAGCTTTATTTTCAGAACAGACTAAATGTTTAAACGGCGTAAAGCCTAAAAATGGAATCTCACATCAAAGATCTGCTCAGGAAGGGACAGAGCAGCAGCAGTATACCCTACGCCAACAATTCAAATAAAGGCCAATACGATTTAGATGTTTGGTTTCTTCTACAGCGTCATTTAAACCAGGAAAGATATGAAAATGAGAAATCAGAGGGGAAGCTCAAAGACCAAAGCCATAAAAAAGATGGAGACAGTTTCAGGATGGCCTTATAAAGAAATGTCAGGTACTAAATTGGTTGTGCTATAAAAACACATGACCAACTAGCCCCAGCATACAAATCAGGGCAAAGTGTCCTATGTTTGCTGCAGGCGTTTAATGATGAGGGATTGTCTGTGTGTCTGAAGATTCTGGACAACAGTGAAAATGATTTGGTTTTTTTATTAGTATTTCAAATGAACAAAATGAAAGAATAATCAAGCATACTGACAGTATCTTAACAAATTAAATTAGGGAGTAACCACAGGAGTCCGTTTGTCTTGCAAATGTTTAACTCTGATACATACAATAGAACTAGTTACTGCCACTTGAAGCCAGTGTTTACATTACTTTCCTTTTTTTGGATTAATTCTACCTGAAAGCAAAATCAGTAATATCTGCGTGTGTGTGTGTGTGTGTGTGTGTGTACATGTATAGCTATACTTGTGAGGACCAACCTTTGACAGCCCACCACCCTTGTGTGGACATCTGTAGTTGTGAGGACATTTTGCCTGGTCCCCACAATGTTTAACTAGCTATTAAACTCTACTAGTTAGGTTTAGAGGTATGGTGTGAATTAGGTTAAGGTTAAGGTTAGGGTTAGGCATGTATCAGTAATGGTTAGGTTTAGGGAAAGTGTCTGGGTTAGGCATAGTAAAATCAATGGAAGTCAATACAATGTCAACACAAGTATAGCAAGACGGGAGTGTGTGTGTGTGTGTGTGTGTGTGTGTCTGTGTCTGAAATCTGAGCTGTGCATTAAAAGGTATTGTGCCCAGCATGTGTATTAAACAGTGATGAAGCGAGTACACACCTCTGTGGCACCTCTCAGAAGAATAAAATGCATTATACATAGAACAACACTGTTCATTTCCATGAAATGAAATTCAATGGTAGGTCTTAAAGCTGAAGTTCTTATATATTTCATGTGAAATGAATGGATGAACCCTTTGCTGTGTAATCACAAGTTAAGACACTTTGCTCAGGTCAAGGACATGGCTGTGAAATACTTCTTTAAAAATACAACAGGATTACAGTCCCACTGCACTTTCAGCCCAACCTCTACAGCTATTTTCAAAGCAGCCGTGGTTAGCATGTGTAGTGAGCCAAACAATGTCATGCTGTTCAACGTCTGTCTCAAAATATTTTCCAATGTCAAAATGTGACTTTGTTTGACAGGTTTACATCAGGACCTCTAAATATGATTGTGTGTAAAAGCATTCTCAAAATCATTCAAGAAAACAAAAAGTTCACACGCAATATATGCCTGATATATACTGCTAAGTACTGTGAGAACACTGCAGCTGGCTAAGCAGTAGCCACAAATGGCACTGATGTTAGTATGTGCTTCGATATTGGGGATTCCCGTCTGCACTAAATTTAATAGCTATTTTACAATTTTCTAATGAGTTTTGGCTGCATTTGATCATATCATAACACCGAAGCTAATCAAACTGAAATTGCCTAATTCTAGACATGTTGTTTGAAAATGAAGAGATTTTGAGGTGTTTGAAAACTTCATTTTATTTGACTAAACCATAAAGGCCTTGTCAATGCTTTAAGTATTAGGAACACTTCAGAATTTCTGTTTGAGAGGAAACAAACAGTATAGATAAAAAAAAAAAAAAAACGATCAATAAAATCTTGTCTGGTTCTTGTTCTTGTGCATTGTCTCATCTCACGATCATGAAACCTTAGCTATTATACAAATCTGTACTGGACCCAAATTACCCAGAATAATGTAATGTATAGCCTGAGATGTACACATTTAAATATTGGCAGTTGGTACCAGTATCTGATATCAGGTTATGCCTCAGACTGGCCCAGTTGAAGTGATAAAACAGGCAGCAGAGAGAGCAGACAATCGAAAACCCTTCCAACTTCTCTATCACATATCAGCTCCATAAAACCTTCTTCACTGTGGGTCCATTCTGTTGCCTAAATAAGCAACCTATGTCAATTTATATCAATATAATCAATTACAGTTCATTGGTAAGACAATGAATCAAAACATGACAATTTATTGACAAAATATTACAATAAGGCCCATTCCTGGTGTAAACCTTAGGCAACGACGCTTTTAATGCGTTACTAGTAATGTGTTACTCTAACACTCAGCTCTACATTAAAATGTCAACAGGTGAACTTAAAACCCATCCAAACGCTAAGTAAATGCATGGAGCAAATCAATGGATGGATGTGTCATAACTTTCTCCAGCTGAACAGAAACAAAACAGAAGTAATTACTTTTGGACCTAAAGAGGAACGATCAACAATCAGCACATAGCTTCAGTTAATCCAACTAGAAACTACTGATCAGGCCTGAAACCTAGGTGTAGTGATGGACTCAGACCTGAACCTCCAGGGTCACATAAAGGCAATAACAAGGTCAGCGTTCTATCACCTGAAGAACATTTCTAGGATTAAAGGACTGATGTCGCAACAGGACCTAGAAAAACTCATCCATGCGCTTATCTTTAGTCGGATTGATTACTGCAACACCGTCTTCACAGGTCTGCCTAAAAAGTCAATCAGACAGCTGCAGCTGATCCAGAACGCTGCTGCTCGTGTTCCTCACTAGAACCAGGAGAGTAGAGCACATCACCCCAGTTCTAAAGTCCTTACACTGGCTCCCTGTAGCTCAGAGAATAGACTTCTAAATACTCCTACTAGTTTATAAATCATTGAATGGCTCAGCACCAAAGTATATTGAAGATCTACTGTCACTATACCCCCCCCCCCCCCCCAGACCACTCAGGTTCTCTAATTCCAGTCTACTCAACATCCCTAGAATCAGAACCAAACACGGAGAAGCAGCTTTCAGTTTCTATGCTCCTCTAATCTGGAACAAACTTCCAGAAAACTGCAAAGCTGCTGAAACACGGAGTTCTTTTAAATCACAACTAAAAACTCATCTGTTTACAGCTGCCTTTGAATAATGTTTTCATGTATCATATGTTTTGTGTGTTCTTCTTGCTATATTGCACTTTTTACTTTATATGCTTTGTCTGTGTTTTACTGCTATTCCTTTTTTACAACACAAACACACACAAGATGTCTTCCAATATTCCAATAGTAATAAGCCTTCTTAGATCAGATGGGTCAGTAATGTTGAAAGCGAGAGAGACCAAACCATCTCTTCTACTGATCAGAATAAGCAAGGCTCATATTATAACCTCTCTCTACTCTACTTTCTTCTTGGGATAAATGACGTATTTTTAACTGAATAGATATTTTAAATTAAATTGAGATGAATTACTTAATTCCCTTATACCAGAGAGTTACAGAAATTATTGATTAATTAAGTTAGCCTGATATAACACAGCTGATATCCCCCCACCCCCCAGTTGGTTGACGCAGTGCAAACCATAACATGTTTCTCTAAAGTGTGGCCATGGCAAAGTAAGAGATTTGTGATCTAATCTTTCACAGTGTCATTTAGTTTCTAAAAACGCAATAAGGTCATTTTTGTTTTAGAAGAACAATAACAGCTAATATGTTTTACAGTTTAACCTAAAGAACAGCAATCCTGCCTTGATGCTGGAGAACAAAAAACACAACAAAGATCTGTTCCAAAGGGTCATGTTCTACAGTATTCAGTCTACACAGCATATGTGTTTTTATGCTCATAAACACCTCTGACAAGCAGCCAGCTTTCTCTGTTTCTGCTCGGATGCTCTGACTGCTGCTGTTTCCAGATAAAAGAAATGATACCGAGCACTCCTTTTATACCTTAGCAACAGGACTGATGAAGTGATCAGACTCTTTCCCCCAAGCTGCTGTCTCTCACAAGATGACTTTCACAGCTTCCATTCATGAATGAGCAACAAAATATTGAGAGGATAATTGTGGAATTTCAGTTTTTAGCATTCATTTTTATCTTGCAACTTAGTGAGTTTTACTATGACGACCAACTATCCAATGAAACCTCATGATAGTTTGTGACGTTAGCATCTGCTGCAGCAACAACCGAGCCAGGTTGCAGAAAGTTCTGACATTATGCTTATTTCCTAACTAAATTATTCTATTTATTGGCATTCAATATGTTTAAGATGTGCAACCACTTTGGTCAGTACTTGGTTAAATGTTGCAGTGAAACTTTTGACACTGTAGAATAAGTGAATTCCTGACTCTGTCCCCACACTGGCAAAGCCTCATTAAGCAACTTCCCAAGCATCTCATTTTGTCCCTAATTAGGGAAACAAATAGTTTTAGTGGATCTAGTGAACCTCCAGGTCCCTTCAGGTAACAAAGAATCATTTTCCACATTACTGCTGACAGGCCAGTGGGGATGTTTAGGACATGGGATCACAGTAGTTTTTCCCTTTTTGTTTGGGAGTGTATAAATAACCTGTCCAGTAAATCTGGCCATTTACTCCAGAGCATGATGGGTAAAGCAGTTTTTAGAGTTCAAGGGCCTCCAAGAAGCACGTCTTCTGAATGTTATGAAGCATGTATGCTCGCTGTCTGTCACGCCTTTAATCCATCTTTGATCGTCTCTCTGACTGTCTCCTTGTCACCCGTCCATTCATTCATCTCCCTCTTTTCAATGACACCCTCTGTTTCCCTTCACTGTCTTGTACTGGTCCCTCTGATGTTACAAATTCACATATGAGCGTCTTTGACGGCTTGCAGCCTTGGACACTGTGGCCTTGTTTGTAAAGGGAGTGATCAGAGGATGGAAAAAACAGAGGGAGGGCGAGCGAGCGAGTCGACAGCTCGGGTATTTTCTGAAGCTGCGGGAGGATGTGGATGCAGAAACAAAAGAGGACATCTAGGTTAAAAAAACATGCATGAATGCCTCTGAAAAGGCCAGTGTTGCGTTGTTGGCTTGTCTCATCCCTGCGACTGGGAGCCAGCAGTGCCTGTCAGGGCTCCACTGTTGACTTCCCTTCGCTTATCTGTTCTCTTTCTGGAGATAAAATAGTTGACTGCTAACATGCAGTACCTGTACCCAGGGAAGTCGGGTTGATGCTTGTCAGACCTTAAACCTGGCTCTGTCCCAGAAATGCTTGTGACTTTAAAAGATCAGACAAGTTGGGTCTTCTGGGCTCTCCTCAGAGTCTTTTCATCAGACTGATGTGAAAGTGATGGTACTGTGACAAAGAAGTCCATATGAAACACTAGTGTACCTAGTATTGTGTCAGTCATTAGAGAATAATGTGACAGTCCTCTGGGTCACCATTAGGCAGATGTTTCCAACCAGTGTCAATGTACAGTTGCAACCAGAAGTTTACATGTACCAAATAAAAACTCACATTCATCTTTTTGTCTCACTGTCTGAAGTCAAACCAGACCAAACTTCTCTTGTTTTAGATCAGTTAGAATTAACTAAATTATTTCTATTTACCAAATGGCACATTAATGAGGGAAAACATTTGTCAGAGACTTACCCATTATTGTCTTCAAAATCAGAAGTTTACACACAGCTTTTTAGATCTGCCCACAAATTCTCTATAGATTTGATATCAGGGCTTTATGATGGCCACGCTAAAACATCATTTTGTTTTCCATCAGCCTCTTTCTAAGCACTCTGTCTGGATGCTGAGGGTTATTGTCCATTTGGAAGACCTATTTGCCCCTGAACTTTAACTTCCTGCCTGATGTCTTTAGATGTTACACATAATGTTATTTCCTCATAATGCCATCTATTTATGGAGTCCACCAGTTCCTCCTGCAGCTAAACAGCCCCACAGCATCTTACTGTCACTGCCATACTTCATAGTAGGGATGATGTTCCCAGGCTTACATATGGGACATTTTGGCCGAACAGTTCCACCAGTCCTGACCAGTTTCATCAGTCCACAGGACATGTCTCCAGAAATGAAAGCCTTGGTCTCTGTGTGCATTTAAAAACTGTAATCTGACTTTTAAAGGTTTCTTCTGGAGTAATGGCTTCCTCCTCACTGAGTGGCCTTTCAACCAATGTCGGTACAGGACATGTTTCTCTGTGGGTAATGACTCTGTCTTAGCAGCTTCAGCAACATCTTCATAAACTCTTTGGCTTTTGTTCTGGGGTCCATTTGCACATTTCAGAACAGAACCTGTTTATCTCTGGGACACACAACCTGTCTCCTTTCTGAGTGGTGTGATGGTTGAACATTCCCATCATGTCTATACTTCCCTATAATTGTTTAAAAAGATGAAAGCAGCACCTTCAGGCATCTGGAAATTGTTCCCCAGGATAAACCAGACTGGAGCAGCTCTACAATCCTCTTCCTGACATCTTGGCTGATTTCTGCTGACTTTCCCATTGTGCCGAACCAGAAAGCAGAGGGTTCCAGGTGAGTTCCAGGTGTGGCCTTAAAACAAATCTATAGGGGAGGCTCCAACTAACTCCACTGTGGCAGTTAACCTTTCGTAGGTTTCCAAAGCCTTAACATTATTAACTATCATTGTTTAAAGAGAAAGTAATCATTCTGTATGTAAACCTGTCATTATGAAAACATTAATAAATAATAACTGATATATTCTCTCATCATTGTGATTCCACAAACAACAGAGTTTTGTCCAGCTGCATTAAGGATAGAGATTTAAAAAAAAACCTTTCCTTTACACTGCAAAAAAGGATTTTCAAGAAAGTAAAAAAGCCTTGTTTCTGGAAATGTTTTCTTATTTTTTGTCTAAAGAGAAAAAATGTTCTTAACAAGCAAGTTTTGCACAAGAAATGGAAGCTTATTCTAAGATTTCTTTGCCAGTTTTAAGAATTCGAGCCAAGCAACTTTTGCTCACCCTATTGGCAGATTTCTTTGCTCAAAACAAGAAAATTTGACCCTTTTTAAGAATATTTGGCTTATTTTTAAGCAGTGCTGTTTTTGCAGTGTATTTTAAAGCTTACATTATGATGTCACAATTACACTTTTTTGACATCATGTGATAGAGTGAGTGATTAAGAATTGCACAGAAAAAGTACTGTTCCAGCTGGAAATAGTATTATCCACCTGCATTCACCTTTCATTTAAATTACATTCTCTGACCTTCAGGAGTGTAAAGTAGGAAATGGTCGGTTATAGGTTTGTTGCTCTTATATAATCAACCATTAGCAGTCAGATGGTTTATTTAAATAAATAAAAAACATTGCTTCACCTGCATTTCTGCTGATAGTGGGGATTCTGATGACTATCTCAAACAGTCATTGGGTGAGAGGCAACACAGAGACACACAAGGGAACCAACGATGCACACACTCATACCTAAGGACAATCTAAAGAAAGGAAGCCAGAGTACCCAGAGAGAACCCATGCATGCACAGGAAGAACATGCAAAACTCCATGCAGAAAGACCCCAGGCTTATTCAAACCTAGGATGGTGCCAACTGCACCACTGTACTTCTGTACACTAAACACATTAAATGTTCTCTGATATGGTGGTGACTGTGGATTAATGCATGGGTATAATCAAATTCACCAGGAAAGACATTGGCATGATTTCTTCCAATACAAGGCTTATTTACTCCATAAAACAGCTGCCTCTGGAGGTTTTTAATGAGTTCCAAGCCAGAATCTCATTAATCTGCCTTCAACAAAAGGTGTTGCGATGCTTTTATGCAATGTCAAAACAAAAAGTCAAATAAATATCTGCATAGGCCTTCAAAACTAAGCCCGATTTCTGATTGTGTATTTTAACATTGACAACAGGAGCATTCTGAGGTTGGCACCCAATGAAGGGGGTTAGGGCTGATTTCTATAAATCTCAGATCTCTTAGAAACCATGCATTCATTATTTATCCAACAGCCACCACCTCAGTCTGTAACCCAATGCAGCTGAAGCTTTGTAGGAGTAGATGAAAGAATGGGTGTTCTATAGCGCCCCCAACAGTCTGAGTTAGCAATATTTTTTTTAAAAAGGTTAGGAGATGAAATATTGACTTTTGCTTTCTAATGTCAAGTGAAAATGAATTATCAGCTCTTATATTAGACAGATAATAATTCCAATAACTGCAATGTTTCCAAACGTCCATCCTCCCCTGGTTCTGAGTCCCACAGCTTGGGCAGACTAAGAAGTCCTACTCCAGTACCAGGAGACATTAGTGAGGCTCATTGGAGCAGAAGAAGACTGTAAATAACAACTCATTTTGTGGCAATGAGGTCTCCTGAGAGGCAGGGCCATCCGCTGGAGACAGACAGTGCGCCACAGCCCCTTAATCCTCCTCCACTGCAAAGACTCGGGTTTCCCCCATGAGCATCACCAGGGGCATGATTACTGCGCCTACTCATCAACTATCACCAAGACAGGACTTCAGCACATTTTGCTGTGTTCCTGCAGATCCAGTTCCTGTTTTCAGGATGTTTGAAAGTGGATCCATGCCACCTGGAAGCTGCAGAAGGAGGAATCTAAGGGGCAGTCCCGCTATTCGCTTCCTTTGTAAATGTCTTTGTTAATTTCAATAAATAAATAATGTTAGGAAATTACTTTAAAGTGTGAATAAGTGTAGAAAAGATCAAATATGGAAGCGGTGATCCACTAATCCTCCTGCGGACCCGCGCCACTTTTCTTTTAAGAACAAATCCAACTGCGTGGGTTTAAATTGTTATTCACATTCATTTAATATGAATGAAAAGAGTTTGATATATGATAGTATTTTATTTTAAAATATACACATTCAAAGGGAAAATATGAGGAATTTAAGGAATGGGAAAATAGCAGGTGTTAGGAGCCATTCTGTGGTGCGCATTTAGTTACGCTCACTTCTTCTCATTGTTTTTACTGAAGGACGCTGTTGCTCTTATTTTCCTTCAGCAGAACAACAAAGAACGGCTCAGCTGCCGTGTTTCTGAACAGGGTTGGGTTTGGGCGACAGCGCATCCCCGGGGAGACGCGCCGCGCCGCGCCACGCCGCGCTGCGCTGCGCCGCGCCGCGTCCCTGCGGACAGACGGAGCCATGAGCCTTAAACCGACTGGGCGTGTGAGCTTTAGGGGATCACGGCCGTTTCCTGACCCAGCACCAAGATCACTGAGTGACAGAATAAACCACGGCCCACATGTTTAAATATTTGACCGCTTTTTGCGATTTCTGCCCTTTTGCCAGATGTGAATTTGCCAAAACAAAAAGGGCGCAGTGTCCCAAAATGTTGCTACAGGAAACTTTAAGATGAGCGGAGCAGTTCCCAAAAACCAGTAACTGTAAACTGGGCATACTAATATTAATAATAAAAGAAATAATTTACCTTGGGTAAACTATCAGTCCGTCCGAAGCATAGCAGTGGTCAGTAATTGGTGCGTTCACGGCGTATTCAACAATTCCAGAAGAGGTAAGTCCTGCGATAAGTCCACACAAGCCGTTTTTCTTCTGACAAATCTTGCCTCACCCTAAACAAAATAAGTGCGACGCTTTAGGGACGAAGCGGACAGAGAAACTGTCAGGAGTTCACCTTCTCTGTTTGATGCGCTCCCAGTGCGTAAAACGGATTCAGCAAATCCACTGTATTCTCCTCTGTTCCCCCACTGCTCCAAAATCAAACTTCACTTCGGACAGAAATATCTTCTGTTATCGCTTCACTTCGTCTTCTTCTGTTAATTGTTCTTTAGTTAGTTAGTTTTTTAAATCCTTAGAGCTTATTTGTCTGGAGAAAGTTAGGCGATTTTCCAAATTGGAAATCCTCTCCGCACGCACGCACGCTCCTCCAGGTGAATGTGAGAACTGCGACGGAGGCGAGCCGCGGATCAAAGAGAAGCTCGCGCACGTCTCGGGAAGAGCCGTCTCCAGCTCGCGGCTCTGGAGCTTCCTTGTCCGTCCGTGTGTCCGCGCGGCGACAGCCAAATTCCTTATTTGGAAGCCCGGGGCTCGCGCTGGTATCAAGAGAGCCAAATTACACCATAATGACTTCCAGGCAAATCTTTCACAATAAATCCGCAGGAGTTGGAAACCCTCTGAGTAAGCCTGTGGAAAGAGTAAGTAGGCCTAAGCAAAAAGCCTGTTTCTCAGTTATATAAAAGAAGAACTAACAGAGTAAAAAGAACTGCTGTGTTTCTGTTTAAGCTATATATATGGCAAGGGAAAGAAAGAAAGAAAGAAAGAAAGAAAGAAAGAAAGAAAGAAAGAAAGAAAGAAAGAAAGAAAGAAAGAAAGAAAGAAAGAAAGAAAGAAAGAAAGAAAGCATTATCACATTGAGTTTTATTCTTTTATGCCATAACATCCATTTCATTCTGTTTTAAATGACAAAACCAGCACACACAAGTCCAGCTGAGATTTTCCCCATTCCCCATGGGGATACTCTTATTTTGAAGCCTAATCGCCCATTTTCCTGCCACATTGTATCTTTACTGTGTTCAAAGCTGAAAGGTTTCCTCTCAGTGTAAAATTCACCCATCAGCCCCCTCTTCTGGAGTCAAACAGCGTCAGTGGAAGTTGTGTTAGGGCTGTGGCAACACCTTTCTCACACAATAACTAAACGTTCATAATAAATGGTGCATAGACAGGGAGCTCTGAGGACACTGGGTCTACTGTGTGGAACATCATCTAACTGTTTAATCAACTACATGAATCAAATTCACTCTACCATTTAGAGTGCATCATGAAGAGTGCACAACAGCACCCTGTATTTTGGGGCCATGTACAGGTTACATGCTTTCGAATACAGAAAGTGTAATGTTGCAGCAGCAAAATGAATGGAACGAATACACAAAAGATAAATAACAATGTGAACACAGCAATCAAATACAATCAGACTGCTTTCTATAACTAAAAAAATACATTTTTGCCTAACCAAGAGACAAACATTTGTAAAAACATTATGTCCAATGACAGGTGAAATGATTAATTGTGGTTATCTCTTCATCATGCCTCCTGGCAGTAGGTACGATATACAGTTGGAACCATATATTTACATACACTTCAGAAAACCCCCCAAAAAACAACTTTTTTTCCCCCTTGCTGTCAAACATCAAATCAGATTAAACTCTTTTGTTTTAGATCAAAATAATATATTAACATCTTTTCTGTATTTGTGAATTCTTTTTCATTTTTTATTACTTTCATCAGTCAGAAGTATACATACAGTACATTTATCGTGTCTTTAAACTAAAATTAACTTCAGATGATTCCATTCTGAGCTTATAAAGGTTCTGATAGTTGAGTCCATCTGAGTTCATTGGTGCCCCCCCTGTGGATGCATATAAAGGCACCACCAAACACAGACCCTCTTTCTTTGACATCATGGGAAAATCAAGAGAAATCAACCAAGACATCAAGAAAAGAATTGTAGACCTCCACCAGTCTGGCTCATCCTTAGGTGCAATTTCCAGATTCATGAAGGTCCCACATTCATCTGTTCAGACAATAATATTCAAGTGTAAAAACATGGGCATGTTAAACCATCATACTCCTCTGGAAGGAGATGGATTCTGAGTCCCAGAGAGGAACGTTCAATGAAAAAAGAGAAACTGTGATCTAACTTTAATAAATCATGTTAATTGGTCACATTTAATTGAATTAAGTTCATCCAAGTAAATTTATTAACTTTATTAAGTCGTCAAGTTAAACAAATGTAATTAAATTAAGTTGGATGAACATAATTCAATTAAATGTGACCAATTAACGCAATTTATTTAAGTTGGAGCTGCATTCTCTTTTTTCAGTGTTTTTTGGTGCAAAATGTGCAAATCAACCCCAGGACAACAGCAGAAGACCTGGTGAAGATGTTGGCTGAAACTTGTTAGACGGTGTCAATATCCCCAGTAAAACCAAAACCAGTCTTGTACCACCAGGAGCTGAAAGCTTACTCTGGGAGGAGGAAGATGTTACTCTAAAACCACAATAAAAGAGCCAGACAACAATTTGCAACTGACCATGGGAACTAGAATCAGAATTTCTGGAGACATGTCCATAATGATAAAAGAATTAGTACAAATTACTTAGAAAGTGGCTTTGGGACAACAAAGTCAAGGTATAGGAGTGGCCATCACAAAGCACTGAAAAGGCAAGTGTGAGCAAGAATGCCTGCAAACCTGACCCAGTTCCACCAGTCAGGAGGAGTGGGCCAAGATTCCATTAAACTATTGTAGAAAGCTGCTGGAAGCAGGCTTAAAGGAAACAGCCTCAGGGCAATTCTACCAAATATTAGGAATTGTATATATACTTCTGAATTTGATGAAAGTAGTAAAATTAGTACATAAAGACTCTTTATTCTGACATTTCACAAATGCAAAAAAAACATGTTAATATTTATAGATCTAAAACAAAGAAGGTTCCTCCGATTTGATGTTTGACAGTGAAGAAAAATATGTTTTCTTCTAAAGTGTATGTAAATATTAGGCCAGGTGGTGCTGTCAGGAAGTGTGTGGAGTATGGACCCAAACGCAGACGCTGATAGCAGGTGCAGGATGTTTATTAAAGGTGATGAGGATGATGGTGGCGATGGCAGGAAGAGACTGGACATCGGGCAGGAACGAGACAGCAGGACAACACACCATGGAGAGGAAGACAACAATAATGATCCGGCGCTGAGTGAAGGGAAGTGATGGGTAATAAAGGCAGGAGGTGAGTAGGATCAAGTGTGAATGATTTGAGAGACACAGGTGAGGAGAATGAGGAGGAGTGAATAGAGCAGCGTGACAGGACCCCCCCTTTAAAGGTGGATTCCAGACGCCTTAAAGAGAGGAGCAAGAAAAAAAAAGGAAGCACCCTTGCCAGGGTGGGTGAAGGGTGAAGGGGGAAGACGGAATGAGGGCCCGAGTCGTTTTGGGTACACCCCTGGAAGTCTGGCGGACGGCCAGGTGGGCGGCCCCTGAGGACTTGTAAGTCTGGCGGACGGCCCGGATGGCGTCCCCTTGCTGGACGGCAGTCGGCCCGGTGGTCCTCCCACGAGGACCTGGAGATCAGGCGGACGGCCCGGATAGCGTCCTCTGGCTGGACGGAGGTCCGGAGGACGGCCTGGTGTTCCTCCCTTGAGGACCTGGAGATCCGGCGGACAGCTGGATGGGCGTCCTGTTGCCGGACTGAGAAGAGTCTGGAGGCTTGACCGACAGCGGTCCCGTGCAGAGAAGACACTCCGGACGTGAGGGAGCACTCCGAGGATCTCCTCAGCTCCGGAGATGCGCACAGGAAGATAAGGAGAGGCCGCGATCTTCACCAGGTTGGCCCTGATGTACTGGCGGAGGGAGGCGATCTCTCTAGCGATTGCTGGGTCCATTTTACGGCCGGATCATTCTGTCAGGAAGTGTGTGGAGTATGGACCCAAACGCAAGACGCTGATAGCAGGTGCAGGATGTTTATTAAAGGTGATGAGGATGATGGTGGTGATGGCAGGAAGAGACTGGACATCGGGCAGGAACGAGACGGCAGGACAACACACCATGGAGAGGAAGACAACAATAATGATCCGGCGCTGAGTGAAGGGAAGTGATGGGTAATAAAGGCAGGAGGTGAGTAGGATCAAGTGTGAATGATTTGAGAGACACAGGTGAGGACAATGAGGAGGAGTGAATAGGGCAGCGTGACAGGTGCTGCTCGTCAGTTAAGTGACGTCGTGTTCATGGCTGTTTGAAGGATGAAGGTGGAATGGCTTACTGACAATACCACCTTTTTAAACCCACAGAATGTTGAAATTTACGTCACATTGAAAAAGATTGTCTTTAGTATTTTTTGGTGTTTGCCCCAATATGTATGGCACATTGTACACAGTGAGACCATTACATGGAAAACACTAAATGAGGTGTGTCTATCGCCCCAATACAACTGCCTCCCTATCCCAAAAATCTCTGACGTGAAACAAAATCCATATGTATGACATCCACTGAGTCTCTCACGATATCCCTGACTTTTTGTGAGTAGTGTATATTCTATGTTTTTTCTTTATCTTGTTGTTGAAAGTGTGCTATACAAATAAAATTGAGTTGCCTTGTCTCTTTTTAAATGAAACCTGGCTTGGCATTAATGCGCCTTTTATTCTCACCAAGACTCTCCCCACCCCAATTTTGTTTTTGTTATTAAAGCTTTTTTTGAATTGTTAATTATGAATAATACATAACATTTATTCAGTAGCCCCACTGAAATCAAAAACTACAAAAACCAAGCCCATAAGACCATGGAGAAATTATGAAATGAGAGACTGAAAAAGAAATGCAGGGGAGCAGAGCAAAAATGGAGGAAAACAATGCTCACAATTCATTTTCTATGGAGGACTACGGGGGTCACTGGAAAAGCAATACAGCATTTTGACAACGAGTGCTTACTTGTGAATAAAAAATATAGATTGCTAAATAGAATTTCAACAATTAATCCATACAAAAAAAAGACACATTTGAAAAGCATTTTGTAATTTCACATTTTAAATTGAAAAGCTAAAGATGAATTGCAATTTGTATTTATTATTTGATTATTAAATACTGTGATTTGAAAAAAAAATTAAAATCCTTTTTCAAAATGGAGAATTAAATAACACAATTAATACATGAGATTGTAAATATCTTTCCTTTTCATACATTTAAAAAAGTTATTCCCTTTTCTACATTTGTTTTCTACATGTGTCTCTAACCAATGAGAGAGCTGGTTACATTCGAGGAGCAGCTGTGATTGGTTGAACTTGGTTTTCAGTGTGCTCAGGAACCAGGAGGGTCACTCGAATGCTAAAAGGAGGGGAAACCATTTAGGAAATGCAATTGCAAAAAGGATTTGAAAATGAGAGCCGGAAAGAGAAAACGGATGTAGAAAAGGGAATAACTTTTTTAAATGTATGAAAAGGAAAGATATTTACAATCTCATTTATTAATTGTGTTATTTAATTCTCCATGTTGAAATAGGATTTGAAAAAAAAATTCATATCACAGTATTTAATAATCAAATAATAAATACAATGAGCTATTCCTCTTTAGTATTTCAATTTAAAATGTGTAATTACAAAATGCTTTTCAAATGTGTCTTTTTTTTGTATGGATTAATTGTTGAAATTATATTTAGGAATCTATATTTTTTATTCACAAGTAAGCACTCGTCGTCAAAATGCTGTATTGCTTTTCCAATGACCCCCGTAGTCCTCCATAATTTTCAAATATATTGTGAAAAACTTAAAATATATAATAATACTGTTTAAACAACAAGAAAGCTCCACTTCTCAAACTTAATTGCAGACAATAAGAACAATCCCAAATTCCTTTTTAAAACAATTGATCTTTTAATAAATACTGATTTTAACAAACGCTCCACATCTCCTTCAGTTGCTACATGTGAGGACTTTGCAGACCACATTAGAAACAAAATTAGTGCTTTCAGATGCAATCTGTTATCGCAGCAAAATGTTAATATTAACATGTCTGAAGCACAGTATTTACCTGAGGAAACACTGGAGAATTCTGTCCTGGTTGATGCAAAATACTTGGTAGAGTTTTCTCTCAAGTTATCACAGGTACCTGCCTTTTAAACCCAATTCCCACATAAGTTTTTAAGATATTTTCTGGCTTCTTTGAGGAATAAACATTGTGAACAGCTCCCTTCAGATGCGTGTTTTCCCAACTACCTTTAAAACAGCAGTGGTGAAGCCCAGGGGCGTTTCCTCGACCTGGAAACATTGGGGGCTGAGCCCACACCCTCTTAGAGGAATCTGGGGGAACCTGCGCAGTAAAAAAGGCTTTTTATTAAAGCTTTCTTGAGCATTGTAGCACCTTGTTTAAAGCCATATACAGCACTCCTGCAGTGTTTCCCCTTCATAGGCTTTGCTGTGGCGCCGCGGCACGGCTACATTTTCAACGCTACGGCAACAAAATGCTAAAAATAAATTATTTTACAGGGACGAGGTGATTATTTCATAATTGAACCTGCGCTGTCACCTCCTGAGGAAGCAGCGGTTCTCTACTGTCAGAGATCTGCATGTGATCAAAGCGTGCGGGGAGGGGAGGGGAGGGGGCATAACTGATCCTCGTTCAGTCTTGTTAAGTGAAGGTCGAGCGCATCCTACAAGCGTAAAAGGATAAGAGAGAAGGTAGCTGTGGTTAAATTGCTTTTTGATTTTACAAGTTAAACAGGCATTTCGTTAAAGATATTGGTGAGGAGGGCTCACGATTGTATTTTTAAGTAATTTGCCGTGGCCATTGACTGGTAAGGCCATAGCTAGGGTTGCCAACCGTCTTGTAAGGAACGGAATCGTCCCGTATTCAGAGAAAATATTACGTGTTCCGTATTAAGGTGAGAAGGAACAAGGTTTTTTCCCATGCTTCAGCTACAATGAAAAAAAGACACAAAGGTGGAGTTATTCTGTGTCTTTAAGCTGTGCAGCTGCCTCGTCTTCTCTCATTCTCTCCCCTCCCTCTCCTGTTGCTCCTTCAATCATGTTACTGATCAATGATCAGCTGATCGGCTTTTCTGTCGGAAGTCCCGTCTGTTTGTTTATCGCCCACTTTGCGCAGAAAGAGGAAACCAGCGGATGTTGCGCTAAACAGCAGCAGCACGTTTAATAACCTGTTAGAACTGATTTAATATGACTTTCTAGTATCAGCTGATGTTTGGTGGAGCCACAGCTGTAAAAGCTGCTGGTCATGATATCAGTTTGGATATGTAGTGAGATGGAAACATGAAGATGAACCCAGGAGATGTTCTTACTGAATCATGAGAGCTGAACAGGTGAAGGAGAAACAGGTTTACCTTTTAGGTGACATGAATGAGTTGAAGGGAAGTTATAAACTGTTTCCGAGAGACAAATCGCACCTGGATCTTTTTCTACAACTGTGCAGGGGCGGCTCTAGCAAAGTTTTGCCTGGGGGCCAGATAGGGCATTAACAGGGAAAGGGGGGAACAAATAAATACTTTTCTTTCTTATTCTCATTTAAAATGTCTAGCTTTTAATAAATTATTATCTGAATCTTACAACTAAAGTGGTCATCTGTTAAATGTATAGAAATCCATTATCTTAAATAGTAAATATTAATGAGTCTAATATATACCCTAATAAGATATAGTACTTTTTCCTTTGGGAAGGTACCATCTGTGCGGTCTGCAATTCTGTCAAAGAAAGATGTTGAAATGGTGTGTTCATAATAAAACGTTGACATCAAGTTGAGGTAAGTGTCATAACTCCTCGCATACTCATCCGCGGTGCAGCAACCCCGGTGTCAACTACCGCCCCCCCCATGCCGGTGTAACACCACAGCTACAAAAATTTCTAGGGAAAAAATATTGTCCTGTCAGCTAACAACAGGACACTGAGGCTACAGTTCGCACAGGCTCACCAAAATTGGACAATAGAAGATTGGAAAAATGTTGCCTGGTGTGATGAGTCTCGATTTCTGCTGCAACATTCGGATGGTAGGGTCAGAATTTGGCGTCAACAACATGAAAGCATAGATCCATCCTGCCTTGTATCAACAGTTCAGGCTGGTGGTGGTGGTGTAATGGTGTGGGGGACATTTTCCTTGGCACACTTTGGGCCCCTTAGTACCAATTGAGCATCGTTGCAACACTACAGCCTACCTGAGTATTGTTGCATATCCATCCCTTTATGACCACAGTGTACCCATCTTCCGATGGCTACTTCCAGCAGAATAATGTGCCGAATCATCTCAGACTGGTTTTCTTGAACATGACATTGAGTTCACTGCACTCAAATGACCTCCACAGTCACCAGATCTCAATCCAATAGAGCACCTTTGGGATGTGGTGGAACGGGAGATTCGCATCATGGATGTACAGCCGACAAATCTGCTGATGCTATCATGTCAATATGGACCAAAATCTCTGAGGAGTGTTTGCAGTACCTTGTTGAATCTTTGCCACGAAGGATTAATGCAGTTCTGAAGGCAAAAGGGGGTCCAACCCGGTCGGTGATAACAAGGTGTACCTAATAAAGTGGCCAGTAAGTATATATATATATATATATATATATATATATATATGAGAAAAAATTAAACATTTAATAAATAAATGTAATGTTTATATAAAGGTAAGCTTTAAATTACTCCATTAAATAGGCTGCCAGTTTTGGATTTGTGGGAGTCTGGACAGATTTCAGTTCAGCAGTATGCACCCTGACCCTGAGACCTCATGGACAAATGTCTCAATCTGTCCCCATACACACTTTTTATGTATGATGCACATAATATGTCCTCAGGCCATGTCCCTCACCCACCCAACCACACATATATTCATGGAGGCAGTTAGCATTGCTACAAGGGGCATGCAGGGAAAGCCCTTTGATTTGAACCTGAGAAAGATCTGGCAGGCTTCTGGATGCAAGCAAATGCATATTTCCTTCATCACTGTCATTGTCCCAACTTCAGTCAAGGATACACAGCCATGTACAAGAGCACATAAGGACGCAGAAAGGCATCTCCGAACCACTTAGCAAACAGTGCTGTCAGATTTACGTATGAGCAAGCTGTTTCACATAAATAATTCATGTTGGCCATCAGTTGTATGAATGAAGCGTTGAAGTTTCCAAGACTTTTTTCTTTAATACTGTGATGTCTCATGTGGTTATTTTAGGTTATTTTGTCTTCACGCTGTAGGGCAGTACACTTATTCGTACACTTAATATCCCCTTTCACTGTGGCAGCCATAAAGGCTTCCAGTTCCTGACAGTCAAAGGGCCATGAACTGCATTTACATGTGACTGAGTGCCTTTTTGGAGGCCCTTTATTTTGGAATTATGTGTAACTAAAGCATTAGAGGACAAAATGGATGTGAAGATGAGAATGAGTAGCTGAGCCAATATAGGAAAAAAAAAAAAAATAACCCATCACCTGAAGTCTTACAGTAACATGGAATGAGTAAAAGCTATACTGTATATGTTTCCTGGAATTAATTACAGTCAGTATCAAACTCAAATCAAATCAAACTTTATTTATAAAGCGCTTTTCAAACCACAACAAACAGATTAAAAATGACACACAATCCCCCCCCCCCCTTTCCCAAAACACAAAAGTAAAAAACATCACCACAACTATAACCCCCCATCTCCCATGCACGCACACACATAAAAACAACAATAGACAAAAGCAAAACGGGCAGAGTACAGATGAGCCAGGAAACGTCATCATGGGAGCCATCTACATCGGCAACAGCAGGTCAACAGCAGCAGCCAAGGCACTGACCCAGGGAGCCCAGAGGAGGGAGGGCTGGTACCCCCACCTCCACCCAAGTTCCACCTGGAGAGCACCAAGGCAGCCACAGCTGACCACCGCCCACGAGGCAGAGGGCTCCCACAGAGGAAACACTGGAAGGAAGACCAATAATTATAAATAGCCAGCTAAAAGCTAAACTAAAAAGAATTCAATCAAATAAAACATGCAGAGCAATTAAACAGACAATAATGATATTCGCATGGCCTCAGATAATGGACTGGTGTCTGTTCTGGTTTTGTTAGATCTCAGTGCTGCTTTTGACACAGTCGATCATAATATTCTCTTAGAAAGGCTTGAACATGTTGCAGGGATCAAAGGAACAGCACTAGGCTGGTTTAAATCATATTTGTCTGATAGATTCCAGTTTGTTCATCTAAATGATAAATCTTCTTCACTCTCAAGGGTTACTTGTGGATAGAGGTGTGCATCTCTACCTGCCTCACGATTCGATCCGATTCCGATTATCTGCCCAACGATTCGATTTGATTCTGCAATGCATCACGATTCTTCGCACTCAATTTTTCATCACTTAATTCAAGCAGTCAGCTATTGTTTTGAATTCCTTTTTATTTATTTCAATATTCCTGAAAAACAAAACATAAATCTTTCCACTGTTGTGAATGACAATTTTTAAAGTGTGCTGCCTTAAATTACTTAAATAATATAAAAAATAAGGTTTTCAGTAGAGCAGCTATAAGACAGGACTTTGCAATCACACACTGACTGTGCAAAATAGTAAACAAATACTGTGATAAGTGATTCTTTCACATGTAGTATACCAAATCAAAACAAATGACAAATAGCATAGACCTAGCCTACCTATTTAAGAGTGCAAATATTCAAATCTCAAAATAAAACAATTCCTTGTTCTACATTCAAAGTGCACTGGATAAAATAGTTGAGCAGCTTGAAGACAAGGAAACTTGAGAACCTGAGAATCATGTGTGGAAATCACATCATACAGCTGCAACATAGATTTAAACATAAATCTTAATAAACAAAGTTGTAAACCCAAAGTAAATTGCCTAGTCTACACCTACAATAAGTTTCAGAGGAAATGTACCTTTTGACCTAACCATACAATAACTGCTCACTTTTCAGCATTTTGGAAATTTCAAGGTTCTTGTGCAAGAACACTAGGTGATCGACATGTTCTGGTTTGAGAGTGCTTCTTTTTGCAGTGACAACATCTCCTGCAGTGGAGAAAACTCTCTCTGCAGACACACTTGTCGCTGGGATACATAAATACCTCTTTGACAGCCTGGACAGGAGAGGAAAGGTAAACTCGTGGCCATGCCACCAGTTCAAGGGATGGAGATTTGCAGTTGTCCACTTCATCCTCAGCCCTGGCATGGGTGGTTTTGTTTTGCATTGTAGCCACATTGTCAGTGAATGTATGTCCAAGCAAACTCACAAGCAGTGATGATGAGGCCCTCCTTTTGGCAGCAGGTGGGCAGGAGGCAACATTGTCCTTCCTGTGCATGTTGTCCTCCACACACAGTATCTCTTCTTCCTGGATTCCTGAACTCCTTGTTCCAGCAGGCATTTCATCTGCTTCTGTTTCCTCGTTTTCCTTGTTAGAGACGAGCAAAAAACAGCACTTAGCACTTAGCACTGCTAAGTGCTAAGTTCTGTTTTTTTTGCTAAGTTAGCAGTTCTTAAAACATTTAGGCTTATCCCCAGCTCCACTACTTCCTAAACTTAAACCAACTCCATGGATTTATCAGTTTGTCCAATAATTTAGTAAAACAGGAAATAAAGGTGCTTGTTTAAGTTCAGGAAGTAGTGGAGCTGGGCATAATGCCCATGCAACATTTCTCATAGACAAATACAATTAAACATCGTTACAACATAACAATTTTTCTGTCTTATAAAGCTTTCACTTAACATTACAATTAAGACAATTTAATATTTGTTTCACTTTAAAAATTTTACATGGCAAGTTTATTTTTATATAAATCAAATCAAAATATATAGTGAAATTAAATTACCTCCAATGCTGCAGCCTCCGTCACAACACCTCTGTAGATCTCATATCTCTCATCTGCTGTGAGGAAAGGCAGTCCCTTAAAACGAGGATCCAGGGCAGATGATGTATAAAGCAACTTCTTCTCTTTCTCAGAGTTGTATCTCTTTAGGAGATCTGTTTTGATTACATTCTTGATCTCACGGATCACTGATGGGTCACCAGTGGTGTCTGACATGTTCTGTAGGAGCTGTGTATACAGTGGTGCAATCAGACAAACTGTTGGATTGCTCTCCTCAGACATCAACGGAGTGGCATCTTTCATTGGTCTTAATGCCTTCACTGCATGTGCTGTGTTCTCCAGTTCTGTTTTGTTGAGAGTGTAATGTTCAGCATCATCTTTTGCGACCCGAGGACTCAGCAGGGAAGCATGGATTGCAGATTGTTGTTCCAAGTACCTCTCCATCATGTCATGTGCGCTATTCCACCTTGTTGCCACATCAGTTTTCAGTTTATGGTTTGGCAGGCCTATAACTTTCTGGCTTACTTGCAACTGGTGGTTTGCAATAGTGCTGCGATGAAATTTTTTTGACACACGTCGGATTCTGCCCACAAGTCTGGAAACCGTCTGCAGTTTAAGTGCCCGCTGTGCAGCGAGATTCAGTGTATGCGCGAAGCATTTTACATGAGGGAACTTCCCAACTTCAGCTGCACGTATCATGTTAGACGCGTTATCTGTCACCAGCATGACATCTTTGTCTGTTAGATGCCATTCATCCAGAGCTTTAGACATTAACTCCGCCAGATTAGCACCCGGAATGTTTGTATAAATGTATTGAAATGACTTCTTGTTAAGTGCCTTGATCTGTTGTGAATTGGCGCTATAAAAATAAACTGAATTGAATTGACTTGAATTGAAACTGAATTGAATTGAATTAATCAATCTGACTAAAGATAAACGCATGGATGAGTTTCTCGAGTTCCCGTTGCGGCACTAGTCCTTTAATCCATTCATCTTCATTGCGATTCCTTACCTGACTCATCTGCACTTGGCCCAATGTCCTTTTTATGTCTTTTTTGTTGTTGTTCTTAAGTGTTTCTGTGCATGGCAGTTGGGTTGGGGGGAGGGCGGTATAATTGTGATCATGCTTTCTACTATTACTCTCCAGTTGTATTACAGTACATTATGTTATTTCGACTGTTAACTTTGTTTTCTCTCAGTGTTTTTTCTCCATAGAAGATATACCTGGTCTGGTATCCTGTTTGGCTGCATCAACTGGGATGATGCTCCCTGTAACTGAACATCCACCGTGTCATGTTATCAACTTTTTACTTTCTGTAACATAAAAGTACTCTTATATCAGATCTTCTGTTCCTTCTGTGTATCTGTCTTCTCAAACCCCCAGATGGCCGCTCCTACTGAGCCTGGTTCTGTTGGAGGTTTCTTCCTGTTAAAGAGGAGTTTTTTCTCTTTTTCTCTGTGCCGATTGTCATCGCCGGTCCCTGTTTGGCGTCTCGCCTTGTTTGCTGGTTGGGGTGCCTGGCTGCTGGTCGCGGCGGCTGGGTGGAATTTCTGGGCCTGATCAGTCCTTTTTCGCACTGGACTTAGCTCCTGGGTCTTGGTCTTTGTGCGCTGCGGGGCACTGGGGTCGGGCGTTTGCCCAGGTTTGGTCGGACCTGCGGGTGGACTGGCCGGGTAGTGGGGGTGCAGGGCAAGTGGGTGGGGCGCTGGGTTTGGTTGCCTGGCGGGCCATTGAGCAGCAGTGGTCGCTCCACAAGGGAATGGGGATGGTGGATGTCGGCCTGGTGGGTCGGCCGCCCGGTTCATCGGTTTGCTCCTGGTCTGGGCGGGTACGTCGCCGGGGTTTGGGCTGCGGGGGCCTCCGCTGCGCAGGTGGCGCTGGGGGCCTCCTTTGCTGGCGGGGAGGCTATTGCTAACTAGCGACAGGTGCTCTCCCCCTATGAGGGCACTTGGATGGGGGGGAGGGGTGTGCTGGAGGGGGGGGCGAACTCAACCTGGGTGTCTAGTGTCTATTGTGTTCTGATAGTAGAGCTAATGTCAGGGTGGGTTTAGTTCTCCTTCTGGGATGGGGCTGGGGGGACTGCCTTGGGGTCCGTGGGGCTTGGTGGTGCTGTGGCCGTGGGCCCGGGTTGAACGTGCCATGGCCTCCCTCCCCTGGTGGATCCCGGTGAACAGCGGTGCCTATTGAGGTCAGTGGGGGAGCTGGCTCTCTATGAAGACATTTTGTCTCCCAGTCCTTCCCTCCCCATCCCCCAACACCTCTGTCCACCCGCTCCATCACTTTACCACTCATATAGGGTCTTGGGGCATGGGCACATCACTGGGGTGCGAGGAGGGGTTTCCATCTTCGCTATCCCGTGGCAGCCTGGGTCCCAATTTTAATATACAACTTAGACACTCCCACTTATAACATTTTCATGCGACACACATGTAGGGACTTTGGGGTGGGCACACTTTTCGGCATCCAGAGGGGGAGTGGTTCAATCAGCTTCACCTCTGGTGCCCACTGTTAAACCACATACAGACACTGAGGGCTCGGGGTGGGGGTTGGGGGATGTATGGCTGCCTTCCCCACATCCCACCCCTCTGTTTTAAATGCACATTATTACAACACGCATCAACACCATACTCGAGCGGGAGGATAGAGGCTAGGGGTCTTCTTACACCCCTGTTCGCTACCGGCCATCAGGGGTTGGGGTCCGGAGGAGGAACAGGTGGTCTGGTCGGGGTCCTGGGCTGTCGGGCTGCCTCGCCACTGTGGGGCCCTTGGCGGTCTGCTTGTCTCCATCCTAGAAGGTAGGGGGTCCATCTCCTGGGTCCGGGGGCTGGTGAAGGAGGAGCAGCTGCTCTCTGTCTCTCTCCAGATCCGTTCACTTATTTTCTTTTCTGTTTGCTTTTCTTGTTTTCTTTCTTAACCTTTTCTTAGTTACTTTATTTTCCCAGCCCCTGGAGTTACTGTATTGGACCAGATCTCTTCTTGGATTACTTTTCTATGGACTTATCAACATGGCTTTTTGCTCAGCTGAGGATTTTGAAAAACTGCTCCACAGAATTGAGGGCATTGAAACGAAGCTACGTCGTCTGGAAATTAATTTTGATCTCCACGCTGATTATGGACAAAATGACACAACTTTACCGTTGAATTCAATCAGCCCGGTGTTACATCGTGTCACAGAGACTCCCTACAGGCGTCTGAGCGGCAGAACTCCGCACTATAATGAAAACTGGCCAGCTTTAAAACGCATGAAATCAACCCCAGCCCGTTCTCAGAGGAAGAAAAAACAAAAGAAACTCTGACACAGAGAAACCTCTGAACCCAGAACTGCCGCTTCTGCTAAAAGTGAACAAAAGAGGTTTCAGCCAAAAACAAGAGATATTTCTCCACCTGGAATCCTGCTGAAAAACAGATTCGCAGCCTTGAGTTCCCCGAAAGATGACGCATCCCCCGGGACAAGTCAAAGCCACCAGGAGAAACCCAGCCGCATCAAACAGACACATAACAAAGTAAGAGTGCCAACAGCAAAGACTGTTATCATACAAGACGGATCAATTAATGGAATTGAGGCTTTTTGTAGCAAGAATACCAAAGTTTATAGCTGCTACAAAAATACAGTGAGAGAAATATCAGAAAAAATCCCTAAAATCTTGGACCAACATCCTGCTTTGGAAAAGCTCGTCATTCACGCTGGATCAGCAGATATCGCGATGAGACAATCAGAGATTCTGAAGAGAGACTTTTCTGATCTCCTACAGAGACTTGATGGATTTAACGTAAACATCCTCATCAGCGGACCAGTCCCTGAAGGGAATGATGAAAGATTTAGCAGACTCCGCATGCTCCATAAATGGTTGAAGAAACAATCAGCTGAGAAGTCGTTCACATTTATTAATAATTTCAAAGTATTTGGAAGTGCGAATCATCTGTTCAAAGCAGGAATGCGCTATTTGAACAGGTCCGGAGTAAGGCAGTTAGCTGCCAACATTTTTTCTTATCAACATCAGAAAGCAAAACACTTGCTCCCAAAAGCTGACCTTGAGGCGCCCATGGATATCAGAGAACAAAAACAGCAAGTCATGATGACACCACAGGACCGAACAGATAAACAACCATCAGAGATTAAGTCCTCATCTTCCTGTGACTCAGCCACATCAAATGAGTCTCCATTTAGAAACTTTACAGTCAGACTGAACGAGCAAATCAAATTTGGGACACAATTAACACCTAAACTTAGACTACACCAAACGCCTGGGACTAGTGTCCATAAGCCTGGGAGCTTCCCCCCACTGATTATTACAGATATCTGATATTTGAGGGAACCGGGCAATAAATCCACCCCTACCGTCTCCCAGAATTCACCCGGCACCCCTGAGGCTATATCAGTGATTATCAGCAGCAGGAAACATAAACCGTTAACCACACGCTCTCATATTAAACAAAATCTCAAATTGATAACCTGTCAGAAGGTTCAGCTGCCCATCATCACAATACTTAAGTTAGCTTTATTAAACATTAGATCTCTATCCGGGAAGTCTTTTCTTATCAATGACTTCATCACTGAGCATAATTTACACGCCCTTTTTTTATCAGAAACTTGGCTAGATGAAAATAACGAAACAACTTCATTAATAGAATCCAGTCCTCCAAATTATAATTTCTTAAGCGAGAACAGAAAACACAAACGAGGCGGAGGTGTAGCCACCATCTTTCACAACTCAATTAACTTTAAAAAGGTAACTCTGGGCACGTTTGATTCTTTTGAATATCTAGCCACCCAGATAAATGAGCCTAACAAAGCTTTATTTCTAAGTTCATATAAACCACCAAAACTTAACTCTAACTTCTTTAATGATTTCAATGACCTTCTTTCTGTAATATGTATCGACTATGACCAACTAATCATCGTGGGGGACTTTAACATCCATACCGACAACCCCCAAGATAGACAAGCAAAAACGTTAGATGATACACTCCACAACTTCGGCCTGATCCAGCATGTCAAACAACCAACACACAATAAAGGACACACTCTGGACTTAATTATCAGCAAAGGTTTAAATATTTCTGACATCTCTGTAATTAATATTGCATTATCTGACCATTTCTGTATTTTCTTTCAAAGTACCATCTCTGCTAAATTATCCAGCCACAGTAAGACCACCATAAAAAAGCGTTTTCTAGGGGACAGTTCAGTAGAAACCTTTAAACGTATTTATCCTTCCACCACATCCCCCTCATCTCCTAACTCAAACTCAGTAAATAAGTTGGTAGATAATTTCCTTGCGAAAATCTCAGACATCATGGATTCCATTACCCCAACTAAAGTGAAAGTAGTCTCAGGTAGAAAAAAGTCTCCGTGGACAAGTAATCCACTGGTACGTAATGAAAAAAGAGAGTGTCGACGAGCCGAGAGAAAATGGCGGAAAACTCGACTCCAGGTTCACTGTGAGATCTACAAAGAGAGACTGAATAGATATCAGCTAACTATAAAAGATGCTAAGGAATCGTTCTTTTCTGAAATCATCAACAGAAACATTAATAACGCACAGACTCTATTTGCAACAGTGGAAAGACTAACTAATCCTTTAGTGACAGTAGCCCCTGAACTAAACTCTACCAGGGCCTGCAATGAATTTGCCAGCTTTTTCACTGAAAAGATTCTAACAATTAGACAGTCAATCTGTACCTCAATATCCAACCCACAACCAGTGCCATCCCCAATCAACAACAATGTAGAGAAAATGTCTGAATTCCACGAATTAAACCAGAACAGCCTTGAAAAAATCATTATCCAATTAAGCTCCTCCTCCTGCTGTCTTGATATCCTACCCACAGCTTTTCTAAAGAAGGTTCTTCCTGTTATTGGTTCTGATCTTGTTCAAATAGTGAACTCATCACTGCTATCAGGTGTCTTCCCTCAGGCTTTAAAAACAGCAGTTATTAAACCACTGCTAAAGAAGAAAAATCTGGACAACACGTTAATGCAGAACTACAGGCCAATCTCTAATCTCCCATTCATCAGTAAGATTATTGAAAAAGCTGTGTTTCAGCAGTTAAATGGCTTCATAACAATGACAAACCGTTTTGATGCTTTTCAGTCTGGTTTCCGCGCTCACCACAGCACCGAGACTGTCCTCGTCAAAGTATTTAATGACATCCGCATAAATACAGACAGTGGAAGAACCACAGTGCTGGTTCTGTTGGACCTCAGTGCAGCATTTGACACTGTTGATCATGATATTTTATTGGAACGACTGGAGAGCTGGGTCGGACTCTCTGGTACAGTACTTGGCTGGTTCGAGTCTTACCTAAAGAACAGGGACTTCTATGTTTCAATAGGAAACTTTTCATCAGAACGAACAGAAATCACATGTGGGGTGCCCCAGGGCTCCATCCTGGGGCCCCTCTTATTTAATATCTACATGCTCCCACTAGGCAAGATTATAGCGACCAATAACATTAGCTACCATAACTACGCAGATGACACTCAGCTCTACATTACAATGTCACCAGGTGACTCTGAACCCATTCAAACCCTAAATCAATGCATTGACCAAATAAATGGATGGATGTGCCATAACGTTCTCCAGCTGAATAGAAACAAAACTGAAGTGATTATTTTTGGACCCAAGGAGGAACGATCAAGAGTCAGCACACAGCTTCAATTAATACAGCTAGAAACTACTGATCAGGTTCGTAACCTAGGTGTAGTAATGGACTCAGACCTGAACCTCCAGGGTCACATAAAGGCAATAACAAGGTCAGCGTTCTATCACCTGAAGAACATCTCTAGGATTAAAGGACTGATTTTGCAACACGACCTAGAAAAACTCATCCATGCGTTTATCTTTAGTCGGATTGATTACTGCAACAGCATCTTCACAGGTCTGCCTAAAAAGTCAATCAGACAGCTGCAGCTGATCCAGAACGCTGCCGCTCGCGTACTCACTAGAACCAGGAAAGTAGAGCACATCACCCCAGTTCTAAAGTCCTTACACTGGCTCCCTGTAGCTCAGAGAATAGACTTTAAAATACTTTTACTAGTTTATAAATCATTACATGGCTTAGCACCAAAATATGTTGAAGACCTGTTGTCATGGTACCAACCACCAAGACCACTCAGGTCCTCCAACTCTAGCCTACTAAACATCCCTAGACTCAGAACTAAACATGGAGAAGCAGCTTTCAGTTTCTATGCTCCCCTTATCTGGAACGGACTTCCTGACGAGTGTAGAGCTGCTGAAACTCTGAACTGCTTTAAATCGAGACTAAAAACCCATCTGTTTAGAATTGCCTTTGAGTAAATGCTTGATGTTATATGTATGAAATGTGTTCATGCTCTCTTGCTTTTTTTTATTTTTTCTATTGTGTATCATGTGTAATGTGTGTTTCTTTTATGTGTTTCTTTTAAATCACCAAATCATGTAAAGCACCTTGAATTACCCTGCTGTTGAAAGTGTGCTATACAAATAAAATTGCCTTGCCTTGCCTTGCCTTGGTGGCTCTACTGGGGCATTGGTACCTGGACCTGGGAGCATGAAGTGTGTATGGGGTGTATGAGTGAGGGTACAGCGTCATTTCTTGGGTGTCTTGGTGAGTTAGTGAGAATGTTTGTGTTTAAGAGGGAGGGAACGTATGACTGTCTGTATGTCTTTGTCTGCCTGTCAGGTTGGGTCTTGGGCTGCCCTCTCGCCTGGCGCACCTCAGGCCTTACCTTTAATGGGGGGCTTATTTCCCCTCCGTCACTCCCCGCCGGTGACGGATGCCCCTGCCTACTTGTGCGTTGGTGGTCAATCCAGTTCGGACTTGGTGCATGCCTGGCCGGGCCTGGGGGGGCCGGTGTGTCGGTCGGCCGATGCGCTGGGCCGATATCTTCCTTTGGTTGGTTGGGGCACCTCTTTTAGGGGTGCCAAGTTTGGGATTGTTGGGTGGTGCCTGCTCGGTGGCTCGGCGGGAAACGGATCCAGTGTCTCTGCTTGTTCGATCACCTGTTCTGTGCGCACCGTGCGTGGTCGGTTCATTGGTAGGTTGGACCGGCCCTGACCTTTGTTGGATGCCTGGTCTTGGCCCTCTGCGTTGCGCAGGATCAGGACTCGGGAGCTGGTACAACTTGGTGTCCAGGTGCTGGCTGAGCTTGGCCTGGGGATGCTATCCATCCACTGCGGGGCGCCCCGACGGGGGGCAGGGGTGGGGCGCTGGGATGTTGGCGGTGGGGATTGGCCCGGGGTGGTAGTGGCGCGTGGCGGCCGGCTGCGGCCCCTGCGGTGCCAGGGGCCCCTCGCCGGGCAGTCCCTTGTCGGGTCTCTGCTGGGGGGTGGGGCGCCCCTGGGCCCTGGCTCTCCCGGTCCATGGCGGGGCCCGTGGGCTCGTCACTGCTGCCCCCCAGGCCCCTGCATAGTAGCCGCTGGACGTTCCCTTGGGGTTCTCCTTTGCTCCTCTCTTGGGAGATGCGGTCGGCCCCGCCCGGGTCCGCCTGGGGCTCTGGGGGTCCTTTGGACGTCTTGGCTCCGATCTCCTTCATGTCTGCATCGATTCCTGGGAGACGGATTGATGCCTGCTCACACCATCTATCGAACACTCTTATGGAGAAACCTTATATGCACCAGCATGCTAACACACACACACATAGATGTGGGGTCTCTGGTGTTTACAGATATATTCTTGGGCTGAGGTTATCATTACTAGAGCTTGATTAATCGGTACCATGAGTTTTTCTGTGACATTGTTGTATTTTTATATCCATTCTTGTGTGATGTGGTTGTGTAGTTCTTAGTTCACGATGTTAGGTTTGTTTTGTCAATGTTCCTTTTTCATGTTTAGTTTAGTTTTTTCCCCTCTCTCTGCCGTCCTGTGGGTATGGAGGCAGACTTCAATGTTTTCCTGTGTTTTCTTTGTTCCCTTTCCTCTCTTGTATTTTCAACTCACCCTCTCTCATGACATTTTATTTCCTACCTCTCTTCTTCATCTTCTTTATTTATTCCCCTTAATTTTCCGTCTCCGTGTCCATAACATCAGGAAATAAAACCCCCAGCAATTCATAATAAAGATTTTTCTCACATATATCAAGTGGAGTACTATAGCAAAAGCTGTACTGCTCCGCTTGTGGAAGTAAATCTGTTGTGCCTCTACTTGGTACTCAGACACCAATTCTGAGCTCCACACTGCCAAACAGGACACGAGAAAAAAAAATGGTAGCTAATGTTATTGGTCGCTATAATCTTGCCTAGTGGGAGCATGTAGATATTGAATAAGAGGGGCCCCAGGATGGAGCCCTGGGGCACCCCACATGTGATTTCTGTTCGTTCTGATGAAAAGTTTCCTATTGAAACATAGAAGTCCCTGTTCTTTAGGTAAGACTCGAACCAGCCAAGTACTGTACCAGAGAGTCCGACCCAGCTCTCCAGTCGTTCCAATTAAATATCACGATCAACAGTGTCAAATGCTGCACTGAGGTCCAACAGAACCAGCACTGTGGTTCTACCACAGTCTGTATTTATGTGGATGTCATTGAAAACTTTGACGAGGACAGTCTCTGTGCTGTGGTGAGCACGGAAACCAGACTGAAAAACATCAAAGCGGTTGGTCATTGCTATGAAGCTATTTAAACTGCGGAAACACAGCTTTTTCAGTAATTTTACTGATGAATGGAAGATTAGAGATCGGCCTGTAGTTCTGCATTAACATGTTATCCAGTTTATTCTTTATTAGCAGTGGTTTAATAACTGCTGTTTTTAAAGCCTGGGGAAAGATACCTGAAAGAAGGGATGAGTTAACTATTTTAATCAGATCAGACCCAATGACAGGGAAAACTTTCTTAAGGAAAGCTGTGGGTAGGATATCAAGACAGCAGGAAGAGGATCTTAACTGGTTAATAATTTTTTCTAGGCTTTTTTGGTTTAATTCATGGAATTCTGACAGTTTTTCTACATTTGTGTTAGCTGGGTATAACATTGGTGGTCGGTTTGGTGCTGCGGTACATACCGACCTTCTAATTGTTAAAATCTTTTTAGTGAAAAAGCTGGCAAATTCATTGCAGGCCCTAGTAGAATTTAGTTCAGGGGCTAGTCACTGGATGATTAGTTAGTCTTTCCATTGTTGCAAAAAGAGTCCTTGCATTATTAATGTTTCTGCCAATGATTCCAGAAAAGAAAGATTCCCTAGCTTCTTTCAAAGTTAACTAATATCTGTTCAGTTCCTTTTTGTGGATCTCATAGTGAACCTGGAGTCGAGTTTTCCGCCATTTTCTCTCGGCTCGTCGACACTCCCTTTTTTCGCTACGTACCAGTGGATCATTTGTCCACGGAGACTTCTTTCTACCTGAGACTACTTTCACTTTAATCGGAGCAGTGGAATCAATGATGTCTGAGATTTTAACGAGGAAATTATCTACCAGCTTGTTTACTGAGCTGGAGTTGGGAGATGAGGGGGATGTGGTGGAAGGGTAAATACTTTTAAAGGTTTCAACAGAACTGTCCCCTAGAAAACACTCTTTTATAGTTAATTTACTGTGGCTAGATAGTTTAGCAGAGATGGTACTTTCAAAGAAAATACAGAAATGGTCAGATAATGCAGTATCAATAACTGAGATGTCAAATGTAGTTAAACCTTTGCTGATAATTAAGTCCAGAGTGTGTCCTCTATTGTGTGTTGGCTGTTTGACATGCTGGGTCAGGCCGAAGTTGTGAAGAGTGTCACTTAATATTTTTTCACTTAATGTCACTCTGCTTTAGGTTGTGGGTTCTTTCGTTTCCTCTTCCTGGGAGCAGAGAAAGCAGGTGTAGATTCAGTGCGCTTTAAAGCAGGCCAGTCATTGTCGAATTGTGAGTGGGGTATTCTGCCCGTTAAACGACTTTTGGCTGGAGGAGTAGCGTTGTTCTGTGGGTTCTGTGCGAGACTGTTGGACCAAGATAACACGGGGCTGCCAGGTTCTTGTTCTCTGCCTGTACTCATCGGTAAAGTTGTCTCCTTTCCATATCCAGTGTTTAGATCAAAATTAATCTGAAGATGGTGTAGCTTCCTCTCGATTGTTTCAATTCTCTGGAGCAGTTTCCCAAAGTCCTCAGCTGAGCAAAACGCCATTTTGGTAGTCACAGTCCTTCAGAAAGTAATCCAAAAAAGAGATCCGGTCTAATAAAGTGACTCCAGAGGCTGGGTGTATGAAGTATCTAAGAAAAAAGCAAAAAAATGAAAAAAAGGAAGAAATAAATAAGAAAAAAGAATAAGGCTAGAATAAGGCCAGAGATCAGGCGAGGTTCGGAGAAGCTGCTCCTCCTTCAGCAGCCAGACAAAGAGATACACAAGTCCTGTATATATAATGATAGCTTGGAAAACAAAAGTCTGGGGAGTTCAAAGGAACTTTCTGCCAGGCTCTTTACATTTTGTAGCATTGATATTGTCGATAACTGTCCAAATTACAGATAAACTGAAGAAGAGCTGGAAGAGAGAGGGGGGACCATGCTGCTGTTTGGTCAAATGTGGGGCCAGGTGGCCTCGTGGGCATGAATCTAAAAGACTCAAGAGTGTTGTCCTCCTCATGTCTGTGGCGCCACGTGTCTTCCCCCACTGGAGTGTCAGCAGAACTCTTTGGACAGCCGTTTGCCTCAGCTTTCCCCTGGCTGTGCAGAAGCTGAAGGCCTTGGAACTATTTAGTCTTCATCCTCACTAAAACAAGATAACAGAAAAATAATTAGAGAAATTATAAATATATGCATATACAGCTACACATAAATGTCTACACACACACACACACACACACACACCTACGCACACACACACACACACACACACACACACACACACACACACACACACACACACACACACACACATTAGTATACACTCACTGGCCACTTTATTAGGTACACTTTGCTAGTACCGGGTTGGATCCCCTTTTGCCTTCAGAACTGCCTTAATCCTTCATGGCATAGATTCAACAGGGTACTGGAAACATTCCTCAGAGATTTTGGTCCAGATTGACATGATAGCATCACGCAGTTGCTGCAGATTTATCGGCTGCACATCCATAATGCAAGTCTCCTGTTCCACCACATCCCAAAGGTGCTCTATTGAATTGAGATCTGGTGACAATGGAGGCCATTTGAGTACAGTGAACTCATTGTCGTGTTCAAGAAACCAGTCTGGGATGATTCGAGCTTTATGACATGGTGTATTATCCTGCTGAAAGTATCCATGAGAAGATGGATACACGTGGTCATAAAGGGATGGAGAAGGTCAGCAACAATACTCAGGTAGGCTGTGGCATTGCAACGATGCTCATTTGGTACTAAGGGGCCCAAAGTGTGCCAAGAAAATGTCCCCCACACCATTACACCACCACCAGCAGCCTGAACCTTTGATACAAGGCAGGATGGATCCATGTTTTCATGTTGTTGACACCAAAATCTGACCCTACCATTCGAATGTCGCAGCAGAAATTAAGACTCATCAAACCAGGAAACATTTTTCCAATCTTCTATTTTCCAGTTTTGGTGAGCCTGTGCAAATTTTAGCCTCAGTTTCCTGTTCTTAGCTGACAAGAGTGGCACCCGGTGTGGTCTTCTGCTGCTGTAGCCCATCTGCCTCAAGGTAAGACGTGTTCAGAGAGGCTCTTCTGCTAACTTTAGTTGTAACGAGTGGTTATTTAAGTTACTGTTGCCTTTCTATCAGGTCAAACCTGTCTGGCCATTCTCCGTTGACCTCTAGCATCAACAAGACATTTTCGCCCACAGAATTTTCCCTTTTTCGTACCATTCTCTGTAAACCCTAGAGATGATTGTGCGTGAAAATCCCAGTAGATCAGCAGTCTCTGAAAAACTCAGACCAGCCCGTCTGGCACCAACAACCATGCCACGTTCAAAGTCACTTAAATCATCTTTCCTCCCTATTCTGGTGCTCGGTTTGAACTGCGGCAGATCGTTTTGACCATGTCTACATGCCTACATGCATTGAGTTGCCACCATGTGATTGGCTGATTAGAAATTCACGTTAATGAGCAATTGGACAGGTATGTCTAATAAAGGGGCCAGTGAGTGTACAATCCCCTTACCCTCCCTGCCGGAAAACCTCATCATCTACAATGAGGCGTTTTTACTGCTTCTGCAATCATCAAATTATTTTCATTTCTGACATATCGTTTGTGTCCCTTAAGTCTTGGTTTGAACTGCAGGAGATCGTCTTGACCATCCCTACATGCCTAAATGCATTGAGTTGCCGCCATGTGATTAGAAATTTGCGTTAACGAGCAGTTGGACAGGTGTGCCTAATAAAGTGGCCAGTGAGTGTATATATATATATATATATATGAACAAAAAAAGTAAAAAAAATTGAAAATTAGACAAAAAACATCTATTGTTCCCATTGTTCGAACACAAACAAAACAATTAATACAGAATATTTCACTTTCACTCTCACCTGCTCATCACCTAAACAAAATATCTGATTTTAAAATCATGCAAAAGTGTAAGATCCTATAGAATCATGCTAACATCAGAACTTTGAAGCAGATTGGACAAAGCAAATGTTTGCATGGGGAAAGTTCACAATGCACATGACAGACAAGGTTCAGCCTCCTCGAATCAAATCTAAAAAATATTGGCAAAAGATTACGTTTTTTTTTGCTTTTTCTTTTCTAAATGCACACTGGATATTTTAGTTATTCTGGAAATACAGTCATATCAAGGTGGATTATTTTTTTCAGCCAAGAGAAGGACGAATTTATCCTCTGGTTTTTCAAATGCTACACGTATTGTGGGGCTTATTTTGTTACTCATTTGGTGAAATTTGCTCGTAGCATGATGACACTTGTAGCTTTAGAATCTGTGAGATGCTGGCTTTCAGGGAAGGCAGAATTTGCTCTGTTAGGTTCGGCGGGGTGACCAACAGGTTTGGTTAAATGTGTTCATGTAAAAATCGCAAAATAGCACGACTGTTTTTTTAATTGCTTGTTATTTTTCTGGGTTTGAGGTCACAGAGAAGATCTATATGAGTTTTTAGCTGAGATTCTGAGGTTTATAATGATAGGACATGCTTATGTTTACACAGTAACCAGTGACCACAGGTCAACTGAATTTGGACATTCACACCTCCCTTCCCCCATAGTGCACCTGTGGCAGGGCTGTGGGGTGGAACAGCATAAAGAAACCTCTGGATAGGATATCAAGACAGCAATAGGAGGAGGTTGATTAGTTAATGATTTCTTCAAGGTTTTTTGGATTAATTCATGGAATTCTGACATTTGCCCTACATTGGTGTTAATTAAGTCCAGAGTATGTCCTCGATTGTGTGTTGGTTGTTTGACATGCTGGGTCACGCCGAAGTTATGAAGGTTCTCACCTAATGTTTTTGCTAGTCTATCTTGGGGATTGTCGGTATGGATGTTGAAGTCCCCTCCAATGATTAATTGGTCATATACATATTATGGAAATAAGGTTGCTGAAATCATTAAAGAAGTTAGAATTAAGTTTTGGGGGTTTATATAAACTTAGAAATAAAGCTTTGTTAGGCTCATTTATCTGGGTAGCAAACTGCAGGCGGTCATGGCCGTGCTGAACCTGGGGTCTAAGGAGGCTGAGGAAGAGCTGCTCCAGCATCTTCATAAGATGTGATGTAAGTGCCACCGGTCGGAAGTCATTCAGTTCACTGGGCCGGTTCTTTTTCGGGACTGGAACGATGCAGGATGTCTTCAAGAGGGTGCGCACTCTACCCAGCTGCAGGCTAAGGTTGAAGATCCACTGAAGTGGTTCTCCCAGTTCTGCAGCACAGGCCTTCAGAAGTCTTGGACACACTTTGTCCGAACCTGCTGATTACCTGGGCTGGATCTTCCTCAGGTGTCCTCCGACCTGGTCTGTGGTGAAGTGTGGTGGAGACTGTGTTGAGGTGAGGGAGGAGGGGGAGGAGGGGGAGGAGGGAAAGGGGGGTGTTTTGGTGTTTGGGGGACGATTTGTGGAGAGGAGGAAGGATGGCTGTGCTTAGGGAGGTGGTGGGGGTTGAGGGGACAGGGTCTGGTTGAGCCGGTTGAAGAAGTCATTCAGTTTATTCGCCCTCTCCACCATCTCCTCTGTAGCTCTGGTCTATGTGCTGTAACCTGTGATGTTCCTCACACCTTCCCAGACCTCCCTCATGTTGTTGTCCCTCAGCTTCTGCTCCACCTTTCTCCTGTAGCTGTCCTTAGCTTCCCTCACACAGTGCTTCACCTTCAGCTGTGCTGCCTTCATGGCCTCCCTGTCTCTGCTCCTGAAAGTAGCCTTCTTCCTGTTGAGGACAGCTTTGACTTCCTGCATTACCCACGGCTTGTTATTAGGATAACAGCGGACTGTCTTGGCAGGGGAGACCACGTCTGTGCAAAAGTTCAGGTAATCCGTCAGACAGTGTGTCATCCCCTCGATGTCCTCACCATGCGGGTCCATCAGCACATCCCAGACCGTGGTGTTAAAACAGTCTCTGAGGGCACTTTCCATCTCAGGGGACCACCTCCTTATGGATCGCATTGTCACTATCTTCCTTTGGACCAGTGGGGTGTACAGCGGCTGTAGGTGCACCAGGTTGTGATCAGACTTCCTTAGTGGGGGGAGGGGAGTCGCTCTTTATGCATCCTTCACATTTACATACAGTAGATCAATTGTTCTGTTGTTTCTGGTCGGACAGTCGACAACCTGGTTGAAAACAGCGAAAGTGGAGTCCAAAGTGACGTGGTTAAAGTACCCAGGGATGATCATCAGGGCCTCAGTGTACTGTGTCTGCATCCTTGCTGTGACAGAGTGGATTTTCTCACAGGCAGCGGTACCGAGGAGGGAGGGATGTAAACACAAATGGTGATCACGTGACTGAACTCCCTCAGAAGATAATATGGCCGGAGACTAATGGCTGTCAGTTTGAGGTCCTGACAACATAGAACTGTCTTTACGGAGATATGTCCTGGGTTACACCAACACATACATAATGAGTCACCCACCTTTACTTTTTCCGCTCGTTTTCATGTCTCTGTCGGCTCTCACAGCTCTGAATCCCAGCAGGTCCACGTTAGCATCCGGTGCGAGGTGGTTTAAGCATGTCTCCGTAAAGATGAACAAGCTGCTCTCACGGTAGATCTGCTGGTTGTTCAGTGCGGACAATCTTGTCTGGCAGTGAGTTCACATTTCCCATGATGAAGGAGGGAATCAATGGTTTGTAGCACCTCCGTTTCTCCACCAGCTCAGCCTTAAGCTTTGCCCCGGCTTTGCTCCCCCTAGGTCTCCTCCTCAACTCCATCGGGATAGGGTGTCATATTCCGGCTTGTGTTTTTGTGCGCAAAGCCAGCAGCTCCTCTTGTGAATAAGTGAGGAAACTGCATTTTGGGTGCATATTAAATTAGAGTTGAACAAACTCAATATTTAAAAAGTAGAAATAACGTACTTAAGGGAGTTAAAAAAGCTAAAACAAACAAAAATAGCTAAAAAAAACTAGAGAGCTACTGGAGAGGCAGCCGTTTCTCACAGCGCCATGGCAACCTAAACCTAAAAGACCTAATGTTTAATACAGTATTCTTAAGTAGTTTGATCATGGGTAGCTGAACCTTCTGACTGGCAATCAATTAAAAAAAATTTTAATATGAGAGTGTTTGGCTTTAGTTTTTTTTGTTTTCTACTGCTTCTAAGCACTGGAATACTACTCTGAGGGAGGCCCGGCAACTTCTGGGAGATGATGGGAGTATAATTACTTTCCAGTCCCCTTCTATATTGGTTGTTTGGTATTACCAGTTGGGGCATTGGCAGAGTACATCCAGTGTTAGTCCCAGAGAACTGATATAGTCCAAGTTTAAGTGTTAGTTGTGTGTGTGTTCGGTTTTGTTAGAGACATTTTTAAAAGGAGAGTCATTTGGTGTAGATGAGTCAGAATACCTGAAGAATGCTGTGGTGAGTGCTGTACATCTTTGTTTGCTGCTGCTGCGATCATAGAAAAGGTAGGAAGTGTTTGTTCTCTGTTAATCTCTGCGAGTTGTGCATCTGTTTGGCTGGTGGCGTCATCCTGACTTGGTGTGTTTGTGAAAGTGTTTGTTCTCTGGTAGTATCCACGGGCTGTGGTCAACCCTCGGGTGCTTTATCAAGTGTTTAGCTTTCTGATTCATGTAACAGAACATATTTGAGGTCAGCAGTATCACTCCAGGTTTGTTGAGATAACATTGGTTTTCCTTGAACAGATGCTTGGCACATCTAAATATTTTTTTAAAATATTAATAAATCACATCGATTTTTCACCAGATTGTATTTTCAACCATTTATGGACCACACGTAGTCTACTGTATCTTTTATCATTCTTTTCAGGTACTGGTCCACTGATAAATATGTTTATGTTAAGTCCATCAAGTCTCTGTAGCAGATCAGAGAAATCTCTCCTGCATGGATAACAAGCTTTTCCAGTTTCCAACTTTTCTGAGATTTTGCTCACTGTTTTCTTTGGGCAGCTGACAACACTAGTGTTCTGGCTACAAAAGTCTTCATTCCCATTCATTGAATCATCATAAATAATCAGAACATTTGTTTAGGGGTTTCATATCTTCTTATTTGTCCGCTTCATGTGCCTGGATTTCTCATGGTGACCTTGACTGATCCTGGGGGCTACGTCGTCTTTTGGGGAACTGAGATCTGTGAATCTGTTTTTCAGATTACCAGGGGGAGTAATATCTCTTGTTTTGGGTTGGAATATCTTTTGTTTTTTCCTCAGAGCAGTTGTTGATGTTTCAGTGCACTTTAAAGGTGACCTGTGTTCATCAAACTGTGAATAGGGTGTTCTACCCGTTAAGAGTCTTTTGGCTGAGGGAGAAGTGTTGTTCTGTGGCTTCTGTGCAAGACTGTTGGACCGAGTTAACACCGGGCTGCCAGGTCCTTGCTCCCTGCATGTAGTCATTGGTAAAGTTGTCTCATTTCCATATCCAGTGTTTACTTCCATCTTCAGTTCAACGCAAATTATATTTATCTGCAGAGGGTTGCAGATGATGGTGAAAGCTGCCCAGCGCATCGCCGGAACACCACTTCATGCCATAGAGGAGATCTACAGGGAGCGGTGTCTGAAAAGGGCTGGGAAAATCATGAAAGACCCCAGTCACCCAGCACATGGACTCTTTACCCTCCTGCCCTCTGGGAGGTGCTACAGGAACCTCCGGACTAAGACGACCAGGTACCGGAACAGCTTCTTCACCACAGCTGTCACACTCCTGAACTCTGCTGCCTGGCATCCGAACCACATTAAAACTCATTGACTGAACACACACGCAGTCACAACCACCTATAACTGAACATACACAAAATGGACAAAAACAAACAAACTACTGACAGTATCCTCATATACACAACATAACATGGACTGAACCCCCAGTTACAACCACTTGCACTTTATACCACTGCTGTATAATTTATCAATAGATATCTCACTGATCTCAACTGCACTACTGTGAATACTGTATAGACAAGCATACTGTATAATACAGTAATTAATAATTATAGTTCTACAGCTATTTGTTAATACATGCACTCATATCTATAGTCTGTATAACCTGTCATATATGTATATTTATAGTCTGTTATAGCCTTTTATATTTATAACCATATGTATAGTCTGTACATAGCTTGTACATTCACAACAGTTATAGCCTGTATAACCTGTTCATAGTCTGTACATCTACTACAGTTATAGCTTGTATATACTTATAGTTATAATATATTTATCTCCTTTATACCGTGTACATTTGGAATATATCTATATTCTTGCTAAATCACTTCTAGATGGATGCAAATTGCATTTCATTGCTTGTACTTGTGACATGTGCAATGACAATAAAGTTGAATTCTATTCTATTCTATAAATCCTCAGCTGAGCAAACTACATTTTGGTAATCCACAGTCCTTCAAAGAATAATCCAAAAAAGAGATCCAGTCTAATACAGTAACTCCAAAGGCTGGGTATATAAATTATCTAAGAAAAGAATCTAAGAAAAGAAAATAAGAAAAGAGAATATGGCGAGAGATTGTGAGAGATCAGGAGAGGCTGCTCCCCCATTGGGCATTCCTCCTCACTCCTATGGGCAGGATTCTTTTTTGTCTCCCAGAAAGATGTCTCACTACACCCCTAAATTGACTTCCGAGGTTTAAGTCAGATAACTGTTAAAAACAAACACCCACCCCCGATGTCCTTTTTAATGTTGCTCTTGAGTGTGTGCGCGCATGGGGGTTGGGTTGGGGAGTATAAATGTGATAATGCTTTTAAATTTGTGGAAGAGATGTGAATGTGGCTTATGTGGGATCATTTTTAATCTGTAAATCACTTAGAGTTGGAATTGTTTTTATGAAAAGCGCTTTATTGTCATGTTTGCGTGAGTGAAGACCCAAAAGCGGCAAAATGAAGAAAATAGAATTTAATAAACAAGAAACCAAAAAAACGTACAAAAACTTCAGGAGAACCAGGAAAACTCGAAGACCAGGGAAAAAAACAACAAGAAGAGCAGGAATCAGGCAGGAAAGATTGGCGACGGACCAGCGAGTAGTAACTGAATGAGAGCTGAATATATACAGAGGAGGGAATGAGGAAGTGAAAGAGAAGACCAAGGACTAATTAGTGAAAGCAGATGCAGGTGAGGGCAATTAGTTTAACTGGGTAAGGAGCAGACAATAGGAAAGGCAAGGGAAACAGAAAACCTTTAAGAAACTAGAAACTAACTAAAGATAATATGTCTAAGGAGGAATCTAAAGGGAAACTTAAGGAAACACTGGAGAGCAGAAGGAAGAAATAAATTAGGAAACTATCTCAGGAGAAATAAACTAAGGAAACATAAATAAGAAGGAGGACACAAACAAAAAGGGAAAACATCTAAGAGCATGAAGGGAAAATAAAAACAAGGAAGTGATATAAAATAAATACCAAAGAATACATAAAATGATAATTAAACCAAATAAAGAAAATAACTAAGTTCAAACACAAAACCTAAGAACTATGACATTTAAAAATAAAGCTTGATTGATTGATTGATTGATTGCTTTCCTCAGCCGTCAAACTAGTCCAGTCCAAGGTGACATCACCTTTACAAGCTCAACCTCCGTAATGCCTACCAGCTTGTTAGAAAAAGCCACGTAGATGAGTGGAAAACAGCTTTCCGTACACCCATGAGGCATTTTGAATATTTAGTTATGCTTTTTGGTTTATCTAATGCCCCAGCTGTTTTCTAGGCTCTCATTAATGATGTTCAGCAGGATGTTCTAATCTTATTTGTCTTTGTCTACCTAGATGATATCCTGATCTATTCAAAAAACCTGTCAGATCTTCAAAAGCACGGCCACCTGGTCCTTCAGCGCCTTTTGGAAAATCACCTTTACGTAAAAGAAGAGAAATCTAAGTTCCACAAATGCTCAGTCACCTTCCTGGTTTTCGTATTTGAGGACAGACGGGTGAAAACAGACTCTGTCAAGGTTAAAGCAGGTTTGGGATGGCCCCGACCAAATTCACGAAAACAGTTATGTTTTCTCGGATTCTGCCGTTTCTACAGGAGATTCATACACAACTAAGGTCAAACCGGCATCCCACTAACTGCACTCATTTCATCTAAAGTACTGTTCGTCTGACCCGAGGAAGCAGCCTTAACCCAACTAAAGGAAAAGTTCTCCCTAGCCCGTGTGAGACCGTGAACTCATTGCTATAAAACTCGCGTTGGAAGACTGGCTTCACTGGATGGAGGGCGCAGTTCACCTGGTGCTGGTTTGGACTGATCACAAGACTTTAGCTTACCTTCTGACAGTAAAGAGACTTAAACCCTGTCAATTGCGCTGGTCTGTCATGTTTCGTTTCTGTGGACTCTAATGCGGACACACAAACGACCAGCAGAAACAGGAGGTTAGCTATAAAGCAGATGATTTATTGTTTGCCCCCACAGGAACGGAACGACTGGAGGTAATCCACAGAGCTCGGGGTATGATACTCGGAACGGAACTTGGGAGGGAGGCAGCCACTGATGGGGAGAGGAGATGAAGGTGAGTGGGTTACCATGAATCAGAGGGGAAGCAGGAATGGAATCTTGGCTTACTTGGATAGTACGATTGTCCTCAGCTCGGGGGGGGGGGGAAGAGAGTCGCGGTGTGTCCAACGTAACTCCGTCCAGGTTGTTCCGATCCCCAAGGTGGTTGAGGGTGGACCGACAGAAGAGGGCTTGGTCGAGCTCGGAGCAGGGCAGCAGGAGAGCAGCAGGAGGATCAGGGGAAGCAGGCTGAGATCGGATCACAAAGGCTTGATGATAACGAATCGGGAAGGCGATCAGTCATCCGACAAGGTTAACGATCTGGCGTCTGCCCCCAGTCAGCGTTCCCCTTTTAACTGCCGCTCCTTGATTGCCTTAACTGCGATCAGCTGGGAGATGGCAACAAGCTGCGCCCTCTGTGGAGAAACAGGTGAGAGAAAACCAAACACACACACCCTGGGACTGGCAGAAACCGGCTTAACCTGGGAAACATGAAAAACGGGATGGACCCGGGTATGGGCCGGGAGTTTTAAACGGAGCGTCGAGGGGCTGATAACCGACTTGACGGGAAAAGGCCCTAGGAAACGAGGTGCCATCTTCCTTGAGACTCCTTTCAAGGGAAAGTCACGGGCTGACAGCCATACTAATTGACCAGGTGTATATTGGGGAGCGGGGCGACGGTGTAGGTCAGCGTAACGCTTGTTTTGGGCGGATGAGCGTTGGAGGGCTGCCCTGGTCAGCTCCCAAACTCTTCTGCAGGACTTGATGTGAGAATGGACAGAGGGAATGGTGGAATTGGGAATCGAGCTGGGGAGGAGAGACGGTTGGTACCCGAGGGAGGCCTCAAAGGGGGAGACCCCGGTGGCCGCTGATGTGTGGGAATTGCGTGCGTACTCGACCCAAGGAAGGTGGGAGCTCCAGGTGGAAGGGTTCGTTGCGCAGACGCAGCGAAGGGAGCTCTCCAGCTCCTGGTTCAGTCTCTCGCACTGGCCGTTAGATTGTGGGTGGAAGCCTGAGGTTAGTTGGGTCCGGGCCCCAAGAGCTGCGCAGAAGTCCCTCCACACACGGGAGATGAACTGGGGACCTCGAGCCGAGAGGATCTCCACAGGGATGCCGTGAAGTCGAAAAACGTGTAGACAGAGGAGCTTGGCGGTCTGGGCTGCAGTAGGCAATCTGGTAAGTGGAATGAGATGGCAGGCCTTTGAAAAACGGTCAACAATGGTTAGGATGACTGACTTGCCATGTGATGTGGGCAGTCCGGTGACAAAGTCTAGGGCAATGTGGGACCAGGGCCGAGCTTACATCAACCCGAGGCGGGCTGATGTAAGCTTTTGTTGCGGTTACATGTAGGACAGGCCAAAACATACTCCCTCACATCTTTATTGAGCCCTGGCCACCAGAAATAACGGCGGAGGAGTGCAATAGTTCGACTCGTCCCTGGGTGACAGGAGAATCTGGAAGTGTGCCCCCATTGGATGACTCTGGAGCGAACAGATGATGGGACAAAGATACGATGCGGAGGACCTCCCCCAGGGTCAGGCTCGTTGACTAGGGCGTGCTTGATAAGGGACTCGATGTCCCAGGTGAGTGATGCCACGGAGCAGGAGGGTGGGAGGATGGGTGCAGGAACGTCGGGATGGTCGTCAGATGACTGCTGGCGGGACAGAGCGTCAGGTTTAATGTTCTTGGAACCTGGCTTGTAAGTGATATTTAGATTAAAACGAGAGAAGAATAAAGACCAGCGGTATTGACGGGGGTTTAATCTTTTGGCTGCTTGGATGTAGAGTAAGTTCTTGTGGTCCGTCCATACTATGACCGGGAGCTCCGAACCCTCCAGCCAATGCCGCCACTCCTCCAGGGCCAACTTGATAGCGAGGAGCTCTCGGTCACCTATGCTGTAATTCCTCTCCGCAGGGGTGAAACGCTTTGAGAAAAAAGCACAGGGATGCAATTTCTGATCCTGGGGAGAACGCTGTGAAAGGACAGCTCCGACTCCGGTATCCGAGGCGTCAACCTCCATAATGAACTGGATCTTTACGTTGGGGAAAATGAGAATGGGTGCTTCGGTGAATCTCACCTTTAGATGTTGGAAGGCCTGGTCTGCTGCTTGGTCCCAGATGAAAGGTCGCTTAACGGAGGTGAGGGTGGTTAGAGGGGCTGCGATGACGCCGAAATCCCGAATGAAGCGTCTGTAAAAATTAGCAAACCCCAGGAACCGTTGCAGCTGCCTTCTGGACGTGGGAATGGTTCAGTCTTGGATCGCCTTAATCTTACTGGGGTCAGCCTTCACCTGTCCACCCTCGAAGACATAACCCAAAAAGGAGACAGATGACAGATGAAATTCACATTTTTCAACTTTAACATAGAGAGAATTCTCTAGCAGCCGTTGAAGAACTAGCCGGACATGCTGGCAATGCTGTGGCAGATCCTTGGAGAAAATAAGGATATCATCAAGGTAGACGAAAACAAAAACATTTAGAAAATCACGGAGCACATCATTCACCAGATGTTGAAAAACGGCCGGGGCATTGCAAAGGCCAAAAGGCATGACCAGGTATTCGAAGTGCCCGATGTGGGTCTTAAAGGCCGTTTTCCACTCGTCACCTCCGCGGATCCGAACAAGATGGTAAGCGTTCCGCAGGTCGAGCTTTGTGAACACTGTAGCCCCCTGCACGGCCTCAAAAGCTGAGGTGATGAGAGGTAATGAATACTGGTTCTTGACTGTGATGGCATTTAGACCTCTGTAGTCAATACAGGGACGTAAAGTCTTATCCTTTTTCTCCACAAAGAAAAATCCCGCTCCCAGGGGAGAAGTGGAAGGGCGAATTAGGCCCACGGCCAGGGAATCGTTAACATATGTCTCAAGGGCAGCTCTCTCCTTGGCGGACAGGTTGAAGAGACGTCCAGAGGGAAGAGGGGCCCCAGGGAGGAGATCGATGGCGCAATCGTAAGGCCTGTGAGGAGGGAGAGAGAGAGCCTTGGATTTACTAAAAGCTTGCTGCAGATCATGGTACTTGGGGGGGATTTTAGTCAGGTCTGGCTGATCAGAAACTGGGACTGCTACAGAGGAACCGGAACTGGGAATGGCCGAACGCAGGCAGTTTTGGTGACAGAACCCACTCCAGGACTCAACCCGTGCTTTAGCCCAATTAATGCTCGGGTTGTGAGTGGCCAACCAGGGGTAACCTAAGACTAAGGGGGCGTCTCTATTGGGAAAAACAAAGAAAGAAATCTGCTCATGGTGGTTGCCAGAAAGGACCAGTCTTAAGGGGACAGTTTGATGGGTTATCTCAGTTAGGGTCCTTCCATCAAGAGCAGTTACATTTAAGGGAACAGAAAGCGCTTCCACCGGAAGGTTATATTTACCCACAATCTCAGGGCAAATTAAATTCTGCTCGGACCCTGAGTCAACGAGTGCTTGGAGAGAGATGTGGGTCTGGTGAACTAAAATCAAAGCGGGCAACATGGGCCTGGGGTTAGAGTTATTGACCCCGCCCGACAGGACCCCCAGACTCACTGCCGGACTGGATCTTTTGGACGAGCGGGGCAGGTTGAAATAAAATGACCCGGGGTACCGCAATATAGGCAGCAACGGCCTTCCATACGGCGCTGCCGTTCCGTCGGAGAAAGCCGAGCCCTGCCGATCTGCATCGGCTCGGGAGAGGGTAGACGTGCAGGAGGAGCGGGGAATGTGAAATCCGCCGAGGGGGCGGCTGACGGAGAGGAGGAAACAAACTGCGGTTCAGATCTTCCTCTTGATCTCTCGCGTAACCTGTTGTCGATCTTGATCGCAAGATCAATCAAACTATCCACGGACTCGGGTTCGTCGCGGTAAGCGAGCTCATCTCTAATTTGCTCGTTCAGGGAATTAAGAAAAGCAGCCTTAAGTGCCGGTCGGTTCCAGCCAGACTCAGCAGCTAGGGTGCGGAACTCAACGGCCAGGTCGGCGACTGAGCGGTTTCTTTGTTTGAGTTCCCACAGAAGCTTGGCAATCTGTTCCTCGCCCCTCGTGACGCAGAAAGTCTGCTTGAACTGTCTAAGAAACTCGTCAAAGGAGGAGCTGCTGAGGGAGCTTTGGTCGAAGCTGGCCTGGGCCCATCGAAGGGCTCTGTCTCTCAACAGGGCTATAATATAAGAGATCTTATTAGCGTCCTCACTGAAAGTTCGAGGGGAACGTTCGAATGCCAGAGAACACTGTAACAGGAAACCCTGACTTTTTGATAGGTCGCCGGCGAAGGGCTCGGGAGGTGGTGAGACTACCTCGCGAAAAGCTGGAGAAGGAGACGGGTCAGCAGTGGCCGGGGGGGGTGATGTTTGGGTAGTAAGTTTGGAACTGAGATCCTGGATTACCTTGGTTAACTCATGGAAACTCTGTAGGAGCGCAGTCTGCTGCTGCTGCATGTTCTGAAGAGCGGCTTCATGACGACCCAGGAGCATGCCCTGCTCGGAGACGGCTGAACGTAAGTGTGCCGCAGAGTCCGATTGGCCAGATCGTTCTGTCATGTTTCGTTTCTGTGGACTCTAGTGCGGACACACAAACGACCAGCAGAAACAGGAGGTTAGCTATAAAGCAGATGATTTATTGTTTGCCCCCACAGGAACGGAACGACTGGAGGTAATCCACAGAGCTCGGGGTATGATACTCGGAACGGAACTTGGGAGGGAGGCAGCCACTGATGGGGAGAGGAGATGAAGGTGAGTGGGTTACCATGAATCAGAGGGGAAGCAGGAATGGAATCTTGGCTTACTTGGATAGTACGATTGTCCTCAGCTCGGGGGGGGGGGAAAGAGAGTCGCGGTGTGTCCAACGTAACTCCGTCCAGGTTGTTCCGATCCCCAAGGTGGTTGAGGGTGGACCGACAGAAGAGGGCTTGGTCGAGCTCGGAGCAGGGCAGCAGGAGAGCAGCAGGAGGATCAGGGGAAGCAGGCTGAGATCGGATCACAAAGGCTTGATGATAACGAATCGGGAAGGCGATCAGTCATCCGACAAGGTTAACGATCTGGCGTCTGCCCCCAGTCAGCGTTCCCCTTTTAACTGCCGCTCCTTGATTGCCTTAACTGCGATCAGCTGGGAGATGGCAACAAGCTGCGCCCTCTGTGGAGAAACAGGTGAGAGAACACCAAACACACACACCCTGACATGGTCTCTCTTTTTCTCCAGGTAAAATCTCTCCATATCATACCACCCAGGCTCCAAGAACACCAAACCTGATGCACTTTCCTGAGTAATCTCCCCTGATAGGGAGGAACAGATTCCAGAACCCATCCTCCCACCTAGTTGCATCATGAGCTCTCTGACCTGGAAGATTGAGGACATCATTAAACAAGCCTAACAGTCCAAACCTGATCCAGGTACGGGCTCACCTAATAAACTGTATGTTCCGTCTACAGCCAGGTCTCGTTGCATCCACTGGATCCACACCACCAAGTTTGCCAGTCATTCTGGCTTTAGTTGCACTAATGGACTCATCCATAGAAGATTCTGTTTGGTGTCAATTCACAAAGAGGCTAAAGATTACATCGCCGCCTGCTCTGTCTGTGCCCGGATTAAAACAAGTAACCAACATCCCACTGAACACCCACATTACCATAGACTTTGTTTATATATTTGTTTATATTTATTGTTCTTATTTGTTTTATTACTAGTACTGCTGCTTTTTTTTCTTTATTTTAATCTTTTTGTATGTGTTATCTTGTTACAGATTTTCTTATTGCCAACTATATTTTTCTCTTTTAATCTGAAGCACTTTGGTCACGTTTTGGCTGAGTAATGCTCCATATAGATAAACTTTGATTGATTCATTGATTCATTGAAATAAAACGGTTTTTCATGCCTCCAAGTGCCTCCTTTAGTTTCTGTGGAATTACCGTTTCTAAGCCTCTCGGTTTCCATAGTTACCCATGAACTGCCCTATATCAACCAGCTTAAGGCTATGCAGAATATTTACTAGGCACTTTGCATTGACTGTTTATGGCAGAAAGGGTGTGTGTAGGAGGTGGGATATGATCCAAAATCACCTGAGTACATTTCCAGTGAGAGTGTGATTTGTTTAAGCAGAAATTGTGTGCAGCTGTGTGTACAAAGTTTAATAGATCTGAAACTTACTTGCTGTAAGTAATTTTTTTGCTGACCTTAAGTACGGTTTTAGAAAGGATTCTACGCAGTTTTATAAGTGAGACACCTGATGCATTCAACCTCACCGCTGAACAGAACTGCCATACTGAAGTGTCCGCCCATGATATCCTGCTAAAATCCATGACTAAGAAGCTCTCCCACAGATTCAATGGAGTATATGAAATTGAAACCATTATAAGGTCTTATGCTGTCAGTCTTCGCCTCCTATCCTTCTTCATGATTCATCCCTCGTTTCACAGATCAAGCAGGTCTATTCTAGCACCTTGTGCCCTCCTCTGACTCCCCACCATGCGCCCTGGATGTGGAAGGGCACCTAGCCTACCCGATCGTTGACTCCCGTCAACGCGGCCATGGCTGGCAATATATTCTCGATTGAGAGGGATACAGTCTGGAGGACCGCTCCTGGGTGCCCCGTTCCTTTATTTAGGATAATACTTTTAATTCTAATTATGAGTTGTCCATCCAGTCTACCTTGTCTGTTCCGGCAGGTGCCGGTCATTGAGGGGGAGGTGATGTTAGGAGTCTGGGGTGTTGGTCTGTTTTTCGGCTCTAGTTTTTCTCCACCTTCCCAGTGATCTCCTCCAGGGAACCGGTCCACCTTGAAAAAAGGGCGTAACGGTACAGGTCTGCGAACCTGACCACCTTGAAAAATATACGGTTGTAACTGGTTAGGTTTGCGAACCAATCCACCTCGCTGGGAAATAAAGCACGCCAGTGTATGGAAGTAAAAACACAAACAGCAGAATCAAAACGAAATACCGCACCCTAAGTGGGTATAAGAAAGATTAGACACAGGACATAATCTTTATGTATGCCAGTCCAACCTGAAACCTAACGGTGTTAACGTACGGTTTGAACGGACACTACAAGAGACGTTCTGTGTGGATTTATAGGTTACACAACACATCCTTAGATTAGGAAAGCCATAAAACGGCTCAATCTAGTTGCACAAGAGAGACACTTAGAGTAAAAACTATACGATCCAGTTCTGGCAGAAATTGAGTACAAGTAAAAATCTCAAATAAATGACAAAAAAAAAAAAAGATTACTTTAATTAATTAAAGAATAAATCACTAACTTTAACTCATCAACAGACTAATTTCATAGTTCTTGCTTTTTCATTCACCTTAACCTTAATAGTAATTACTGTTGTTATTCTCATAGAACTATTTGGTATTCTAACAACAGACTTTACCAGACCAATTAATAGAACCCATTAAGGGTTATATAAAAACAACGCAAAGATGGGAAACGATGTTTCCACCGACAAATTAGAAGGCGATTCAAAATATATGTATAAAAAGAACCCCGAAAATCTTCAGTTTCTAACAAAATGGCGCAAAAAGTATAAAGTAGATGGGAAGCTTAAAGGAAGCCAATGGAGAGAACTTGTATGTGTTCTTGAAGCAAAAACACTTATCGCTAAAGGTAAAAAGAAAAAACTTAAACAGACACAGTTAAAAATAGCACGTGTGTGGGCTGATGAAACAGAGAAAAGGAAACAAAATATAAAAAACAGAAAAGAGAGCAAAGGTGCTAAAGATGAGGCTCTTCTTATGAAAAAGCTACGTGACGAGCTCACACTGTGCCCTCCCCCTTATTCACCACCACCTACAGCTCAGACAGACCCCCCTGGGGCTGTTGGAGGAGAACCTTATGCACCTCCACCAACACCCCCATCAGACCAGCCGGGGGCTTTAGGGGAAGGTCTATATCCTCCTGTTCCAAGAGATCAATTTGCAATTGAAGAAAAAACAAATGGTACCACAATAAAACAAAGACTTAGAATTACAAAGAAGTCAGGTCCAAAAAAAATCTGAGGATAAATCTTATGAGAGTGAACCAGAGGACTCAATAAATATCAACCCTATGATTCAAGTACCATCTGCCGATGGTACTCCGAGATATGTTTTTAGACCATGGTCACTTAAAGACGTTAAAGAGGTTGTAGAACAAATCACTAGCCATAAGGAGGATCCAGAAAAATGGACAGAGGATATGGTTGATGTGGTCAAATCCTACCGGTTAAACGGTCATGAATTAGGACAGGCTATGACTGCATCGCTGGGGAAAGACTGGCACCATGTAGCTGGAAATTACACAGGAAGAGATGATGCCGGAGTTGTGTTACAATTTCAGAATGATTTCCAGGGGGCACTAAAGCAACAATTTGATGCAGTAGCGGATAAAGTTCGTACACAGTTTAAAAAGAAACCAGATTATGGGCATATGGCCTCCATAAAACAGAAGCCTGGGGAAACTGTAGATGATTTTAAATACAGATACCAAAAGGAACATGATACCCATAGTGGCCTAACTAAAGAGAATGGTGATGAAACTCCATACATGCGGCATTTCTGTAATGGTCTGCTACATAGTTTCCACCCCACTATCACTAATTGGATTAAAAATCACCTTCTGACATGGGAAACATGCATCCTTACTACCCTTATGGCCAATGCACGTTTTGCAGAAGGTGTCATTGAAAGAAAGGGGAAGAAACCAAAACCTCCAGACTCCGACACACAGGTATTTCACACTCAGGTTGAAGACGATGAGGGGGAAGTTTATTATCAAAGTGATAACCACAACAAAGGAAGGGGGTTTAGACCACAAAGGAATACACATCATAAGACACCACAGGGGTCATGGAGACATCAAGGTGGTCACACTGCCCCCACGTGTTGGATCTGCGGGAAAGTAGGCCACATTTCACATCAATGTAGCAGAGGCAGAGGCCGAGGAGGGGGCATAGGGCGAGATCAGATCCATACACAGGGTTCAACAGCCCCAGATCACTCGCGGTTCACACAGCAATGACTAGATACTTTTACCGCCTCTAATGAGGTGGTGGACTGCTGTGGCGCCTGGGAATTACTTAATTTTCTGAAAGAGAACCCTTACATAACACTTAAAGTTAATGAACAAACAGTAGAGCTCCTTTGTGATACTGGAGCTTGCAGAACAGTGATCTCTTCTGGCGTTAATCTGCCAGAATCTAAAGAAAGCATTTTGGTAAAATCAGCAGATGGTGCCACTACTCGCTCATTTTTATCTAAAACAGTGTTAATAACAGATCCAAAAACTAGGTTAAGTTCTAAAAACTCAATAGTCATTTCACCACAATGTCCACTCAATTTGTTAGGCAGAGACTTAATGTCAGCCCTATAAATCTCAATTATCCCAGTGGGAGACGGCATGAGAGCTGTGAGAACAGGAAATGATGACATTTACCTAAATACAACTCATAGACCACAGGGACTCGGTCTGTACTATTTTTTACGAGTTGAACCTAAAGAAAACCTTAAAGATACAACAACAATGATGGACACAGTTTTGCAGGTAGGTCCTGAACCCGACAAACAAATCATGCCTACATCACAGTTACATGTGACTATGGCTCTGAGGCCTGAACCTGATCCCAAGTTCCAAGACTATTTTATGCAACTCTCACCTGCTGTAGTGTTCACCTCATACATCATTACTGATGGAAAATCTGATTCAGCTGCCTCAGTAACACTGTCTACCAGCCTTAAACCATTCTTTGATTTGCCTACAGATCCGCATATATCCCTGACAAAAAGCAGTACATCACGTTGGAAAGATTTGGGATATATGGTGCGAAAAGCAAATAATACCACAGATTTTAAAACTTTGCAAGAAAATAAAGAAGATAGTTGGCAATACAGTGAATCCACAGGTTTATATAGACTGCCCCTTATCATGCCACTCCACTGCACCACCAAAATTGCAACGTTAGAATGACCAGAAGCAGAAACCATCTTATTGACTGAAGAGGAAGAAAAGCAACTCAAAGAAGTCCCTGACACATTATGGTCTAAAAGCCCCACTGATGTGGGCCTACTCTCATCCATTGCTCCCGTTCAAATAACTGCTAAATCACATTTTAGACCCAGAGTAAGACAATATCCCCTCTCTGTGGAAGCAGAGTTAGGAATTCAACCAGTAATTGAGGAATTATTAACAACAGGTGCCATTCTAAATGAAAATGGACTTTATGAAGTTCGTAATAAACCCATCCTACCCAAATCACTGTTTAAAGCTGCTGCGTTTGTGAGCCATGGGCCTTGCCATGCCTCCACAGGGGGGATGGTATCAATAATACAGCAACACTTTACAACATACAACCTGGAAACATACTTAAAACATTTCTTCAAAACATGCCTAACATGTATAAGAAATCACATTAGCTGATTACATGAAGATAATTATCCTAGCCAAAGAAGTGCAAAGCGCACACAATCTGCCTATCTCTCCTTCTGTTTTGCAGGATCCTGAAAAGCCAATCAAACCTGGAGACTGGGTTTTCATCAAGGTGAAAGGTCGTTCCCACTGGGAAGGACCTTTTGAAGTCCTGCTGACCACACCCACGGCTGTGAAAATCGCTGAGAGACCCTCGTGGATACACATCTCACACTGTAAATTGCAAAGGCAATTAGGGGACTAGACACGGGACAGTGGGGAAGTCTGGGCTACAAAGGACAGAGTGACCAATAGGGCCTCTGGTCTCAAACCCAGCAGAACAGCATCCCTGTCCCCTTAGTGGTCAAACCTCTGTTTTGGAGGGCTAGTCCTCTTATTTGCCGCTAGCCAACATGAAACTAGTTTGGCTCCCCTCCTGTCTGGCAGTTTGCCTGCCTCTATTCCACTGCTTTTTCCTCACACCTGATGACGCCCAGACATCAACGGAAAGAAGAGCTAGAATTCTAACCCACCATGCGTTCAAGAACACCTGGTACCAAATAGTTAATTTGACTGCAAAACGTTTAGGTTTCAATACCAGCTGTTATGTCTGTTCATGGATCCCACACCATTCTGAAGAAGTCTCATCGATGACTGTTGTCCCAGCCACCTTAAATAATCCCAATTTGGCATGGGAACGCCTGACGGATACATCTGGAAGTGTGGTCACACTTTCTACCTCTACCTACCTAAGGATTGGTGTGGCACATGCAGTTTGGCTCGACTGCAACCCTCCTCATACATCATAACAGAAAACGGAGCACCTTCTAAACATACAGAGCTGAATAAACGGGAATTCAACCCTCCACAAGTGTTCAACCTGTTCTCTGACAATGGTGGACGAAAACCTCTCTACAGTGATGCAAAAGGAATCTTCCACACCATGTTCCCACCTGTTGGAGTTGCAAGTCTGACAAAACGGATGAACGAGGTTTGGTGGACTTTGGAAAACATCACAGACATCCTTGCTGAAATGTCCAACCTGCTGGCCAACGATCCTGAAAAACTGACGATGAAGACCATGCTGATGCAACATCGGGTAGCTCTGGACACTCTTTTTGCTTCTGAAGGTGGACTTTGTACTGTAATTGGTGACCGGGTGCAGGGATTAACTGAATTTTTAGAATCACAAGAAAGCAGTATTGGACAATGGGATCTCATGGCCTGGCTGACAACTGGCAGGTGGTATCAGGTTCTTTTAAAAATAGCTATGCCATTCATTGTAATTTTGATACTTTTCTGCATTTTTGTTAGTTGTGTTCTTCCATGTATAAAACAAATGATGAATAAGATGATAACTAACACAATGGTCCAATACTCTCTTCTTAATCAGAGGCTTGAAGATGAAGACAGAAATAAAGAAGAAGATGAAGTGTAATTAACATGTGTAAAAACTAGTGCCGGGAATCGATTAAAATAAATTGACTAATTAATCGAAAATCTGAAAAACATTAATCGCAATTAATTGCCATTTTCTTTATTTCAGAAAATGCAACCAATTAATGGAGTTTACATTGTCAACATGTAAGCATGCAAAAATTTACAAAAAGTTTTTTAGTTAGAAAGTGCATAACCTCTTGAAGTGTAACAAAAAACTTAATACTCTTTAAAAGAGAAAACTTAAAACAAATACAGTTTTTGTGCAAAAACATTGTTTGAAATACCCTGTCATGTAAACAATGAATAGAAAAAAAAATCTTCCACAATTAGCTTGTTATTCAATGTAAATGTAATTTCTCACAGCAGCAGTAGAACGTCAAACAAAATTCATTGGTATTCATGCAAAGACAGGATTTTTTTCCTTTTTTTTTGTAGTACAAAAACAACAAAATTACCACCCATCTTCTGAGGTTCTTAAAACAATTCTATAACCTAACACCATAGTGCATTAGTTTAGCAGCTCAACTCAACTCAATCAAATGTTGTACAAAATTGGCAGAACAGAGAACCTGAACAGATCTGCTTTGTTACTTTAAAGGCACAACTGATTTTTGTGATTGCAAACAATGAAAGGGGAACCCACAAAATGAAATTAGTTGTGTCCAAACTCATTTGTAACTTTCCTAATATATTTTTAGGATCAAAATTCTTTACAGGTACAATTTTATAGGCACAGTTCAGAACTATGGTCACTTTCACAAAAAAGCTAGAAAAATAGCCTGAAAGATCATACAATTTATACAAATGTTAGTTTGATTCACATCGTTTTCCCCACAAACGTTTGAGTTTACAATATAATAAAGGAGGATAAAATAAATGTCATCCCATTTCTAGAAGTAAAATAAGGTATAGGTCCTTTGACTAAACCTACTCCTCTTTCAAATTGAGCCAACTGCTGAGACAAACCAGCTTCTCTACATTTTCAGATGAGAGGGAAGCCCTCCTTTTCTGAATTATATGTCCTGACAGGGAGAACAGTCTCTCACAGGGCACAGTAGTGGCAGGAGAAGAGAGATATTTGCGGGCAAGTTGTGCTAGTTTACCGTATGAATCTTTTCTTTTCAACCACCACTGCAGAGGGCATTCATCCATCTCAAGTTTTGATTCTGACTTGTAGCGGTTCAGCATAATTTGGATGGTGTCTGTTTCTTCATCAGTGTCTGAATCAGATGATGCTTGTAGGAAAATCTTCTTCTTCTTTGCTGGCACATGTGTTGTTTCAGGAGTCTGGAGGATTTCTTGCTCTTTCAGTAACTCTGTTAAAGCACTCCACACTTCACCTCGCTCAGATTTGGGCAGGCATTTTAAGTCCTTGAATCTTGGATCAAGTGCAGTTGCCATCTTGAGCCAGTTGAGATTGGCATTTTGTTTTTGTTGAGACAGGTCTTCAGAAAAGGCCTTTTTTAGCCGGACTATGTTCACTGAATCATCATCTGAAGGCTCCATGACTCTGAAGAGGTGGCACAAGGCAGGCAGCACAACTGAGCAGGAGATGTAGTGCTCCCCACCCAGTATTTCTGTGACATGTCTGCAAAGAGAGGAATAATGTGTTAACTCATTAATGCACTAGTACACTTCCAGATTTAAAGAGAGCAAATCAGAACTAAAACAAGTCTAAAAAGGCTCTAAAAGTGACTGAAGTGTGGCTGAATTGTATCTGAGCTAAGTGTAAACTATGCCTAGACCAGAAAAACACCTAACCTAAAATGTATAACTAAAGTGTTAATTACATCATCTCTGAAAACAAAGTCTGACATTTCAGATGGCCCTCAGTACCACCCAAATAATACACAAGTATTACCAGTGAGACATGTACAAAAATTTCAAAACCCACTGGTCTAGGGACACAAATGGTTCATAAATGCATTCTAACAAGCAATAACTTAAATGATCAATATACAAAAATGAATAAGTAGAATATTCACCTGCATGGTTCTAGAATCTCTGCCAACTTCTTCAGCTTTGAAAGCTCAACTTCTGTGAGCATGGAGATTTTGCTGTTCTGCTCTGACAGTGTTGAAGCTATAGGTGCCTTGTTTTGCAGAACTCTTTTGATCATCTCCAAGGTGGAGTTCCACCGAGTAGGGACGTCCTGAACGAGAGATTCTTCTTTTTGACCAAGTGCCGCTTGTTGTTCATTCAACTCTCGAGTATTGGATGGACTATGCTTGAAGTGACCAACTATTTTACGGCATTTGGCCAAGACTGTGTCAAAGCCACTATCCTGCAGTGCGACAATGATTGACCGCTGTATAGCATGTGCATTGCATGGCAGATGTTCATAGGGAAGCTGTCTCACAGCTGCTTTCATATTGCGTGCACTGTCTGTTCCAAGCGTTGAGATCTTTTTGTCTATATTCCATTCACTTGCAATTCTTTCAAAGTGCTGTGCGCAGGCCTCAGCATAGTGGCGATCATTGGATTTGCTCACCGTTAAAGCAAACGATTGCAGACGCCAGTCATCGTCAACTAAGTGAGCTGTAACCCCCAAATAGTTCTCGTTTCCACATGAAGTCCAGTGATCTCCGGTTAAGGCAACATAAGGTGCTTTCTGCAATATTTCAAGTTTTTTAGCCCTTGTGTTGTTGTACAGCGTGTCGATTTTGGAGATAATAGTTTTTCTGGCAGGCAGTTTATACGCGGTGTCCCCCGTTGCAATTTGAAGTACCTGACGTAATCCCACATCTTCAACAATATTTGTAGGGCGGCAATTTGTAGCTATCCAACAAGCAATTGCATTGGTTATTTTGTCATTAACCTGTTTGGAAAGCGGTCCCCCTCTCCCATTAAATCTCTCCTCCAGAGTTGTTTGTCGTGGTCCGCCTGATGCCGTTGCCGAACCCGGATGCTTCGCTCGTAGATGGTACATTAAGGAAGAATTACTGCGGTGGTAATTAAATTCCTTTTTGCAAAGCCCGCATATAACCTTTGTCTTGTCCACATCTCCTTCTGGCAATAATCTAAAGCTGAACTGTCCATTTAGAAGTGTGGTTTTTTTCCATTGCTAGCTCAGGCTGTAGCAGCATTAGCTATGTGAAGCAGAAGCATGTCTTCTTCTTTGAGAAAACAGCGCCCCGAGTGTCTATGGCACGTTACTGCCCCTACTCTGTATAGAGTTTACTTGTACTGCATGTCTGCGCCATAGGAAGGAGAGGTGGCCCAATTAATTGATGCGTCAATTATTTTTAACGCGTTAAAATAAGAAAAATAACGCAAATCGTTAACGCACTAATTTTCCCGGCCCTAGTAAAAACCTTTTATGATTCCATTAATCTAAACTACTGTTCAGGTAGCGATTAATTGGATGATGTCTAGGTGAAGCTCGCATAAATACCTTTTTGAAATTGCTACTTACTTTTGCAATTTCTTTGTTATATGTCTTATTACCTTTTTTGAATTTGGGATGCTACTTATTTTGCAACCTTTTGTTATCTGGTTTTTATGATTCTTATATTTTTATATTATTAGAGTTGTTACCTATTTTACAACTTTTTGTTGTTCGTGATCACATTTAAAAACCACATTTCAGGGGGGAAATGTTAGGGAAAATAATAATGGTGTATTATTATTTTCTTAGGGTCTTTTTATCACATAGTTCTAATGTACTTTTTAAATGTCATTTTGGTTTCAGTCACATGCTCTTGTGCATGACATCCTGTTCTTTTAATATGTTAATGAAGTGTGACTAAATAAAGAGAGCCTGCAGAGGGGAGACCCTTTGAGACCAGTGATGAGATCAGTGGGAGACGAGTGACGAGGAGCTGAGAACAGACAGACGGTTGGCTCATTCCTTACCGTATTTTGCTGGTCTCCCTCTGCAGAACTGATTGAACCACATCTACCTCTGCAGAGCTTATTGTCTAAATTATCTCCGACTTTTGTGTGTGACTCGTTTTAGGTAAACCACAATATTTACCTAACAAAGGACATGTCCATTACTGTGAAGGGCAGAGCCATACTGTGCAGCTTTACACACCTGCAGCTTGTTGAACCTCGTCATCACTGGCTGGAGCTGCTATCACCTGAGTGTCTTGCCTATGTTGTAACCTCTAGCCCTCTGTGTTTTTCCTGAGTTTTCTTGTGAAACTTACCTGTGCTGCTCTTACCTGTGCTCCTTCCAAGGTTCTTCCTAAAGACAACTCCTCGCAATTCGTCACCCAGCTTCTCTGTAAGCCCTCTGTTCTCAGTTCCATGTCTGGCAGCCTCCAAGCTCCTTTCTCCTCCGTGTCCACGCTCCAGGTCCAAGCTCTGCCTGTCCACCCACCGTCTCTGGTTCCACCATCGTCGTTCTCCCTGGATCTCTCCTGAAAGCTCTTGCAGACATCCAGGACTCCGAGCTCTCTCTCTCTGGTGTCAACTCCATCACCTGAAAGTAAGCCTCACCGAAGTTCAGTCAATTCTTCATTCAAATCAAAATTCATTACTCACCTGCAAACTTCTCTTCTACAGTCAGGGGTGGACTGGCCATCTGGCATACCGGGCATCATCCCGGTGGGCCATTGACCCAATGTGGGCCGGTCCGGTGTTTTTTTGTTTGTTTGTTTTTTTCCTCTCTCTAAATTTCCTCCAATTGGCCGGCCAATTGGATACAGAGGGCCAGCAGTGTGTAGCCAGCATCGACACATATTATTGGTCTATGTTTGTCATCGTCAAACAATCATGGGCTGACAGCCTATGAGAGCCATGACAGTGCTGTCAATCACAACACAAACCAGGGTGGGCGGGACCTCATGACATGGGCCGGAGTGGTGGGACGGGGATACAGTCAATGGACGGGATGCTGCTGAGCTGAAAATGGAGAAGACAGACCTATGTGGTGCTGGGGTCGCCACCCCAGCAGCAGGTGCTGCTGCGCGAGGAGCAAGTGGAGAAATCCATGGTAAGTAACGTTAGCGTGGGGATGGGACCTGAATAACTGAATACTTGTTAAAACATATTAGCCCAGAGTTGAAGGGCTGACTTTTGGTAGTTGCGGTTGATTTAGTTAAATATGCGAAATTGTGATACTTTAGATTATTATTGTTCAGATGATTTAGCTAAGATAGCTAACAGCTACTATCGGCAGCGGTCTCTGGTTGACATAGCAACAGTAAACATTAAGTGGAGACACTACAGGTGAATAGGGAAAAAAGTTAGCTTCAAGATACCTTCATGAAACTTGACAAACTTAATCCTAGTATTAAAACAAAAATCTTTTGTATTAGAAGTTTTGATATAAATTTTGTTTAGATATGCAAATTAGGTGTAATCTGGTTAAAAATGTGCTAATTTGCATGTATTTGTAAACGTATCCTCTCAAAATTGGTGAGAGACAGATTGAATTTTTTTTAAATTTTCTAATCATATATGTTATCAAAAACTTTTTAAAGAGGGAAATAGGTTTATTTCATTTCATTACTTCATAAATCAAAAAAACAGTGTCAGTAGCTCCAAAAAACTGATTTTTGCCCTGTTTTTATACACAAAATAGCACTTTTATTTTTTTAATGATGTATTGACAAATCACTCTCTAATTTTCTTTCAGCTCATAGCACAGAACAATGGTGGAAAGTTTGGTATATATAGGTATAACTGATTTCAAGATTAGTCGTTTTTAATGTTGGAAAAAACTAATTTTGAGAAAATCGCAATTAAAGATTTGCTTTAGATCATTTAATGCAATGTGAAGTGCAAATGACCCTCGAATATCTTGTTTCGTGTTTGTGATTGGTCATTAATTTAAACGGGCATACCATTATTGGACATTTTTCTTTTTACTTTTTCTTTTTTGGGGTCTTTTTATTTAGACTGCTTCGCGTTAACAGGCAACCAGAAAAAGTGAGACGGAGTCGCACCCGCACTAAAATGACAAAAATAGTCGCTTTTAGAGGTGTTTCAGAGTTGTAGTTTGTTTTATTCTGAAAGCCATCATGTTAAGGATGTTAAATATCCACAAATCTCAATATTGACCAGGTCACGAAAAATCCATGTTTTTGCCTGTAGTGTCTTGCCTTAACATGAACTAATGTGTCAAGCCACACGTGCTTTATTTGTTAACTGCTATCAAGGAATATGACTGTTATTTGTACTGTAGTATGCATGAGAGGAGATGCTGCGAGATTTGTGGACTTTTATCTAGTGTTGGCTGATAATGTAGTGGGCTGGTCTGGACAGAAAATGCCAGGGCTTAATTTTTGTCACAGTCCACCAATGTCTACAGTTGTGCTTCTCTCCACTCCTTCATGCAGCGTTCTTGGTTCCTGTGATCACCTACAAATCCTTGTTTCAATAAAATAATTTCATTTTATATCTGTTTGTGCCTTTAAGTATTTTGTTCTCTTTTTGCTTTGATACTCTTTGTCAGATCACTGGTAATTTCATTTGATTGTTTTTTCAGATTGAAGCTTCTGGTGGGTGTGGTTATTCCCCTTGGTGGTGGCATCCCTCCTCCTCTTGTGAGATGTGCGGTTTTCCGCTGGTGTTAAGGTTTTTGGTTTTTCACTGTGGGTGTGTGTGGTGTGGTACACGGGTTACCTGGTGACGGCTTGATTGCCACTACCCCCTTTTTAGTTTACCCTCCCCTCCAGTAAACTTCAGCTGTGATTTTAAATGTACATGTATATTTAATAAAATAAAGTTTTTTCTTTTAAATTTCAATAAACTTTGTGACTGGAACCACAACTCTCTTCTTCTTGAGCAAACAACAAAATATGTGTGCCTAAATAAAGTGCATTGTTAGTGCCTTCGTCTCTGATACCACACATCCACAGGTGTGCCACAAATGAACAAAAACTTATATATATATATATATATATATATATATATATATATATATATATATATATATATATATATATATATATATATTCTGAGCTCAATATATATATATATATATATATATATATATATATATATATATTTTTTTTTTTTTCAATTCAGTTTATTTATATAGCGCCAATTCACAACAGATGTCATCTCATGGCACTTAACAAGAAGTCATTTCAATACATTTATGCAAACATTCCAATCAGTTAAAAAGTTTCCTATTTAAGGAATCCCAGCAGATTGCATCAGTCATTGGCGTGAGGTTGGGCCCCATTGGTGCAGACTTTCCAACCACAGCAATCCTTCAGCAATCCCTCATACTGAGCAAGCATGTAGCGATATATATATATATATATATATATATATATATATATACTTTTGACTTTGAAAGTAATAATAAATACATTCTCCCTGTATTCTGACATTTTACAGATACAAAGAAATATATTTTTATTTATCTAAAACCAGAGGTGGTTTAGCCAAAAATTGGACTCAAGTAAGAGTAGGAGTGCTTCATATGCAAGTAAAAGTAAATAGTAGCCATCATAAAAAAATACTTAAAAGTAAAAAAGTATTTGATTAAAATGCTACTTAAGTAATAAGTGACTAATTAATCATTACATTTGATGTAATATTTAAAAAGGATGTTATTAGTTTGAAAAAAATATTCTGTGCAAATTCTGGTATTTCAAAGACTAAATTATACAATTATCATATTTACAAATTATAAATTTAAGTTTGAGAAACATGCAAATAAACAATTTCTGTTCAATAAAAAGTTATGAAACTAATAATTTTTGTATACTTACAACAGGGTAAAATACTTCTATTGAAGATGTATGGGGTTTACATATACTGACTATTTACAAATGGCACAACAGGCTCAGCATATAGTAAATATCATTAGAACAACAAAGCTTGTGCACAAACAAGTAGTGTCACTTTAATTTAAACTGTTAGCATATGTCTGTGTCTCATGTATTTTTTGTTAAAATATGCTTTTTTATTGACTAAAGTTACTTCTTTAGTAGAGTATTCAGAAATTCTTCTCAAGTAAGAGTAGTGATACTTCATAGTATTACTCAAGTAAAAGTAAAAGTAGCCTGTCGTAAAACTACTTATAAAAGTACATGTTTTCCAAAAGGTTTCTCAAGTAAATGTAACTAGTTACTACCCACCTCTGTCTAAGACAAAGTTTACTCTGATTTGATGTTTGACAGTAAAAAATTAAGTGAGGCAGCATTAGCGGTAACTGTAGAACCTCATTTGAGTTTGGACAGTTTTGATTCAGTTGAGCTTTTGGAATTATCAGAGATATTAGTTTAATCTAAACATTCAATTTGCATGCTGGACCCAATCCCAACCAAAGTACACTCAACAAAAATATAAACGCAACACCTTTGTTTCTGCTCCCATTTTTCATGAGATGGACTTAAAGATCTAAAATTCATTCCAGATACACAATATTACCATTTCTCTCAAACATTGTTCACAAATCAGTCTAAATGTGTGATAGTGAGCACTTCTGCTTAGCTGAGATAATCCATCCCACCTCACAGGTGTGCCACATCAAGATGCTGATCTGACATCATGATTAGTGCACAGGTGTACCTCGTATTGCCCACAATAAAAGGCCACCCTGGAATGTGCAGTTTTGTCTCACAGCAAAATGCCACAGATGCCACAAGCATTGAGGGAGCGTGCAATTGACATGCTGACAGCAGGAATGTCAACCAGATCTGTTGCTCGTGCATTGAATGTTCATTTCTCCACCATAAGCCGTCTCCAAAGGCGTTTCAGAGAATATGGCAGTACATCCAACCGGCCTCACAACCGCAAACCACGTGTAACCACACCAGGCCAGGACCTCCACATCCACCAGGTTCACTTCCAAGATCGTCTGAGACCAGCCACTCAGACAGCTGCTGAAACAATTGGTTTGCATAACCAAACAATTTCTGCACAAACTGTCAGAAACCGTCTCAGGGAAGCTCAACTGCATGCTCGTCGTCCTCATCGGGGTCTTGACCTGACTCCAGCTCGTCGCCGTAACAGACTTGAGTGGGCAAATGCTCACATTCCATGGCGTCTGGCACGTTGGAGAGGTGTTCTCTTCACGGATGAATCTCGGTTTACATTGTTCAGGGCAGATGGCAGACAACGTGTGTGGCGTCGTGTGGGTGAGCGCTTTGCTGATGTCAATGTTGTGGATCGAGTGGCCCATGGTGGTGGTGGGGTTATGGTATGGGCAGGCATCTGTTATGGACGAAGAACACAGGTGCATTTTATTGATGGCATTTTGAATGCACAGAGATGATGAGATCCTGAGGCCCATTGTTGTGCCATACATCCATGAACATCACCTCATGTTTCAGCAAGATAATGCACGGCCCCATGTTGCAAGGATCTGTACACAATTCTTGGAAGCTGAAAATGTCCCAGTTCTTGCATGGCCAGCATACTCACCGGACATGTCACCCATTGAGCATGTTTGGGATGTGCTTGACCGGCGTATACGACAGCGTGTACCAGTTCCCACTAATATCCAACAACTTCGCACAGCCATTGAAGAGGAGTGGACCAACATTCCACAGGCCACAATTGACAATCTGATCAACTCTATGCGAAGAAGATGTGTTGCACTGCATGAGGCAAATGGTGTTCACACCAGATACTGACCGGTTCTGAGTCCCCAGACCCCCAATAAAGCAAAAACCTGCACATTCCAGGGTGGCCTTTTATTGTGGGCAATATGAGGTACACCTGTGCACTAATCATGATATAAGATCAGCATCTTGATGTGGCACACCTGTGAGGTGGGATGGATTATCTCAGCAAAGCAGAAGTGCTCACTATCACACATTTAGACTGATTTGTGAACAATGTTTGAGAGAAATGGTAATATTGTGTATCTGGAATGAATTTTAGATCTTTAAGTCCATCTCATGAAAAATGGGAGCAGAAACAAAGGTGTTGCGTTTATATTTTTGTTGAGTGTATTACTGTAAAATTAACATTTTTATTTATTAATATTGCTACTCCCCTTTGTCTAGAGTTATAGCATTCAGAAAACACATTAGGAAACTCAGGGGATTTAAGATCAACTGCAGCTGAGGTAGATTTATGGGTTTCTTGTAATAAGACAACATCTGCCTTCAATCTTTTAAGTTGGTTAAAAATCTTAACTCTTTTCTCTCTGGTGCCAGCTCCATGAACATTCCATGTGACAAACCTTAGAGTAGCCATAGTTTTGAGACAAAAGTTGTAAAGTCCATATCACCATAGAAACAGATAAACAACGGTGCATTATTAGTTTGTGCTTGGGGTTGCCTGATTGAAAATCCAAAAGCCGAGATATAAGAAAGAGAGAAATAGAAGAAAGTTGCGAAGGTGTGAAGGGTGAGGGGGAGAAAGAAATAGTTATGTTATGAAAAAATTATGTGTGTGTGTGTGAGTGATAAAAGAAGAAAAAAGGGTGACAAAGACATTTGGTGATAGACATGTGAAGATGAGAAAAGAAAAAAGAGCCAGTATCCCAGTGCTTAGCCCTGGCCCCGCCCACATTGAGTAATGTAAACAACTTTACAGAGCTGTGCTAACATTAGATTATAGTTGACTGATAAAACAACTCTTATCTGACCAGTGTTACATGACTAATAAACCCAAGGAGTAAGCTGGTGGTCCCTGAACAGCTGCCCATTAACATACAGTTTATCTACTGCTACTGTAGCTCTGGTGCCTTCACTGATATATTTCTTCCTGATTGGGAACAAAACGCGCCTTCTATCCAGGATTTCCTTCGGATATTGATCATTAACGCTGTAACTCGTTCCCCGCAGCTCTCTGCCCCGGCCTCTGACCTGCTCTTTTTGCTTGTAATGCTCGAATTTAGCAACAATAGGTAGCGGCCGGCTGTTGTTGGGCTTCTTACCTCCGAGCCGGTGGACGCGGTGAAAAGTGCTGTTTTTTACCGTGTCGCTTGGGAGCTTTAACTGATGTTGAATAAAATCTCGGACGGTGGATTCAGCGTCGTCCTCAGCTTGTTCTGGGATCTTGGAAAAAACAAGATTGTCCCGCATTCCCCTGGCCTGTATATCCAAGATAGTTTCTTTCATCCTCTAAATTTCTCCGGACAGCTGCGTCATCCCCTCGGTGAGTTTCTTTACACTGTCTCTAAGCGTTTGGTTTTCTGCAGCGAGTGATACTACCTGTTGTTGGATGAACTCCAGGGATTCCCTTAGAGCTTGAAATTCTTTGTGGAGAACCTCAACCAGGGCCAGACGGGCGTCTAGGCTGGTTAGCTTCTTATCTATTGAGTCCAGGACATCGCTGTAGCTTTTATCTGGAGAGATGGGGGAGGTGCTGGCCTCAGAACGGGTGCGTTTCTGTGATGGTGTGCTTGTCGGCATAGCAGAGGTGGATTTTTGTGGCTTGCCCATAACAATGTTGTCAAAGCACTCGTCCAAGTAGTTTTCCAGGCTGTGCAAGGTTTCCTCGTCCAGTTTGTTTTATGGAGAAATACAAAATAATGGTTATTATTATTAAACGTTTGCTATATTTGGCTCGAATGTTATGGTTTGTTTTTACCCGAGTTTGTTTGTTTTACCAGTTTACCGCCATATTACTTACGCACAGCTCTCGCGTGATCTCAGCAACAGCTCCCTGTTTGACACTGTTGATCATCATATACTATTAGAACGACCCGAGAGCTAAATTGGACTCTCAATACTTTGCTGGTTTGATTCCTACCTAAAGAACAGGGACTTCTTTGTTTCATTAGGAAACTTTTCATCAGAACGAACAGAAATCGCATGTGGGGTGCCCCAGGGCTCCATCTTAGGGCCCCTCCTATTTAATATCTACATGCTCCTACTAACCCAGATTATAACAACCAACACGATTAGCTGCCATAACTATGCAGATGATACTCAGCTCTACATTACGATGTCGCCAGGTGACTTTGAACCAAACCCCTAAGTAAATGCATCGAGCAAATCAATGCATGGATGTGCCATAACTTTCTCCAGCTGAATAGAAACAAAACAAAATTACTTTTGGACCTAAAGAGGAACGATCAAGTGTCAGCACACAGCTTCAGCTAATACAGCTAGAAACTACTGATCAGGCACGGAATTTAGGTGTAGTAATGGACTCAGACCTGAACCTCCAGGGTCACATAAAGGCAGTAACAAGATCAGCTTTCTATCACCCGAAGAACATTTCTAGGATTAAAGGTATGATACAGGACCTCGAAAAACTCATCCATGCGTTAATCTTTAGTCGGATTGATTACTGCAACAGCGTCTTCGCAGGTCTGCCTAAATAGTCACTCAGACAGCTGCAGCTGATCCAGAAAGCTGCTGCTCGTGTCCCCACTAGAACCAGGAAAGTAGATCACATCACCCCAGTTCTAAAGTCCTTACACTGGCTCCCTGTAGCTCAGAGAATAGACTTCAAAATACTTTTACTAGTTTATAAATCAGTGAATGGCTTAGCACCAAAGTATATTAAAGATATGCTGTTACTATACCAACCCACCAGATCACTCAGGTCCTCTAATTCTAGTCTACTCAACATCCCTAGAATTAGAACCAAATACGGACAAGCAGCTTTCAGATTCTATGCTCCTCTAATCTGGAACAAACTTCCAGAAAACTGCAAAGCTGCTGAAACACTGAGTTATTTTAAATCAGAACTAAAAACGTATCTGTTTAGGGCTGCATTTCAGTAATGCTTTGTTGTATCATGTTTTGTTTGTTTCTTGCTGTTTAATGCCTTGAAGTATCTGTGTGTGCTTCTTCCTTTATTGCTGTTTTTACTTTATTTTCTTTGTGTTTTAATGCTGTTTTTATTTTACCTCTAATCATGTAAAGCACCTTAAATCACCTTGTTGTTGAAAGTGTGCTATACAAATAAAAATTGCCTTGCCTTGCCTTGCCTTGCCTTGCCTTGCCTTGCCTTGCCTTGCCTTGCCTTGCCTTGCCTTGCCTTGCCGCAATTGCCTTGCCTTGCCTTGCCTTGCCTTGTAAATGTAGATTTCACCGTAACATTAAGCCAAGAAACCAGTTCGAGGCAATCTTGTGGTCATTGCACCTCAGCTTTGTGAACGATGATGAGGACAATGAAAAGAAAACAAAAACGATTACGATCGCCTGTGCAAAATCAGGCCACTCCACGATCATATTGTTACTGAATGCAAACCACATTACCATCCATATAAGAAGATTTGCATTGATGAGAGGAGGGGGTTGTGAACATTTTGTTATCCATTTCATATGTTTATTTCACAGTTTTGTTGAATTTGGAATTTGAATAAATGTTCTTCAGTTGGAGTCAAGCATAACTCTTTGTTATAGTGTTATTTAAATAGAGTGATAAATATGTTGGGTATTTTACCAAAAAGATATAAAAATAAACTGTTTTTAGGGATATAATTGAACTTGAATACAATGAATAGATCAGGAGTTGAGAAATTGAAACTTTCACTGTTGGTGCCAAATTGTGCCGAAATGTGCCTTGCGATTGTTTAACTAAAGCCTTTGAAACTTTGCTCTATTTCACTTCATCAACATGCATCCTGGTACAGGTAATCTCCACATATTGATTTATGATGACATTTTGCAACACACAGTTTAAGAAAATGGAACGATACGTGAGTGGGCTAATTCTTTTTGGTTTATAACGCTTCATCACCCAATAGCATTAAAAGACTGGACATGGATGTTTATTTTATTTACAAATCCTGCCCCATGTTCCTTTAAATCACAGCTAAAAACCTGTCTGTTTAGAGCTGCCTTTCACTAATGTTTTCATGTATCATATGCTCTGTGTGTTTTATGATTTATTGCGGTTTTTACTTAATCCCCTAATTAATGTAAAAGCTCATTGAATTACCTTGTTGTTGAAAGTGTGCTATATAAATAAAATTGTCTTGCCTTCTCTTGCCTTGATGAAACATCCTGCCAAGGACTCGTTAATACAGTGCAACCGGAAAGTATTCAGACCCTTTCAAGTTTTCCACATTTTATGTTTCAGACTCATCTTAAAATGGATTCGATTCATTTTTTTCCTCATCAATCTACACACAATGCTCTTACAATCCACAGAAAAAACAGGTGTTTGGAGTGTTTTTTAAATTTATTAAAAATAAAAGACTGAAAAAAATCATTTGCATAAGTATTCAGACCCTTCACTTAGTACTTGGTTAAAGCACCTTTGGCAGCAATGACGGACTGAAGTCTTCTTGGGAATGAGCGTACAAGCTTGGCCCACCTTTCTTTTGGATGTTTTGCCTATTCTTCTTGGCAGAATCGCTCAAGCTCAACCAGGTTGGATGGGCAGCGCCGGTACACAGCCATTTTTAGGTCCCTCCAGAGATGCTCAATTGGGTTCAGGTCTGGACTCTGGCTGGGCCACTCCAGGACTTTCACAGAGTTTTCCCAAAGCCAATCCTGTGTCTTCTTGGCCCTATGCTTCGGGTCGTTGTCTTGTTGAAGAGTAAACCTTCTCCCCAGCCTGAGATCCAGAGCACTCTGAAAAAGGTTTTCACTCAGGATTGCTCTATATTTTTCTGCATCCATCTTTCCATCTATCCTGACTAGTCTCCCAGTCACTGATGTTGAAAAGCATCCTCACAGCATGATGCTCCCACCACTGTGTTTGACTGTAGGGATGGTATTAATAAGATGATGCTCAGTGTCTGCTTTCCTCCACACACGTCATTGGACACTGTGGCCAATTAGCTCAATCTTTGTTTCATCAGACCAGAGGCTTTTGCTTATCTGGGAGTCTTTTAGGTGCTTTATGGTAAACTCCCGGCGGATTGTCATGTGCCTTTTAGTGATGAAAGGCTTCCGTCTGGCCACTCTACCATAAAGGCTTGATTGGTTAAGTGCTGCACTGATGGTTGACCTCCTGGAAGGTTTTCCCATCTCCTCCAAGGAACTCTTGATGTCTCACACAATGATCGTTGGGTCCGTGGTTACCTGTCTGATCAAGGCCCTTTGTCCCCGACTTGTCAGTTTGGGTGGGCGGCCAGATCGAGGAAGAGTGTTTGTGGTTCCAAATTCTTTCCATTTCAGGATGATGGATGCTACAGTACTCTTGGACAATTTTTTGTACCCCTCCCCAGATCTGTGTCTTGACACAATCCTGTCTCTGAGGTCTGTGGACCACTGTTTTGACTTCATCACGTATGTTTTCACTTTGACATACACCATCAACTGTGAGACATTATATAGACAGGTGTCTGTCTTTTCTAATTATGTCTAATGAATTCAATTAGGCACAGGTGAACTCCAATCAAATGAAGGAAGCATCTCAAGGACCATTGATAGAAGTAAGATGCACCAGAGCTCAATTGCAAGTGTCAAAACAAAGAGTCTGAAAACTTATGTAAATTTAATATTTCAGACTTTTACTTTTTATAAATTCACAAAAAACTCCAAACACCTGATTTTTTGTGGAGTGTTGGAGTATTGTGTGTAGATTGATGAGAAACAAAAACAAATTGAATCCCTTTCAAAATGAGTCTGGAATATAACCAAAGGTGGAAAACTTGAAAGGGTCTGAATGCTTTCCGGTTGCACTGTATATTTCTCCATAGCTTTGGTTTCAGGGCGAGAAATATTGTATAACCTGCTGGTGAGAAGAGAAACACCTCTCAGGAGATGAATGCCGCAATCAAAGGCTCTGTGCGGAGGAGGTGTCAGAGCTTTGTCTATGCTGAGATAATGGTATTCAGTTGGACTCTGGGATAGGTCAATAGATTGTGTGGAAAAGGTATACGGGGTAGCGGCCAAGGCAGGTACTGCAGATTGGAGACAACATGAATGACATGTGGTGGACCAGGACTAAATCCTGCATTTAGCCCAGTTGGTATGGCGATTATGATTAGTCAGCCAGTTGTACCCCAGAATAATGGGGTTCTGAGGGGAATCACAAACGTGGTTGGTTACCGGAGATGACCAACTGGAGAGGTTGAGTCTGGTGCATTATCTGTGGGTTGCGGTCTTCCATCTAGCCCTGGCAGGTGGTACCAAGGGTATTTAATTCGACCTGGGAAGTAGGATCGTCCAAGAGGGCCAGGTTACCATTTAATCCTTCGTTTAAGGAGTTGAATAAGACACTTTTTAAAGTATCAGGGCAGCCGGATGCGGCGGCAAGGGTTCGGAACTCAATGGAGAAATCAGCAATGGATCTGTTACCTTCTTTTAATGCTTTCCTTCCTTCCTTTCCTTCTTTTAATTTCAACGTGTTTCTGGAAAGAGACGTTTTATCAATATCTTGATCAAAAATCATCTTGAACTCCTGGATAAATTACTTAAAGGTAACATCGAAATTGTGGTAATTGCGGAAGGGGAACACAGCCCGTCTTGGGGACAGAAGGCTGAGAATACATAAGATTTTGCCATCATCTCTGGATAATGCTCTGGGGGAACGGTTGAAAACAACGTCCTCACCTGAGGAGGTATACTGACGTCACGGTAGGTAAAATCCTCAGAGGAAGTTCAGTTAGAGAGAGCATGGCCCTCAGTGGGAGTGGAGGAGGCTGCAGTGTCTTGCTGCTGTTCTTGGTGAAACAGAGATGGTATATTGTCCAAACACTGAATAGTGGCATTTTGTTGATCTGTTAAGGTTCTGAGGATATTATCATGCATTTGGATTAGAGTGCGTTGTTCAGCAACTGATCTCACTATGGTATCTGCTAGGTCAGATTGACCTGAGTGTTCTGTCATGATTTCATTAAGCTTTCTGACCCACATGCAGAACACAACTAGCGAGACTGTGGCACTTGATCTGTTTAATTATTTCACCCCCCATTTAAACTTGTACTGATTAGAACAGTCAAAGACACTGAAACACATTATAAATAACTATTCTCTGTATGATTTAACTGATGTTGGAATAGGGGTAAACATTTAGTCAGCAGAGGGCGCTGCGTGCAGCCCAGGTAGCAGGCTGACATGGGCCAGATCTGGCATCAAGCCGGCACATCTGTCGTACATATGGCATGGCAAATTACATGTTAACCAGAGGTGGGCCAGATCTGGCAATGATGGCGCGGCTCATATGAGGCATGCCACATGTGGGCCAGTTGAGGCTTAGGTTGCTATGGGCCAGATCTATCCATGCCAAATGTGGGCCAGTTGTGGAAGTTGGTATGACACCCATATGATAAAGCAGTTCACGTGACATCACAAGATTTTCAAGAGCCGATTTACATAGGTTGGCAAACTAAGGCTCGAGGACCAAAATGCAGCCCATCTATAACTCTCCAGCCCACGGATATGATCAGGTTATGGTTGAACTATGCTCAGTCAATATCATCTATTTTTTGGGGAGGTGTTCGTGTGTGGGGAACATCTTAAAAGGAGCCAATACAGGCAAAACAGAAATTTAAACTTATACAGATTTATTTAGTAATTATTCATAATCTTATCATTAATCTTAAAATCTTATTTTATTTTTAGGCTAATCCTAATATTTAATCTTATTGTAAGTGCTAATATTTTGTAAATGGATTTGTAAATTTTCATTCCTGTAATTATCTAGCCTATGGTGCACCCGATTATGCTAAAAATATTGTTTTTATATTTGTGCGTTTGTCAAAACTCAAGGACTGTGTCTGCAATGTTATTCTTTGATTTTCCACTCAATTTGAGCTTCAGTTTATATTTATATTTAAGCAGAAATAAAATGTTCAGATGCTGCGTTCAGGTGGACCTGGGAAAAACGTTTTTCCCATTTAGAAAATGCACATGAACGCTTGCTCAGCTGAAAATATAGTTAGCTCTGTTAAATAATAATTGGTGATGAAAGACAGTTTATAAAATAAAATCCACACTTTCCAACATAGAACTGGGAAGTGGGAACAATATATTTCGCAAGAACCAACAACGGACTTCCAGCTGGAGAAAACGAGGTTCCCAGTTCACGTAAACGCAACCGAATTCGCGGGCTTCGGCGTTCTCGATAACGGACTCCGGAGCTGTGTCTTTTGTGGCCGACCATCAGTCTGTGTGTTTCATTTTTAAAAATATATATTTAGACCAAATAAAGATGCCAACGGTAATACATAAGGGATAATGCCCGACGAGGTGTCTATTAACAGAAATTAATGGACGACGTGGAGACGTGAACCGTCCGACGCAAAGCGGCCGACGGTTGCTTCTGCGAAGTCCATTAATATCTGTTAATGGACACCTTGAAGGGCATTATCCCGCTTATACCATGGTCACTTATGAAAGAAAGCAGTATTTAATCAATTAATAATACTTTAATGTGTTTTAGAGTTAAAATCGTGAGTAAGATCGTTTTAATTAAGTCGAGCGCTCTATTTAATATCTCCGGTATCCAGCCGTTGCCAAGCAACGTGGCAACAGCGACCGGACCGCAGCAGTTGAAGAGTGATGGGAAGTGAGATTGTTGCTTTACCTACGTTACGTGATGCAAAGTATCATTTCAGAAGGCCAGTGCACTACTTACCATACAGCAGTGGCGGCTGGTGGAATTTTCTCCAGGGGGGGCTATGACTATGATGGCTAGATAAATACCAGCAGTAAGTGAAAATGTACTGAGGAATCACAACAATGTATTTATTTACATTAAAGAAAACAACAAAAGCAACATTAAAATGAAATATAGTGTTGCTCATGCTTCTTTGCCTTTTCTAAAAAGTGTCTCAGATCAGTCATACCTGTCTTGATCCATGCTGAGTCAGATCCTGATATTTGAAACAGGAGGTATGGAAAGCAAAATAGAGCACTAGCCTCGCTACAGGCTGTTAGCCAAGACTTGGCGCTGAACCAGGTCCTGGAAAGAGTACGAGTGTACTGTCTCCCACTGTCATTGGACTGCTGATTGATCTGCTGATCAGGGCAGAGCTATTTTACCTCAAGCTTCTCCTGGTATGTTCTTCTCTCAAACGGTATTGTTTTGAGTGATATTACTGAATTATTCTTTTTCTGTTTCTCAATATTGTGTCTCTTTTCGTTTATCTCCAACTCCGTGGTTTGACCTGTCAGTCAGGATCACTGTATGACAGACGTCTGTGACGTCAGCCCCATGGCGGGAGGGTGGCCAATTGAAAATCACACCCCCTCGGGGAGCAGGAGTGCTGCGCCCCAAATCGTCCTATCTCTTGTATTGAAGAGGATCCACTGCGCATGTACAACTTTTAACGAGAGTCTATGGGCAAAGATGTTTGCGCCCCAAGGCGGAAATACGTCCTCAATCAGACAACGCTGATGAGTGTAACAACTCAACTCACCAAAAACTTTTAAATATTTATCTTGCACATCTGAAAGAAACACACATATATTTTGAAATATTTTTTATAGTATTATAATTTTTTAAAACGTTTTATTCAAGGTAATATAGCAAGTGGTGAGTGTTGGGGTGGCGCCCTTGCGCCCTCTATTGGCCAGCCGCCACTGCCATACAGTCAATGCCTACCACTTGTATTTGTCATGCGATGAGTCAACTGTGAAATAAAGTTTAGTCTCCGTTGACATGGTTACCTATCTAGTGTTTGAGCCAGCGCAACAATTTAGAACTGTCATCAGGCAATTTGACGGGACGCCTTTCCTAGGTGTACATTATCACTTTTTAACCTACACCCTCCAGCCAATCAGAACCGAGAAGTCACCCTCACCATGGTATAAGTTTACAGTTGAAATGCGTATGTACATTTTTGCAAATACTTGGATATACTATATATTTATTTTTACCATGAGTTGTACACATGATAGAACTACATAGCTAGTGTTAGCCAACATTATGTCAATCATTTTCTAATGTGTAAAGTCTGACAAAGGCAAATGTAAATAGGGTTGCCAACCGTCCTGTAAAAAACGGAATAGTCCCGTATTCAGAGAAAATATGCGTTCCGTATTGAGGTGAGAAGTAACGCGGTTCGTCCCGTACTTCAGCTAGAAGGAAAAAAAGACACAAAGCTGGAGTTATTCTGTGTCTTTAAGCTGTGTTACTGCCTCTTCTCTCATTTTCTCATCCTCCCTCTCCTGTTGCTCATTCAATCATGAAACTGATCAATGATCAGCTGATCGGCTTTTCTGTCGGAAGTCCCGTCTCTGGCTCTCGTTTGTTTATCGCCCACTTTGCGCAGAAAGAGGAAACCAGCGGATGTTGCGCTAAACAGCAGCAGCACGTTTAATAACCTGTTAGAACTGATTTAATATGACTTTCTAGTATCAGCTGATGTTTGGTGGAGCCACAGCTGTAAAAGCTGCTGGTCATGATATCAGTTTGGATATGTGGTGAGACATGAAGATGAAACCAGGAGATGTTCTTACTGAATCATGAGAGCTGAACAGGTGAAGGAGAAACAGGTTTACCTTTTAGGTGACATGAATGAGTTGAAGGGAAGTTATAAAATGTTTCTGAGAGACAAATAACACCAGGATCCTTTTCTACGTAGCTGACAGCTAGCAAAGTTTTGCGAGGGGGCCAGGTAGGGCATTAACAGGAAAAGAGGGGCACAAATAGATACTTTTCTTTCTTATTCTCATTTAAAATGTCTAGCTTTTAATAAAAAAAATATCTGAATCTTACAACTAAAGTGGTCATCTGTTAAATGTATAGAAATCCATTATCTTATATAGTAAATATTGAGTCTAATATATACCGTAGTAAGCTATAGTACTTTTTCCATTTTGAAGGTACCATCTGTGCAGTCTGCAATTCTGTCGAAGAAAAAGATGTTGAATCTATTTAATTATTGTAGAAAAATAATTAATTTCTGTGCAATTGTTTTACACGTGCATTAAATTAAGGTTGATTACGTTGATTATTTTTTTTGCTGGGAGTTGGCAACCCTAAATGTAAATGGTATAAAACCCCCGCCATGAAGGAATAAGCCACTGTTTTTGCATAATAAATGTTCTAAGCTGAGCTTAGATGAGTATATGCGTAACTGCCTGGTTTTTGTGCGTGCACACGCAAATGTTGTTAGCATTTAGCCATTTAGCATTTGTTAGCATTTAGCCTCCAGTTAGAAGCTACCAAGCTGTTCCACGTTTTCCCTATTTGATTAGGGATTGATTAATTGACTCTGCAATTGTTGGGTGTATCAGAGATGGACACGAAGCTGAATACAGAGAGCTGGTGGACCGCTTTGTGAGATTGTGTGGAAACAATCGTCTCAACTTGAATGTGAACAAAACAAAGGAGATGATTGTAGATTTCAGAAGAAACAGGGATAAGTCAAACATTGTTTCCATCATGGGAGAAGAAGTGGAGGTGGTTGAGGAATATAAATACCTCAGAATTCACCTTGACAACAGACTGGACTGGAGACTGAACAGTGAAGCCGTCTACAAGAAGGAACAGAGCAGACTGGACTTCTTGAGGAAGCTTAGGTCCTTCAAGGTTTGCAGCAAGATTCTGGATATTTTCTACAAGTCTGTTGTGGAGAGTGTAATCTATTCAGCCATCATCTGTTGGGGTAGCAGCATCAGAGCCAGGGACTTAAAAAGGCTCAACAACCTGATAAAGAAGGCTGGTTCTGTTCTTGGGACAACTGTGGAAAATCTGGAGCTGATAATGCAAAGAAGGATTCTTCATAAAATCAAAAAGATTATGGACAACCCTGAGCATCCTCTTCATGAGACAGTCATACAACAACAGAGCGTCTTCAGTCGGAGGCTTCTTCAGTTTCGCTGCAATACAGACCGCTACAGGAAATCCTTCCTGCCCACAGCCATCATCATCTACAACAACTCCTTGAAGAATTAATTATATGAGCTACACCAACACTTAATTTCCTTCTGGGATAAATAAAGTATTTTTGAATTTGAATTTGAATTTAAATGCAGTTACGTGAAACGTTAAAGCGTAATAATATTAGGAGCAATTTGACTTTACTGTGCGAACGTGGAAGTGCTTCTAAGGTATTATTACGCCTTACAATATAGTAACGCTTTTTTTCCGCTTAGAAAATCGACATGTTTAATTTTGTATAATTATACTTGGATTGTGTAACGTTTCACGTAACTGTATTTAAATAGGGAAAACGTGGAACAGCTTGGTAGCTTCTAACTTCTAACTTCACCCCTATTTGGAGCTATACCTATGAAGGGAGAGGCTAAATGCTAACAATATTTTTTAAGCTTTTAAATTTGGGTAAAGCCAAACAGGAGAAAATGCGACCGGTTTAGGTGGGGGTTAAGAGGTTAAACAGCGTTTTAAAAAAAAGAAATGTAAAAACAAAACGCAAAAAAGAAAATAAATAACGAAATGCAATATGTGGCAGCCGATGTTGATTTTGTGGCGCTACGCCACAAATTAGTCTATGTTTGGGAACCACTGCACATTAACTTACCATTATGATTTACTATATTTAACTGTTCACTATATGCTATGAACTCATGTTGATCCTGTCTATTGGTTTGTTTTCACATTGATTTTATAGGCTAAATCTACAATTGGTTAGCTACAACCTCCGTTTGTGGTGAGATCAGGAGTTTGAAAGTGGTAAGTAATTATTTTAACTACATGTTATGAACTCCTATGATGTGTCCCAACCTGGAGTAATTTCACTTAATTTTGAACACAACACACTTGTTGTGTCTTACTTGTTTTTGTTTGTTTTTTTCAGGACTGTTATTGGCAAGTTTTGACTCAAAAAGGTATGGAGGGGGGCTGGGCTTACCATGAGCGGGGCAATATGCAAAGAAAAGCACTGAAAAGGGTTGATAAAATTGTAGAATCATTACAAAATGAACAGGAAGCAGGTAATGTAAACATGGAGGCATCACTTGATGCAGAGGTTTCCGGTGGGGATGATGAAGAAGATGTGGAGTTTTGTGGAATGTCTGAAGCAGACAACAGTAGTAGGATTGAGGGTTCCGATGAAGAAGACAATCACCAAGGTGATCATGTGAGGACCCCCTGATTTACACTCTTCCCTTGTAGACTGGGCTATAGAGTTTGTCATTTCTCTCATTGCTTTGTCAGCCCTGCTCTCCATCCTGAGGTGTCATCATCCCTGTCTTCCTAAAGATGGGAGAACTCTTTTAAAAACAAAAACAATGGACAAAATTCAACATATTGCAGGCAGAACATTCCACTACTTTGGCATATTGAATGCCTTCCAATGTATCTTGGATGAAGTGTATCAGTTCCTTCCAGATAGACATGCTTTCAAGCTCCAGTTAAACTTTGATGGTCTTCCTCTCTTTAAGAGCTCGTCTACCCAGTTTTGGCCAATACTTGGCATCCTGCAGGGGCACTGTAAGAAACCAGCTGTGATCGGCATTTTTTGTGGCAATGCAAAACCATCCTCTTTAACGGAATACTTGCAGGACCTGGTTGCTGAATTGAAGGCTCTTGGTTGTGGATTTGTGTTTAAAGGACAATCCTTTGTTTTGAATGTTTGCTCTGTTCTTTGTGATGCACCGGCCAGGGCTTTTATTAGAGCAGTCAAGTCACACACGGTATACCATGGTTGTGAAATGTGTGTTCAAACTGGGCTTTGAATTGGTAGTAGAATGACTTACCCAGAGGTCAATGCTAGGCTTAGGACTGACCGATGCTTTAGGGATTGCCGTGATGAAGACCACCACCATGGTGACTCGCCACTCTGCCAACTTGGTATTGATATGGTTACCACCTTTCCTCATGACTATATGCACTTGGTGTGTCTAGGGGTCATGAGGCACTTGCTGGACTTATGGTTAGGTCCTCCTGGTCCTTTGTGTTGCCGTTTGTCAGCTAACCAGGCATGTTTATTGTCTGACACACTTCTGTCTTTGAAGGACCATGTTCCTTCTGAGTTTGCCAGGAGACCACGAGCTCTGCTTGAGAGGAAAATATGGAAAGCAACAGAACTCTGGCAGTTCATATTGTATACGGGCCCTGTTGTCTTAAAAGATGTGCTGAGATCCCAGACATAGGATAATTTTATTTTGTTGTCTGTTGGTGTCTTCATTTTGGCAAGTCCAAAGTACTGTGTGAGTATGAATGACAGGGCTGAGACCTTATTGCGTTCGTTTGTTCAACATTTTGGGTGCCTTTATGGACCAGAGTTTTTAGTGTACAATGTACGTGGTCTGGTCCACCTCAGTCAGGATGTGAAGGCACATGGCCCTTTGGACGTGATTTCTGGCTTCCCTTTTGAGAATTATCTGTGGTACCTTAAGAAAATGGTGAGGAGTCCATGCAATCCCTTAACGCAAGTTGTCCGGAGGTTGTCAGAAGTGGAGAATGCCCATCAGGATCTTTCTTCTCAAAATGAAGAGGGATATCGGGTGGAGCATAGTGATGGGCCGGTGCCACACTCAAATGGCGGCATAGAGCAGTACAAAACTTTGTCAAAGGATGGTTTCATTGTCAAACCTTCAAAACGAGAGTCGTGTATTAAAATTAGGGATGAAGTTGTTGTTGTAGAAAATTTCTTCATTGATGGAGGAATCGAAAATGTTGCAGGGAGGGAGTTTCAATGCAAAGATGCATTCTTTTTTTACCCTTTTGATTCCAGAAAGGTGGGAATATTTAAAGTTTCTCACCTGGCCACCACTCTGAAGTACTTTGTGATGGATGAGCATGTACATAAATATGTCAGGCTCCCTTATCACAATCATTTTGTTGTTGTGCCTTTGCTTCATGGAAATGAATGTTGAGACTCATGACCACGGAGTGTATATTAATGATGGAGATGCAATATCCAATTTCTGAATTAGCTTGTTCGCCATGGTTTCCAGTTGGATTTGGTAGTTAGAACAGCATAGAACAGCATACGGTGGGACAAATTCTTGTTACAGCTGCTTAGTTTTGCATTACAGCGTTGCTAATAATGTGAATGGTAGAAAAAGTAAAGGAATATACCTCACAAAAACTTACCTCACCATCAAAGCTCTTATGTGAGGTCAGTTTTTGTGCTGTATATTTCTTTTCTTTTTTTTTCTTTTTTCCGTTTTTGTGTGTGTGCATGTGCTTCTCAGAGGGATTGTGGGTATGTCTGATCATTCTTTGTGCCTTCAGGTGAAGTGTGGGTTTGGTGATGATTCTCTGTGCATACAGCCCTAGGTCTACATTAGAATGGCAAATTTAACGTCAAGTGAATCCTTTTTATCGTAAGTGGGACTAGGGCCCAATGGCCTCATGGTTGACCTAGAGTCTGCATAATGGGACCTAGGTCGCCATCTGAGCGACATGTTAAACGTTTAGTAAATCCCATTTATTACTAGTGAGAATAAATGGTTGTGGTTGGCCTGGGTCTACATATAAGCAGCATGTTGAGCGTCAAGGTCCTGTTCGTCCAAGTGGGACATGTAGTGGGCAGATGTCCTTGTATGGAATGTATACACATTCTCGTCTGTTGGGTCGGTCGTTGGATAGGTAAAGGAGAATGACTCCGTGTATATGGTGAACACTAGTGAGGTTCAGGGGTTGGGTGGTTGTAGGCAATTGTTTCTAAGCTGTAAAGCACTTTATGATTGATGATTGATTGATTTAATATAATAAATTTTCTTCGCATACTCTTCATTATATGTCCATTCAGTAAATTTTTCCCCATTAATAATTATTTTTAGTAATTCTTCAGACAATGTACCATATTGTAATTTTTGAAAAAACCAATGAGGTGGTACCTGCAAAGTGGGTTGAGGAGGGAAGGTGCAGGCCCTCACATAAAACGGACGTGGTTAAAGCAACCAAAGCGCTAGAAGATCCTGGAGCGAACTGGACCTCTTACAATGTACGGGTGACCTTCACATCCAGTAAGTACTTTTATGTGTGTTTGTGTTGTCGCTAGTGATACAGTGAACTACTGTGCTAAATTGAAAAGTTGATTATTTTTCTATAATTCCTTATTTATAAATTATGTCAGGTTGTGTTTGGTCTTTTATTATTTTAAGATGATTACAATGAGGCAAAGCTTAAAGTTCCTGAAGCGGTCGACCATACAGATCTTGCAACTGATGAGGATTCTCCCATTTAACCAAAACGAAAAAGAATGTGAGTATATGTTTGATTTTGTTTATATTTGTACATTTGCCATTGATGTTTTGTGATGGTTTGGATTTTAGACCGAGGAACAGACTTTTCCCAGGAGAAGATGAGGATCAGGATGATGATGAGGATTATGGAGTGGCTAAAGTCCCATCAAAAACTAAGAAGTAAGACATGAAATTGTATTGCTGGTCTAATCTGGAGCTTGTCCACAGTACTAGCATGGCCTTAGTCATCCGTAAACTCTGGTCAATTATCATTTCCCTACGTGTACGTCTGGGTCTGATTTCAGTGGCCTCATTACATAGTTTTAATTTCAACCTACCATTCAGTGAGCGGGGGAGGCGGGTGTTGTAGGTGACGTCCAGCATTTGCGCCGGATTTGCTGGTTTTAATTTGTCAATGGCGGCGGATACAAAAGTAATGGAAGCTCTTCATCCGTTCCGGCTCGGCTCTGAAATATCCAGAAATTGAAATTGAAGCCTTGGAGTGCGACAGGAAAACCCCCTAGAGTTATGATAGCTGCTTCACTCACTTGGGTGCATTACATCCGTCACGACCAAACGCTAGCGAAAATCAGATCCAATCGTTTCAAAGGAGTTCACCTCTCCCACCTGTTAACGGAGCTCAATTGTGAAGATCCAGACCCTCTGTACGAAATGAGTACGAGGGGAGAGTATGGACCAGGCTTCGTTAGTACTACAATGGCCCTCATTTATCAAATTTGCACATACAATGGTACATATTTTTGGTGCATTTTGATCGTACGCTGGAGGCTGCATGGCATTTAAATGGTGTTTACACACCACCTCCTGACTTGTCGTATACACCCATGTCTGGATTGATGAATGCAGAAATGGGTCTTCATTTTTCCATACACCCCATATACACCCTGACAAGTTCCATAAATTATTCATTTACATTCACAGTAAATATAGGAGACTAGGGTTAAATCAGAACAAAAATTTTGATAAAGGTTTAAGTTTGAACTTTCTTTGCAGACATACTGAATTACCACATGCACCAAGGCTTTTTGCTGTTGGCCAGGACAATCTTGGATACCGCAGACAGCATGTTTCTAGCCCATCTCCCTCCAGGCAGCACCAGTTTGGACCATCTCCTTCAATGCAGCACATCTCTGGTAATCCTGCACCGCAAACTGGATTGCACCAGATTGGAATGTTTGTTCTCAGTATAATCCATCTTGGAAGGCCTGAGCTATGTAAGGGCTTTGATCCGCAGTTGTTTCAGACAAATCCTGTCGCCGTAAGTAGGTGGGTTTTACATAGCCACAGCAATTTCAATTTAATTGAAACTAATTAAAGGCACTATACCTGATTTTTTTTTATTACAATGAAAATGGGAGTGACTACGTTAAATCAATAGTTGTTGTCCAAACTCATTCCTAAATTTCTTTATACATTTCTAAAATCCAATTTCTTAACAGATGACTTTACAACCACATCACAACTTCTGGGGTCAATTTTTAGGATCTTAGTTACAGAAAAGCAAGAGAAGTAGCCTGCTAAATTCATAAAATTTGCAGTGGATGTATAGAGCTGTTTCAGTTCGGCCTGCTCGGTTCGGTCCACTTCATTAAGTAACGTTCACTTATTTTTACGGTGACTTAAGTTTTTGAGTGACACATAGCTTTGTAAACAGGGGAGCATAGATGTAAGCGGGGAGCCCCACACATAAACAGCGGCTTTATGGGGGGTCTCAAGACCCTCCTAGTAAAAACCTGCCCTTTTAAATCAGGCCCTTTCCATCTATCCATATAAATATTACTGTGCTAATGTAATTTGTGCTGTAATATCAATCTCTGTTTTGCCAGGTCATCACTCTGGACCATCGCCCTTTAGGCACCAGCACTCTGGACCATCACCCTCTAGGCACATCACATCAAATGAGTCTCCATTTAGAAACTTTACAGACAGACTGAACGAGCAAATCAAATTTGGGACACAATTAACACCTAAACTTAGACTACACCAAACGCCTGGGACTAGTGTCCATAAGCCTGGGAGCTTCCCCCCACTGATTATTACAGATATCTGATATTTGAGGGAACCGGGCAATAAATCCACCCCTACCGTCTCCCAGAATTCACCCGGCACCCCTGAGGCTATATCAGTGATTATCAGCAGCAGGAAACATAAACCGTTAACCACACGCTCTCATATTAAACAAAATCTCAAATTGATTAACCTGTCAGAAGGTTCAGCTGCCCATCATCACAATACTTAAGTTAGCTTTATTAAACATTAGATCTCTATCCGGGAAGTCTTTTCTTATCAATGACTTCATCACTGAGCATAATTTACACGCCCTTTTTTTATCAGAAACTTGGCTAGATGAAAATAACGAAACAACTTCATTAATAGAATCTAGTCCTCCAAATTATAATTTCTTAAGCGAGAACAGAAAACACAAACGAGGCGGAGGTGTAGCCACCATCTTTCACAACTCAATGAACTTTAAAAAGGTAACCCTGGGCACGTTTGATTCTTTTGAATACCTAGCCACCCAGATAAATGAGCCTAACAAAGCTTTATTTCTAAGTTTATATAAACCACCAAAACTTAACTCTAACTTCTTTAATGATTTCAATGACCTTCTTTCTGTAATATGTATCGACTATGACCAACTAATCATCGTGCCGACAACCCCCAAGATAGACAAGCAAAAACGTTAGATGATACTCTCCACAACTTCGGACTGATCCAGCATGTCAAACAACCAACACACAATAGAGGACACACTCTGGACTTAATTATCAGCAAAGGTTTAAATATTTCTGACATCTCTGTAATTAATATTGCATTATCTGACCATTTTTGTATTTTCTTTCAAAGTACCATCTCTGCTAAATTATCCAGCCACAGTAAGACCACTATAAAAAAGTGTTTTCTAGGGGACAGTTCAGTAGAAACCTTTAAACGTATTTATCCTTCCACCACATCCCCCTCATCTCCCAACTCAAACTCAGTAAATAAGTTAGTAAATAATTTCCTTGCGAAAATCTCAGACATCATGGATTCCATTGCTCCAACTAAAGTGAAAGTAGTCTCAGGTAGAAAGAAGTCTCCGTGGACAAGTAATCTACTGGTACGTAGTGAAAAAAGAGAGTGTCGACGAGCCGAGAGAAAATGGCGGAAAACTCGACTCCAGGTTCACTGTGAGATTTACAAAGAGAGACTGAATAGATATCAGCTAACTATAAAAGATGCTAGGGAATCGTTCTTTTCTGAAATCATCAACAGAAACATTAATAACGCACAGACTCTATTTGCAACAGTGGAAAGACAAACTAATCCTTTAGTGACAGTAGCCCCTGAACTAAACTCTACCAGGGCCTGCAATGAATTTGCCAGCTTTTTCACTGAAAAGATTCTAACAATTAGACGGTCAATCTGTACCTCAATATCAAACCCACAACCAGTGCCATCCCCAATCAACAACAATGTAGAGAAAATGTCTGAATTCCATGAATTAAACCAGAACAGCCTTGAAAAAATCATTATCCAATTAAGCTCCTCCTCCTGCTGTCTTGATATCCTACCCACAGCTTTTCTAAAGAAGGTTCTTCCTGTTATTGGTTCTGATCTTGTTCAAATAGTAAACTCATCACTGCTATCAGGTGTCTTCCCTCAGGCTTTAAAAACAGCAGTTATTAAACCACTGCTAAAGAAGAAAAATCTGGACAACACATTAATGCAGAACTACAGGCCAATCTCTAATCTCCCATTCATCAGTAAGATTATTGAAAAAGCTGTGTTTCAGCAGTTAAATGGCTTCATAACAATGACAAACCGTTTTGATGCTTTTCAGTCTGGTTTCCACGCTCACCACAGCACCGAGACTGTCCTCGTCAAAGTATTTAATGACATCCGCATAAATACAGACTGTGGAAGAACCACAGTGCTGGTTCTGTTGCACCTCAGTGCAGCATTTGACACTGTTGATCATGATATTTTATTGGAACGACTGGAGAGCTGGGTCGGACTCTCTGGTACAGTACTTGGCTGGTTCGAGTCTTACCTAAAGAACAGGGACTTTTATGTTTGAATAGGAAACTTTTCATCAGAACGAACAGAAATCACATGTGGGGTGCCCCAGGGCTCCATCCTGGGGCCCCTCTTATTTAATATCTACATGCTCCCACTAGGCAAGATTATAGCGACCAATAACATTAGCTACCATAACTACGCAGATGACACTCAGCTCTACATTACAATGTCACCAGGTGACTCTGAACCCATTCAAACCCTAAATCAATGCATTGACCAAATAAATGGATGGATGTGCCATAACTTTCTACAGCTGAATAGAAACAAAACTGAAGTGATTATTTTTGGACCCAAGGAGGAACAATCAAGAGTCAGCACACAGCTTCAATTAATACAGCTAGAAAATACTGATCAGGTTCGTAACCTAGGTGTAGTAATGGACTCAGACCTGAACCTCCAGGGTCACATAAAGGCAATAACAAGGTCAGCGTTCTATCACCTGAAGAACATCTCTAGGATTAAAGGACTGATTTTGCAACACGACCTAGAAAAACTCATCCATGCGTTTATCTTTAGTCGGATTGATTACTGCAACAGCATCTTCACAGGTCTGCCTAAAAAGTCAATCAGACAGCTGCAGCTGATCCAGAACGCTGCCGCTCGCGTCCTCACTAGAACCAGGAGAGTAGAGCACATCACCCCAGTTCTAAAGTCTTTACACTGGCTCCCTGTAGCTCAGAGAATAGACTTCAAAATACTCCTACTAGTTTATAAATCATTACATGGGTTAGCACCAAAATATGTTGAAGACCTGTTGTCATGGTACCAACCACCAAGACCACTCAGGTCCTCCAACTCTAGACTACTAAACATCCCTAGACTCAGAACTAAACATGGAGAAGCAGCTTTCAGTTTCTATGCTCCCCTTATCTGGAACAGACTTCCTGACGAGTGTAGAGCTGCTGAAACTCTGAACTGCTTTAAATCGAGACTAAAAACCCATCTGTTTAGAATTGCCTTTGAGTAAATGCTTGATGTTATATGTATGAAATGTGTTCATGCTCTCTTGCTTTTTTTTTTTTCTCTTGCTTTATTGTGTATCATGTGTAATGTGTGTTTCTTTTATGTGTTTCTTTTAAATCACCAAATCATGTAAAGCACCTTGAATTACCCTGCTGTTGAAAGTGTGCTATACAAATAAAATTGCCTTGCCTTGCCTTGCCTAGGCACCAGCACTCTGGACCATCACCCTCTAGGCACCAGCACTCTGGACCATCACCCTCTAGGCACCAACACTCTGGACCATCACCCTCTAGGCCCCAGCACTCTGGACCATCACCCTCTTAAACTATGTTAATATTTTGAGTAATAAAAATGTCTTTGTGGTTTAAGTAATTACCTTTTTTTTTCACAGCTCTCTTGAAAAATATTTTGACGAATCAGGAAATGTTGATGGACCAGATCAAAATAATTTATAAATCTATACAAGGATTACAAGCTGCGGCAGAAGACGATTTGACACCGAATATTTTCCCTATAAATGATCTGCAGACAGTAGAGGAAATGGAGGTGCGATTGAGGGACAACCCTGAGCTTTAAAAACAACTAGTAAGAATGTCTTATACTTCAAGTGAAATTCAGTTTTATGATTGCCAACCTAGATAAAAATATGATGGAATTTATACAGGGTTGCCGCGGGGTAGTAAAAGGTAGTAAATTAAATGACTTCAAATTAAGGCCCTTAAAAGGTAGCAAAAGGTAATGAGCACAACCTGACATGGTAGTAAATTTGTTCTTATTCTTTGGTTATTTCTTCAATATATTATAACTTTTCAGTTGATGCATATTTTTTGTTCAGGTATTTATTACTAATGTACGGACAGGAGCTGGGCCGGTGTCCAATCCTCTAATCTCGATTGGTTCGGGTGATGTATTTTGTTGTGCGTATGCTTAGGGTTGGGATAGCTTGGAACGCTGTTCTGATGATCTGTGCTACCTCCTCAGAATGTCCTACCGTAGCGCGCATAGATGGCTATGTCTATCTGTCGATGCTACCCCTCGAAAAGTGCTACCGGTATGTTTACATGCCGAAAACAACAACTGTTGGCTTTGATAATCATCAGAAAATATTTCTCAAGTGACCGGATTGAAGTGGCAGTTTAGCAGTAAAACCTAACATAGCAACAATTTATATGAATAACAAAAACTTTTCTTTCAATCCACAGAACATGCTACCCGTTTAATATAAAGCGAAAACAATAGCACATAAAGCATATATATTATTTTCCCATTACCTCGTCGGAGTGGCAGTTATTTCCATTCAGTGTCCTAAAAGCAGCGTGCATAACATCACAACTGCTTCCACCTGCCGATAATCAATTAAAACCCAGTGCTTCATGACTGTGGGCCAGCAGAGTGACTGTTAATTACTACAAAAACAAACTGTGAGAGTACTGTAGATGACTGATAACTCTGGAAATCTGTTATTAGTTTGTAAAGCAGCTAATTAATATATATCAAGCCAGTAAAATGTAGAGCAGATAGCAGTATTATTACTCCAAAATATAAAAATGTAGAATGATTATAAGCACAAATAGCCCCCAAAATAAACCGCATTGTTATACGACTCTAATATTAAAATGTAGTATGATTATAAGCACAAATAGCCCACAGAATACACCGCATTTACTCTACGACTCTAATCAATGGGACTTATTGTATGCAGCATAACGGTATGGGCTATCATGTAAACTTCAAACGAGTAGCTTAAGGAAAGCCTTAAAATATTTTGAATAAAATTAGCCGAAATGGAAGTTTCAGGTAGGAATTCTCGATGACAGATTTGCTGAGTAAGCGAATTGTGACTTAACATCGAAATGTGCGTCCGCAGTGCTACAGGGTAGCACGGATTGGGGGGAAGCACCTCAATGGGTAGCACACATAGACATATATAAAAAGAATAGACACCGCTTTGACTGCTACTGCCTATTGGTGCTGATGAGCCGTGAGGCCGCCATCTTGGGCAAGTATCCCCCGCTCCACTTTGTAATCTGTTTGGCAGACGCAATGGAGCGTCAGCGCGTTTATTAAATCATAACTCACTAAATACTAAACTGATTTTCATGCCATTTTTATTGTCTGGTAACTGCAAACAGTTTGCTATGATACAGGACAAATGGTTCGGCCTGTTTCTATATTCATTGGCTTAACATTAATAGAATATTCTGATTTACTCATGAAGTACTCATGAAATGTATGCATAACACACAATGCTATAAGATAGAGAAGCAGAAGGTACTACTCAGTCATTTTAATAATATATACAATATAATTCATGATTAATATACACATGTATAATATAGATAATATATTCGATATAGATGATATATAGGCTAATATACAGATTATAAATATATAAAATGAAGATATAGGTAATATATAATATGCAGATTATATATATATATATCTATATTCATATTATATTACATTATATATATCTATATCATGACATTCTTCAATTATATTACTATATATATCTTCCCATTTTATTAATATTTTACTATTGGTAATTACTATTTCCCTTTGCAGTTTGACTGGCTCATTGTACCTAAAAGAGCTGGCCCATTTTACCATAAACTGATGCTTCAAGAACTGTAGGGCCTAAATAATTATATTTAATTACATAATTTCAACACAAAAATATCAAAGACAGTGATTATTAATCATACAAAACAAATGGAAAAGGCATATATGGTATTGTATTATTGTCCCAAGCAATTTACCAAAAAGTGGCCCAATTTAGCTGATATCACCCTACTTCTATCAGATTTCTTTGAACCTTTCTTAAAAAAAAGAAAGCATTTCTGTTGATAACACAAAGCTGCTAAAAGGATCAGTAAGCTTGTTTGCAATCTATTCAACGGTCGGATGGGTGAATAATAATATTTATTTCTACAGTAGCATTCTTCTGTCAGATGTAATCTAAGTCACTAAATACACAATTTATAAAGTCTCAGCCTTCTTACTGTACTTAACGTTAGCTAGCCAAGATTTCGCTGGTGGACATAAGTTCAGTACAGTAATATTATATTTACAAAATACAAACAATAACAATTTTCAATCTTAGTTGTGAAAAGTTATCCCCCGAGCCCTACTCTCAAAAGCCCGCTGATTTTAACACAAGTACACCACACAGTATTCAGGCATCTGGTAATAACTGCTGCTGTTATGGTGGAAGTCTGCGGATGGGAATACCGGCCCAAGATGGCGGCCGCATTTCTTGCCTCAGAGCAGCCAATGCAGGGTCTATTCTTTATATATGTCTATGGTAGCACAGACAGTCGGAACACCGGCCGGAAACTTGAACGTCATTTTCACAAAATGGGTAAATGTACGTTTTCTGCGCTGTGGCTCAATGACCTGGCGTTTTAAGACTGGCTTAAGCCTGTCATGGGGAATAAGCGGGAAGCTTATACTGCAAGCTATGCAGAAAAACCATTAATCTGACCTGGAATGTTGTTATGGCGATCAAGTCTCACGGAGCATCCACCATTCATCAGCAGCGCGGGTGGAGCAGTTATCCATTTCGTTTAAAACATTTTCTTGTGAGGGTCATTGCATTTTGTTTATATTCTATTTATTCTAGTCTTCTGGAAATTATTATATATTAGTCAAGACATTATCACATCTATACTTTGAAGTGAGTGGAATAACATTTAGTTTTGGGTCAGGGATGGACCATCATCACACATGGGTCAGTATCACTCCCACAAAAGAGGCCGCTGCTCAATGTTGTGATGGTAGTAAAAATCATGGAGAGGTAGTCAAAAAAGTAGTAAAAGGTAGTAAATTCAACTCTAGGATTCTTGTATAAACCCTGTTATAGCTTTAGGAGGAGCCAAGTCTTTAGGATCCGCTATTTTCAACAGGGCATTCAAAAGACTGGCTCATTTTTTATTGGCTTTTTTTTTTTTTACGCCAGACAGAAAACTTACATCATCTATGACCTGGTTGCAAACATGCACACCTTTTCTGGTCTCATTGGTACAATCAGAATTAGTTTTATGTAGTGGCAGTTTTAGTAAATTCCTTTTTATCATTTTTGCTTCCAAGTCAAAATGTTTTATGTAATGGGACTATTTTTTTATCAATATATTTTGTTTTTTATTTACAGAGCATGGCACTAGCATTGAAAGGAGGGGGATGTGTGGGGCGGGAGATGAATGCTCTTCTTTCACACCCGCTTAGTCTGCAAGTTAACTGGAAAGGGATGAATGGAAAGATCGCATTCAAAGATCTGCAGTTAAAAACGCTGGTGACTGGTAAGTGTAGAGTTTTTTTTTTGACAAACATTTTTTTGAAGTGAATCGCTATTGAGGTGTGGGTGCAGAACGGCACCTTTGCTTTCCATCACAGTGGCCGGTCCAGGATGATGCTCCAGGATTTTAGGGTAAAGAGCAAGAAGTTAGTTTATTGTGCCAAATGCACAATTTGACTGCAGATTTCATATAAAAAGCAGATTCCCATAGAATGCAACTGTTACGACTTGGCAAGTTTATTTGTAGAGGAAACATGTAAATGAACTGCCTTTTCACACTCATCTGCTGATTGGCTAATGGCGGGATAAACTTCAAGATACTGCTGAAGTAGATAATGCTGAAGTTAATTATTGGTGCTTTTAAGGCCAAACAAGTTTATTTGTAGAGCACAATTTATACACAAGGCAATTCAAAGTCCTTTACAGTTGCATAAAATTATCAGAATTAAAATAAAATTATTCCATAAGTCTAATAATTACTTACACGAAGAGCAAAGAGTGCAGATAAAATACTTTCAGTATCATATGCACAACTAAAAACGACTGTTTTCAGCCAGAATTTGAACATTGTCAGTGTTGATGCCTATCTCTTACCTTTTGGAAGACTGTTCTAGATTTCAGCTGCATGAAACTTTAATTCAACTTCTGATGTTATTTCAGAGGCTGTGCGGCGTAATCAGGTTACTTCAAGTGCAACAGACAAATATATAGACACTAGAATTACAAAATGGCTCCAAAATGCACCTGACCGGAACAGTGGTTGGAATCAACCATTGAAAAGAAAGGACTGCCCCTCAAATGAACATTAAATACAACATTTAACCAACTATCGCAGCTGTATCTTCGTCTGCCATGTTCATTTAATCTGAAGTCAAGTTTGATCCTGAGGTTTTGCAAGATTTCCTGCTGACATGGGAACGTTTGTGAGTGTGAAATCGGTTTGTGTTTTATGTATTGATTTTGCTGTGTGGCTGCACAACACACACTATTCGACCAAAACTGTTATAGCCAATGATATATATACTATGCATAGTAAGTTGTTTTTTTGTGGGGGGCAAGTAAATATTTTTTACTTCATCTTGAAATATTAACATAGTATTTAAATTGTTACAGTAAAAAAATAAACTTACCCTGAATGAATTTCTATTTCTACATAAGGGGTTATCTTAATACCTCATTTCATTTGGAAGATTTTTGTTTTCAAAACATACGTGCTCTTAAATGTTGGTGTCTAAATATGTTTGTATCCAAATGTTTAATTTACATTTTTCCTCAACTTGTTAATTTCAAGCTGATGAACAAAATTGTTTTTGTAAAGCTTAAGCATGGTCTGCTTTATTGATTGAGCATTTATTGCATATATTTGAAGTGGAATTGTGTAATTGTTTAAAAAAAAAAAGATTTTACTAAATTTGTGACTGTGAGCATTAAGCAATTTAGCAGGTATGGCCTACATCTGGCATTCATGGTAGATCCGGCTCACATACCGCAATGAATGACGGCCCACCACTGGCCCACATCTGGTTTGCCGAGTCAGAGCCGGCCCTGTCTGAGCTGGGCCTGCTCTGGGCCAGTGCAGGTTATCACAACTGGCCCAGTGCTGGAGCGGCTCTGGGGCCATACATGGCCCCCCTCTGGCAAACTAGCCCGGGCCAGTCGGGGCCCCTCATTCATTTGGATATGTCGGCCAGAGGCAAGTGCCAGATGTGGGCCACATCTGGCCCAGACCCATTTTGCTACCTGGGAGTGGGTACCGTGAATCGGCGTCACATCACCAGTAGACAGTGTTGCCAACTTAGCGACTTTGTCGCTATTTCTAACAACTTTTCAGACCCCTTAACGACTTTTTTTTCCAAAAAGCGCCTAGCGACAAATCTAGCGACATTTCTGACCACACTTAGGTACTTTCTGTGAAACTTGGTCGCCGATATTTCCAACCCAGCTTGCTCCTTCCCGACATGGAATGATCTGCGCATGTGTGTGCAGCATCATCACACTATGTTGACTGACTAATCATAAACCTTTTTTCAGTTCATTTCACCCACTTACAAACGAAGTTGTTTTGTACTTCATGTTAATTCAAAAGTAAAAAATGAATCATGTATATAAGACCGATCTTTCAACAGGAATTAAGTCTGTACTACTCTGCATCACCTTATATACAGATGTGTATCACACACCTGTGGTGCATTCAAGGAACGTTTGAATTGTATGGTGTAGTTACAAAACGTAGGATATTTAAAACTTATGACAAAAAAAACCCCACTGAAAATTCCATAAGAAATAAACTTCTGTTTAATTGCGGTTGGCAAGAAACATTTGATGCATGCTAAATATGCCGTACTTATTTTTTCAAAGTAGGAGACAGTGGGCAACACTGCCAGTAGAGTGAGTTATATGGCGAATGTGAGTCGTACAGCAGCACATGAGATGCCAAGAGACTAAATGTATTATTGTGTTTCCAACAGGTAAGCCACCAAGATACCTTAATCAGAGCGAATTCATAAAGTTATATAGTGTATGAGTGCAAACGATGTGTTGATTGTAACTGTATTGAGTGTAATTGTGAAAGAGACTTTAAGGATCGCAGGAGTACAGTGTGGGAATAAGCAATTGCTAATGCTAGCGAGGCTGATAATGCTCCGGCACCTTGTTAAAGTGTGTAAGTGCTTTGCTAATGCAATTGTATTGAGCCCAGCTAGCAAAAAATATCTGCACGGCTTCTTTTTGCCGCCGGCCGTAAGCTGTCGGCTATAGGTGCGTCCCGCTGGCGGGGATGAAACGTTTGCCGCCGACTACGTCACTCCCATTTCTTGCGAGAGGCCGACTGCTTCATTTTCTTTGGCGGTTGCCTCCGTCTAATGGACCGCGGCCGGCTGGCGGCAAGCCACTTTGAAATACAAGGATTTCTACTCGACCAGCAGCCATGGCTATGGGAGTTAGAATGGAGGTGGAACCGACAGCATTTTAACTACTTTTCACATTTGAAGCGATTATATATCCTATATGTGAATTAAATCCCATATTATTATTTATTTTTATTTATTTTTTAAAGCCATTTTATTTTTAAACCTCGATTATTTTATTTTTTTGACTTTTTACATGTATAAGGGATTGATTTGCAATTTCGACCTGTACAAATGTTTAAGACAGTGTTTTAAAAAAAAAATCTAAACACATTATAAATGTTAGTAATGTATAGGTTTTCACCATTGCTGTGTTCAGGATTTTTTTTGGGGGGGGGGAGCTAAAACAGTGGCTCGATGACGCACTGGAGCCACTGAGCTCCTGGCCCCTCCCCAAACAACATAACTAGAGCACACATTCGCATCAGTTCGCCGCTCAATCGCGAGTTTCTGTGGACTACCATCGTTTAAGTAAGTACATGTTTCCTTAACGCAATATTATGTTTACAATGTTTTTAGTTTATCTTTGTAAAATCTGTTGTTATCTTTGTTCTTGCCTTACTAGTCAAGCTAAAGTAAGGCTAAAGTACGTTAGCCTTGTTTCCAAAGTTGCCGCTATGTTACAATTAACTTTCTGTAATAGCTACTTTGTTTCTTCCAGGCGTTGAGTTTTTCTTTTCTTCTAAGATACGTATGTTTATACGAGTTTGTACGTATGTGTTTTAAGTTAGTTTTGGTCAGTCGAATTAACTACGTAAACAGTTACTTGTATGGACAATTATGCTGCCGCCCATGTGGTAATGTGGTTCCAGCAGTAGGTAGCAAAATCTACGACAAGACTGATCAGTATAACTTGTGTTTTCTAACTAAACCGAATGATGATACCAGTAACGTTAGGTTGTTTTCATTTGTTTGTTCCAACACGCACGCTGCTAGTCTAGTTCAGAGTGTTAGCTAACACATGCTCGCCTTTTTTACACTGTTCAAGCATGTTGAGATGTGTCTCGCTTCAGTACGTAGCCAAAGCTTTACATCTAGTGTTTTCTTACAAAACTAACGTTGTATATAGGTAGTTTAAATTATTTTGTTTGTCTGAACAAGTAGCTGCTAGTTCAGTAGCTAGAGTGGCTAGCAATTGTTATCTAACACATGCTGTTTTGGCTTTGTTACAGTCACTTACACACTGAGGTTAAGCAATGTTGCTAGTTACGTTACATGTAGAAATGTAACTAGCTACAGTAGGTAGGCCTATCCAAAGCTTTACATCTAGAAAGACTTAAGTATAACTTAAATTTGGTGTTTTCTATCAAAGCAGAATGATATAGGTTGTTTAAATTATTTTGTTTGTCAGATCAAAGTAATTTGCTAGTTCAGTTCACAATGTAGCTACAGTGACTAGCAAGTGTTAGCTCGCACGTGCTGTGTTGCTACTGTACTTCTAGGATTTAAGGGGATTATGATGAGTTATATTTATCTGAAGTGCTGTACTTTTATGTTTGAGGACAGTGCTGTTCACATGAATCACTACACTGAATGAGTACATTTAATTTTTTAACAATTTCACTGTTACACGTTTGGCTGATATTTTTTTTCTTTTTCTTTTTCTATAGCATATATGCTACTGTATATTCCTAACGTTAACAACGTGGTTTTGTTCACATTTTCTTGGAGATACCTTGACCGGAGCATAACTGGTTAACTTCACACAAGAGACCTACTGTTGGACAATCGTTTTGGCTTTAAAGGTAAATGCATTGTTAGTTACAATGTCTAGTTACTGGGCCTAAAGGAGACGAATATTGAAAGGAGTTGAGAGGGACAAACAGGAAATTGCAGCTGGAAACGATGCTCTACTTGCTGTTATTCCTGACTTTGACCAAGTAAATCCTCCTGTTAATGAACATCAACATGGAATGGCTCCAACAAGCCATGGACAAACTGTAACCCCTGAAGCACAGGAAATAACTGTTGATGAGGTATATGAACCTGGTGAAATTTTTTTCTCAAGCACAGAAGATAGTGAGGAGGAAGAGGATTGCCTAAGGACACAATTGGCAGGGTGGGCTATTGACAACATGATTCCCCATGTGGCACTGGGTAAGCTTTTAACCATTTTGTCAAATGATCATCCAACCCTTCTTAAAGACCCAAGAACCCTTCTGAAAACAGTGACTTGTGTTAAAACAACAGAACTCTCAGGTGGTGTATACCATCACTCTGGAATTGAAAGTGGAATACTATCGCAGTTTTTAGTGTCTCCTAAATTGCAGAAGTTGACGTCAGCTTCAATGCAAGTTAATGTTGATGGACTTCCACCAGAAGTTGCATCGATTCCAGAAAACCAGGAAAATGTTGTGGCATCTGTAGACTTCAGAGGTGGTATGTAAAATTGCTGTGATGCTTGATTTGTGATCCTGCCACTAAGCTATACCATTTGTTAGATTTTCAAATTTCTGTTTCCTCTTTCTCAGAACCAGGTTTCTCCCCAGAAATCCAGACTCCACTTCACAGAGCCAAGACTTTGAGTACAAGTAAGTGATGTTATTAGTGACGGTTTTTGTCTTGGAAACTATTGCTTCTATTTAAGATAAAGAATCCTTTAATCATAATCTGTTTTTATATCTGTCGAGGTGTGTTGTACATTCCATTAGCATTGCACAGTTCAATTATAGTTTCATTACTGAATATGCAATACTCTGCACTGAAGTTAAAGCTGTTATGTTTGCTCCTCCAGCTCGTCAAGTACTAAGCTTTACACCCCCAGCAGCAAATTTACCCTGGCAGCATATGGATGAAAACACTGGAGGTATGTAATATGTTGCGCTAAACTAAGTGTTCCATTTTAAGTCCAATTCATTAAATGTATGCAATAACTTCAAACATATTTTTCCGTCAATGATTATCAATAGGAGAAAGTCATCGCTCTGTAATTGGCCCTTGGACTCCCCTGGCATCTCGTGTACAGCATGAAGTTTTCAGCTATGAAGGTATATTTTAGGCCTATGTCTTAGTGTCCAGTGTTTTAAAAGTATTGAAAATAGTGCCTTTAGGTGTTTTTTGTTGTTTTGTTTTTTAATGTAGATTTCCAGAGACTCCAGAATGAAAAACAAGCCGTGATGGATGAGAACCAAGCTCTAAGGGAGGAGAACCAAGCTCTGAGGGAGGAGAACCAAGCTCTGAGGGAGGAGAACCAAGCTCTGAGGGAAAGCACTGCACGAGCAGGTAAGAACATGCACAAAAAAGTCAAAATTAGGAAAGAGTACGTGATGCATGTACAAAATTACCATATGCCTTTCATTTTGTAGCTTCGGATGACAGCGGCTCACTTCAAGAGCAGGTGAAGCAAGTTGGGACAATGTTGAAGACGTTTGCTCGCACTGGGCAATCAGGTACAACTTGCAAACAACACCTGTGGTTGTTGGTTTAATTCCCACTGGTGCCAACTATACATGTAGTAGACCTAGATATAAATGTCATAGTTTAGTAGTTGAGGGACCAGGACTGACTATTATTTTATTTAACCCCTGTAGGTGCAGATCAGACCTTAATGCTGCGACGTCTTGGAGAGTTTGGCGATGTTGTGCGTAGCATGGACAACAAAATGGACACTATGCTGCAACATTTCAGTGCCAATGTGTCTGTTGGAGAGTTATCCCTGCCAGGGGATCTGTTACTCCCCCTAGACACCAAGGAAGATTTGGCGTTGCTTGACAACAGTTTAAGGCAGGATAAAGAGCTCCAGGAACGATTTGTAAGTGTGCTGATTTCGTTTATAACTCCATAGGGTAATCTAAAAAGTAGAATTAAGATTGTACACTGCATATTCTACAGTCTGAATCCACAGCCTGTCACATTTTATATTTATGTATGATAAGCTTCAGAGAAATGTAATTTGTAACACTTTTTTTTGGTTTTTCAGCATCGGTTTTTGACAATCAAATGTGGGAGGGACCTAAAGACAACCGTCTGGCGGATGCTTCAAAGTATCTTCTCTAATCACCTTTCCATCAATACAACCTGGACTGGAGTTGGGGATAAAGCATGTTTTAGAGACATGTTCTTGAAGACCATTGTTCAAAGTAAGTTGGATGTAAAAAAAAAAAAAATAATTTTAGTAGATGTGTATGGCATTATGCCATTCAAATGGAATGACAGATCTGTATTTTCTACAGGAGCCATCCGGAAGAACCCGGCAACCCAGGATGCCACTGATGAAGCCGTCCAGGTTAACGTTATGCGTTACCTGAAAGGAGCATCTGACCGTGAAGGCGGAAAAAGGCGCCGCACAGCTGAGAGGGACCCACAGCCGACCCCTTAAACCTAGGCTGACTACTGACACCCCAGCATCACTGACAACTGGAACCCTTTCTTTATCCTGCAGTCAGTAACTTCAAGACCCCTAAAGAAGCCAGAAGTGTCAGACTGCACTCACCCAATCCACACTGTTCACTGTGGATATTATCATAGTGCTTAACTCTTATTATATTGTAAAAAATAGCTTGTAAATCCTTGTGCCACAGGTCAGCATTGCAGTTATATCTGTTCTACTACTGTTTTTACCTCAGTATTTTTTATATATATGTGAAGATGTTTATCACAGATACAAGAGACATCTTGTACCCCAGGTCAGCAATGCCATTATAATGGTCTATTCTACTCCAGAGCTTTATTCTAAATTATTACCACTTATCTTATTGTTAGAAATGGTTTGTAAATGTGATGTTATACCTGAATTTTTTTTGGTGTCCTGCACATTCTTTGGTACCAGATATACTCATTACTTATGTGTACTGGTAATTCTTTTCATCCCAGAGCTGACCTCTTTATATTATTATATAATTTTGTAAGCTAAGGCTGTTTTTTTTTTTTTTTTTTTTTTACAATTTAATTGGAAACCTGCATGTTCTTTTGTGTGTTTGGGTGTGTATATACATATCTTTCTCTTTTTTTCTGTTATTTATATTTCAGTGATCTGACATCATGTTTCAATGACAGTTACTGTACTTTGAAATGTGGAATTAAAACGTCAAATGGAATTTTGTCTGGTTTGATCAATCATTATTCTTGATAAACTGCATGAGATATATATAAGCGGCGACCGATCGCTCGAAAATAGCGTTTGCCTCCGACGGGCCGCGGAAGGGTCGCCTTTGATATAACGGCGGCGGGAAGGCGGTTGGCCCGCGGGCCGGCCGCGGAACAAAGGCGGTAGGAAGGCGGTGCACCGTCAAACGTGTTTGCGATTACGCCATTCTGACGCTTCTACTGCCACCGGAGCGCCGCCGGGGATCCGCCGACTCATTGCTATCTGGGAGGGGATATTAGTTCGAAGCTTAGTTCCCCCTGATACATGTTCTAAAAGTGTTAAAGAAGCTTTATTTGTGAGGAGAGAAATACGAGCTAACGGTACACATGCCGATGGAAGCAAAGCCCGCATTTACTGCAGTAAAATAGTCAATCGCCGTTCGCGGCAGTAAGTAGCTTCCGGTAAGCTCCTTCACAATAAGAGCACGGCAGTACACTGAACAGAGTTTCCGGTTTCTTCAAAATAAGAGTTTGTTCAATAAATGTGCAAATACTGTTTAAATGTGTAATTATCGATGGTCTACAGTATTAATTACAGCTAAAAGACTGTTAACTGTTAGTTGTTCAGAAGAGTAGTAGCTCTAATTAATTAAATGCAAATATAACCAATGAATGAGCACAGGGATCAAACAAAGGTTAATGTATTTTGTTACAAGGTATTCTAATCGGATTTCTTCACTGTGACCAACTGCCCAGAACATGTGTATTTGGTAGCATGTATGTTCTGAGAAATAACGTCACCAGTAGAGTGAGTTATATGGCGAATGTGAGTCGTACAGCAGCACGTGAGATGCCAAGAGACTAAATGTCTTATTGTGTTTCCAACAGGAATAAATTCTACACCAAGAATCGGCCAAGCGTCATTCTTAGAAGTGCAACAAGACCAGTTGTAAAATGAAATGATTTTATTGAAACAAGGATTTGTAGGTGATCACAGGAACCATGAAGACTGTAGAAGGAATGAAGAGCAGCAGAACTGCAGAAGGGAAGTCTGGAGGCGTGTAATGAAATTTGATTTGTATGAAGAATTAACTGAATTCAGGCTTACTTTCAGGTGATGGAGTTGACGCCAGGGAGAGAGCTAGGAGTCCCGGATTGTCTGCAAGAGCTTCCACGGGAGATTCTGAGGTAATGGCGATGGAGGAACCAGAGACGGTGGGTAGACAGGCAGTGATTGGAGCTGGAGTGTGGACCAATAGGTGAAAGGAGCTTGAAGGCTGCCAGACATGAAACTGAGAACCGAGGGATTACAGAGAAGCTGGATGATGGATCGCCCTAACCCTAACCCTATACAGTACTTTTTCCAAATTAACCTGCAAAATGTATACCTCCTGAAGATACTTAGAATTAGTTAGCCTCAGCTGTCCAGAGTATGTTATTCCTTTGTTTTGAAAACTGAGCTCATGCATTGCACCCATTTCTGTCAGCAGTTCTGTTTGAACATTTGAGATGTCTTACTGTGAGTGATCGAACATTTTATCTGTATTACAGCAGCTTGATAATCAGAATGTCTGGAAACCTGGCTCCAAATGTTTGTAATGGTTAGGGCCTGCATTTTATTTTGAATTTCTTTTGGCATTTTAAATAAACATTTCTGCAAAATGAATGTTGAGAAATGTAATTGGTCTCCAGGTGATTTAAATTATACAAGTTAGTTGAACCTAAATAACTATATTCAATGCAAGGACAATTTAGCTCAATGGAACTACATTATATTGAGTTGAACCAACATAAATTCTTCACATTTTGTATATGTGAAAAAATGTGTTTGACCGACTAAATTGAATTAGATTGTCCAGATGTATGTGAATTTGGTTCAACTAGTATATATTTATTGGATGAAAAAACTGCCATCAATTCAATTGAATTAATCCAATGAGTCATTAAAGAAATTCACAGATAACATAAGAAACAAACATACAGGGGGTAAAAGAAGATAAGTGATGAGTAAAAACTAATTGAGAAGGACGATTAAGAAGAAGGGAAGGCTAATGAGTAAAGGTGGGTTTTTAATTTGGACTTAAAAACATTGACGGTAGAAGACTGTCTTACCAAGAGAGGGATCTGATTCCAGAGTGACTCCAGGGCGAGAAGGCACGGTGACCACAACATTTATACCAGACATTCAAGGTGAAAGGTAAATGATGGTCAGATGATCTAAGGGACTGTGCAGGTAAATATGGAAGAATCAAGTCAGACAGGTATGCAGGCCCCAGCCAATGAAGTGACTTATAAACAAATAACAATATCTTAAATTCGAGCAGCATTCTTCACCAACTGAAGCTGAGCAATAGTAGATGAGTTTGTGCCATGGAGTACTGAGTTGGAATAGTCAAGTCGCAAAGTAATAAAAGCGTGAATGACAGACTCAATATGGCGTCTTTGTTAGTCAAAATATTTTTATTTAGGTTATTTTTCCAACATACAGAAAAATGAAAAGGGTTCAACACTAAAGTGCATGCACACACAGGAACAAATAAGTGCAGGGATCATGAAAACAACATGGAAACAAACAAAGACAAAACACAAACCCTTTCCTTCTCTGTCACTGACATCAACCAGTAAGTATATAACAACACGTTATTACGAAACATAAACAGTCCATAGACGATTACTAGCTCTTCCTGAGACATCATGAAGCTGCCCGATTCACCCCGCTTCCATAGCTTATGGAATGTAACTAAAAAAGGCCCCAGAACCTCTGAAACATCCCGCTCTTTTGTTGGAGTGAATATCTGATCTTTTCAAGTTTCAAACAGGACATAATGTCTGTCAACCACAATTTGTGAGTTGGTGGGACAGTTTCCCTCCATTTAAGCAAAATTGCACATCTAGCCAGGACAGAAGCAAAGAACAAGGTGCAACATCTTTCTCGAGGCAGGGAGATCCCCTCCTCTGTGACCCCAAACAGGGCAGTCAGAGGGTTCAGCTGTAGTCTAACTTTTAATATCAGGGATAGAGTTGAGAAAATGTCCGTCCAAAAGTTAGTAGGCTAGGGCACGACCAGTACATACGGATAAGTGTGGCTTCAGAAGTTTTACATTAATCACAATAAGGTCTTATGTTAGAATAAATATGCAATAATTTAGATTTTGAAGTGTGTGACCTGTGTACCACTTTAAATGGGATTAGGCAGTGACGGGCGAATAAAGAAGACAAATTGATCTGTTTAAGTATTGAATTCCAGGTTTCTTGCGATATGGACATGGGTTTCTTGTGATATGGACATTACTAGATCCTCCTCCCATGCTGTTTTGAGCTGAGCTTTTAGGTTTGACAAAAGGCTATAGAGGACCGAGAGGGGTAATTTTTGGGACGGGTTAAAGCAAAGGAACGTTTCAATAATTGTTGGTTCTGGAAGAGCAACAAGGCCAGGCTTAAAAGAGTGGACATAGTGTCTTGCTTGCAAGTATCTGAAAACAACTGATTTCGGTACACCAAATGCTCTGCGCAGCTGTTCAAATGAAGCCAAGGTATTGTCTATGAACAGATCTTTGAAGCTTACAATGCCCCTGCTGTGCCATTCCAGAAAGCCAGAGTCATGGAGAAAAGGTTTAAAAAGATGGTTAGATGCGATAGGGCTTAATAGGGAAAAACAACGCAAACCAAAATATTTCCTGAACTGAACCCATATTCTTAGGGAATGCTTAACCACTGGGTTACAGATAGATGCAATGGAGGGAAAAGGGATTGAGGAACCATGCAATGCAGAGAGAGATGTTTTTGCTAAGGTGCAGCTCTATTGCTACCCACTCAGGAAAGTCAAATTGATCAGCATAGAAGGACCAGAATGCCAAACAGTAGATTTGCAGCTTGGGAGAGCAAAGCCACCAGTGGACAATTTCCCTGCCTAATGTAGGCGGATAAAATCGAATCAAGCTGGTTAAAGAAAGAACTGGGTATAAAAATAGGCAAAGCCTGAAAAAGATAAAATAATTTAGGCTGGACAGTCATCTTTATATAAGAGATGTGCCCTACGAGAGACATATGCAAAGGTGACTGTTAGGTAATTGTTGTGGTTTACCTAAAAACGAGTCACACACAAAAGTCGGAGATAATTTAGACAATAAGCTCTGCAGAGGTACATGTGGTTCAATCAGTTCTGCAGAGGGAGACCAGCAAAATACGGTAAGGAATGAGCCAACCGTCTGTCTGTTATCAGCTCCTCTCACTCGTCTCCCACTGATCTCATCACTGGTCTCAAAGGGTCTCACCTCTGCAGACTCTCTTTATTTAGTCACACTTCATTAACATATTAAAAGAACAGGATGTCATGCACAAGAGCATGTGACTGAAACCAAAATGACATTTAAAAAGTACATTAGAACTATGTGATAAAAACACCCTAAGAAAATAATAATACACCATTATTATTTTTCCCTAACATTTCCCCCCTGAAATGTGGTTTTTAAATGTGATCACGAACAACAAAAAGTTGTAAAATAGGTAACAACTCTAATAATATAAAAATATAAGAATCATAAAAACCAGACAACAAAAGGTTGCAAAATAAGTAGCATCCCAAATTCAAAAAAGGTAATAAGACATATAACAAAGAAATTGCAAAAGTAAGTAGCGATTTCAAAAAGGTATTTATGCGAGCTTCACCTAGACATCATCCAATTAATCGCTACCTGAACAGTAGTTTAGATTAATGGAATCATAAAAGGTTTTTACACATGTTAATTACACTTCATCTTCTTCTTTATTTCTATCTTCATCTTCAAGCCTCTGATTAAGAAGAGAGTATTGGACCATTGTGTTAGTTATCATCTTATTCATCATTTGTTTTATACATGGAAGAACACAACTAACAAAAATGCAGAAAAGTATCAAAATTACAATGAATGGCATAGCTATTTTTAAAAGAACCTGATACCACCTGCCAGTTGTCAGCCAGGCCATGAGATCCCATTGTCCATTACTGCTTTCCTGTGATTCTAAAAATTCAGTTAATCCCTGCACCCGGTCACCAATTACAGTACAAAGTCCACCTTCAGAAGCAAAAAGAGTGTCCAGAGCTACCCGATGTTGCATCAGCATGATCTTCATCGCCAGTTTTTCAGGATCGTTGGCCAGCAGGTTGGACATTTCAGCAAGGATGTCTGTGATGTTTTCCAAAGTCCACCAAACCTCGTTCATCCGTTTTGTCAGACTTGCAACTCCAACAGGTGGGAACATGGTGTGGAAGATTCCTTTTGCATCACTGTAGAGAGGTTTTCGTCCACCATTGTCAGAGAACGGGTTGAACACTTGTGGAGGGTTGAATTCCCGTTTATTCAGCTCTGTAGGTTTAGAAGGTGCTCCGTTTTCTGTTATGATGTATGAGGAGGGTTGCAGTCGAGCCAAACTGCATGTGGCACACCAATCCTTAGGTAGGTAGAGGTAGAAAGTGTGACCACACTTCCAGATGTATCCGTCAGGCGTTCCCATGCCAAATTGGGAAGGAACCTCTAGGAGGTGGGTTCCTCTTTTGACAGTGGTTTTGAAACCACTTATCTTGTCTTGGAGTCGAGTGGTGTTGAGGGTTATGTATCTTGGCACAGATGTGTTTCCAATCGTCATCCAGTGATTTATACGCATCTTTTTCGTCTGGGTCCCTGACAAGGGTAGCGTGTCCTCACAGATGGAATTTCCTAAAAATGCATGTTTGTTGTTACAAGGGACTGAAAAACAGAAAGTGTCTTTTCCAGTAAGGCGTAGTAAGTTGATTCCTTTGGCAACTGAAGCATTCGTTTTCTTGGAAAAGTCACCAGGCTGGGACCATGTCCTGTTGTTCTCAGCAGTGCAGCAGTGAGGTAAGGTGGAACAGTCTGTTCCAACAGTTGTTATAGTTAATTTGTATAGCAGACATATGGTATTATTTAAGGTGGTTGGAACAGCAGTCATCGATGAGACTTCTTCAGAATGGTGTGGGATCCATGAACAGACATAACAGCTGGTATTGAAACCTAAACGTTTTGCAGTCAAATTAGCTATTTGGTACCAGGTGTTCTTGAACGCATGGTGGGTTAGAATTTTAGCTCTTCTTTCCTTTGATGTCTGGGCGTCATCAGGTGTGAGGAAAAAGCAGTGGAATAGAGGCAGGCAAACTGCCAGACAGGAGGGGAGCCAAACTAGTTTCATGTTGGCTAGAGGCAAATAAGAGGACTAGCCCTCCAAAACAGAGGTTTGACCACTAAGGGGACAGGGATGCTGTTCTGCTGGGTTTGAGACCAGAGGCCCTATTGGTCACTCTGTCCTTTGTAGCCCAGACTTCCCCACTGTCCCGTGTCTAGTCCCCTAAGTGCCTTTGCAATTTGCAGTGTGAGATGTGTATCCACGAGGGTCTCTCAGCGATTTTCACAGCCGTGGGCGTGGTCAGCAGGACTTCAAAAGGTCCTTCCCGGCGGGGACTCGTCCAGTTCTTTTTAATCACTTTGATGAATACCCAGTCTCCAGGTTTGATTGGCTTTTCAGGATCCTACAAAACAGAAGGAGAGATAGGCAGATTGTGTGCGCTTTGCACTTCTTTGGCTAGGGTAATTATCTTCATGTAATCAGCTAATGTAATTTCTTATACATGTTAGGCATGTTTTGAAGAAATGTTTTAAGTATGCTTCCAGGTTGTATGTTGTAAAGTGTTGCTGTATTATTGATACCATCCCCCCTGTTGAGGCATGGCAAGGCCCATGGCTCACAAACGCAGCAGCTTTAAACAGTGATTTGGGTAGGATGGGTTTATTACGAACTTCATAAAGTCAATTTTCATTTAGAATGGCACCTGTTGTTAATAATTCCTCAATTACTGGTTGAATTCCTAACTCTGCTTCCACAGAGAGGGGATATTGTCTTACTCTGGGTCTAAAATGTGATTTAGCAGTTATTTGAACGGGAGCAATGGATGAGAGTAGGCCCACATCAGTGGGGCTTTTAGACCATAATGTGTCAGGGACTTCTTTGAGTTGTTTTTCTTCCTCTTCAGTCAATAAGATGGTTTCTGCTTCTGGTCATTCTAACGTTGCAATTTTGGTGGTGCAGTGGAGTGGCATGATAAGGGGCAGTCTATATAAACCTGTGGATTCACTGTATTGCCAACTATCTTCTTTATTTTCTTGCAAAGTTTTAAAATCTGGGGTATTATTTGCTTTTCGCACCATATATCCCAAATCTTTCCAACGTGATTTACTGCTTTTTGTCAGGGATATATGCGGATCTGTAGGCAAATCAAAGAATGGTTTAAGGCTGGTAGACAGTGTTACTGAGGCAGCTGAATCAGATTTTCCATCAGTAATGATGTATGAGGTGAACACTACAGCAGGTGAGAGTTGCATAAAATAGTCTTGGAACTTGGGATCAGGTTCAGGCCTCAGAGCCATAGTCACATGTAACTGTGATGTAGGCATGATTTGTTTGTCGGGTTCGGGAACTACCTGCAAAACTGTGTCCATCATTGTTGTTGTATCTTTAAGGTTTTCTTTAGGTTCAACTCGTAAGGAGTAGTACAGACCGAGCCCCTGTGGTCTATGAATTGTATTTAGGTAAATGTCATCATTTCCTGTTCTCACAGCTCTCATGCCGTCTCCCACTGGGATAATTGAGATTTTTAGGGCTGACATTAAGTCTCTGCCTAACAAATTGAGTGGACATTGTGGTGAAATGACTATTGAGTTTTTAGAACTTAACCTAGTTTTTGGATCTGTTATTAACACTGGTTTAGATAAAAATGAGCGAGTAGTGGCACCATCTGCTGATTTTACCAAAATGCTTTCTTTAGATTCTGGCAGATTAACGCCAGAAGAGATCACTGTTCTGCAAGCTCCAGTATCACAAAGGAACTCTACTGTTTGTTCATTAGCTTTAAGTGTTATGTAAGGCTTCTCTTTCAGAACATTAAGTAATTCCCAGGCGCCACAGCAGTCCACCACCTCATTAGAGGCGGTAAAAGTATCTAGTCATTGTTGTGTGAACCGCGAGTGATCTGGGGCAGTTGAACCCTGTGTATGGATCTGATCTCGCCCTATGCCCCCTCCTCGGCCTTTGCCTCTGCTACATTGATGTGAAATGTGGCCTACTTTCCCGCAGATCCAACACGTGGGGGCAGTGTGACCACCTTGATGTCTCCATGACCCCTGTGGTGTCTTATGATGTGTATTCCTTTGTGGTCTAAACCCCCTTCCTTTGTTGTGGTTGTCACTTTGATAATAAACTTCCCCCTCATCGTCTTCAACCTGAGTGTGAAATACCTGTGTGTCGGAGTCTGGAGGTTTTGGTTTCTTCCCCTTTCTTTCAATGACACCTTCTGCAAAACGTGCATTGGCCATAAGGGTAGTAAGGTTGCATGTTTCCCATGTCAGAAGGTTATTTTTAATCCAATTAGTGATAGTGGGGTGGAAACTATTCAGCAGGCCATTACACAAATGCCGTATATATGGGGTGTCATCACCAAGCTCTTTTGTAAGGACGCTATGGATGTCATGTTCCTTTTGGTATCTGTATTTAAAATCATCTACAGTTTCCCCAGGCTTCTGTTTTATGGAGGCCATATGCCCATAATCTGGTTTCTTTTTAAACTGTGCACGAACTTTATCTGCTACTGCATCGAATTGTTGCTTTAGTGCCCCCTGGAAATCATTCTGAAATTGTAACACAACTCCGGCATCATCTCTTCCTGTGTAATTTCCAGCTACATGGTGCCAGTCTTTCCCCAGCGATGCAGCCATAGCCTGTCCTAATTCATGACCGTTTAACCACATCAACCATATCCTCTGTCCATTTTTCTGGATCCTCCTTATGGCTAGTGATTTGTTCTACAACCTCTTTAACGTCTTTAAGTGACCATGGTCTAAAAACATATCTCGGAGTACCATCGGCAGATGGTACTTGAATCATAGGGTTGATATTTATTGAGTCCTCTGGTTCACTCTCATAAGATTTATCCTCTTTTTTGGACCTGACTTCTTTGTAATTCTAAGTCTTTGTTTTATTGTGGTACCATTTGTTTTTTCTTCAATTGCAAATTGATCTCTTGGAACAGGAGGATATAGACCTTCCCCTAAAGCCCCCGGCTGGTCTAATGGGGGTGTTGGTGGAGGTGCATAAGGTTCTCCTCCAACAGCCCCAGGGGGGTCTGTCTGAGCTGTAGGTGGTGGTGAATAAGGGGGAGGGCACAGTGTGAGCTCGTCACCTAGCTTTTTCATAAGAAGAGCCTCATCTTTAGCACCTTTGCTCTCTTTTCTGTTTTTTATATTTTGTTTCCTTTTCTCTGTTTCATCAGCCCACATAGTGCTATTTTTAACTGTCTGTTCAAGTTTTTTCTTTTTACCTTTAGCGATAAGTGTTTTTGCTTCAAGAACACATACAAGTTCTCTCCATTGGCTTCCTTTAAGCTTCCCATCTACTTTATACTTTTTGCGCCATTTTGTTAGAAACTGAAGATTTTCGGGGTTCTTTTTATACATATATTTTGAATCGCCTTCTAATTTGTCGGTGGAAACATCGTTTCCCATCTTTGCGTTGTTTTTATATAAGCCTTAATGGGTTCTATTAATTGGTCTGGTAAAGTCTGTTGTTAGAATACCAAATAGTTCTATGGGAATAACAACAGTAATTAATATTAACGTTAAGGTGAATGAAAAAGCAAGAACTATGAAATTAGTCTGTTGATGAGTTAAAGTTAGTGATTTATTCTTTAATTAATTAAAGTAATCTTTTTTGTTTTTGGTCATTTATTTGAGATTTTTTTATTTTTTTTTGTACTCAATTTCTGCTAAAACTGGATCGTATAGTTTTTACTCTAAGTGTCTCTCTTGTGCAACTAGATTGAGCCGTCTTATGGCTTTCCTAATCTAAGGATGTGTTGTGTAACCTATAAATCCACACAGAACGTCTCCTGTAGTGCCCGTTCAAACCGTACGTTAACACCGTTAGGTTTCAGGTTGGACTGGCATACATAAAGATTATGTCCTGTGTCTAATCTTTCTTATACCCACTTAGGGTGCGGTATTTCGTTTTGATTCTGCTGTTTGTGTTTTTACTTCCATACACTGGTGTGCTTTATTTCCCAGCGAGGTAGATTGGTTCGCAAACCTAACCCGTTACAACCGTATATTTTTCAAGGTGGTCAGGTTCGCAGACCTGTACCGTTACGCCCTTTTTCAAGGTGGACCGGTTTGCAAACCAGGTCTGTTACACCCTTTTTTTTTTTTGTTCAAATTTTATTTTTGAAGGTGGTCAGGTTCGCAGACCTGTCCCGTTACACCCCTTTTTCAAGGTGGACCGGTTCGCAAACCAGGTCCGTTACACCCTTCTTTTGTCACTAAACAGTTACGGATCAACACCTGATATTTTATCAGAGAGGCTAAAGCATTCTTTAGGCCCAAACAGCAGAATATACCCTGACTATCTTAGAATTTGTTTTGTTAAATGTAAAGGTGCACAAAAAAGACGTACTCACAATGTTTGCCCTATGCGAGTGACTCAAACCGAATCGATCGCACGGGAGCACGCGCAGGGGGTCCTCGTGGAAGTTATGCAGCCGGCCAGTGCAGCAATTCAGCGATCTGGATGTCAAAAACAGCCCTTCGACAGAAACCACCTGCGGGAGTGCTCCGTACGTCGGGTCTCGGCACCAAGATGTTAGGTAATTGTTGTGGTTTACCTAAAAACGAGTCACACACAAAAGTCGGAGATAATTTAGACAATAAGCTCTACAGAGGTAGATGTGGTTCAATCAGTTCTGCAGAGGGAGACCAGCAAAATACGGTAAGGAATGAGCCAACCGTCTGTCTGTTATCAGCTCCTGTCACTCGTCTCCCACTGATCTCATCACTGGTCTCAAAGGGTCTCACCTCTGCAGACTCTCTTTATTTAGCCACACTTCATTAACATATTAAAAGAACAGGATGTCATGCACAAGAGCATGTGACTGAAACCAAAATGACATTTAAAAAGTACATTAGAACTATGTGATAAAAACACCCTAAGAAAATAATAATACACCATTATTATTTTTCCCTAACAGTGACCACTGTGTCTACTTTCCAAACTGACCGAGCAGCAACAAAGCGAGGTCAGTGAGATGCTAGGGTTTGAAATAAACAGCCAAAGGTCTTTAGCGTAAAGTGAAACTTTGTGTTCTGTGGTGCTTCTCCAAATACCAGCTATGTCCTTAAAGCTTCGGAAGGCTACAGCAAGTGGCTCGATAACCACATCAAAAAGCATGGGGCTCAGAGGGCAATCCTGCTGAGTTCCTCTGTGTAAAGAGAATGGTTTTGACTGCTGGGAGTTGGTGCGAAAAAATGTAATAGGCCGTGAGTATAAAAGTTTTACCCATGTGGAAAAGTTTGGACCGAAGCCAAATTTGTCAAGCACTGCAAATAAAAAATTTAACTCGACACGGTCTAAGGCCTTTTAGGCATCAAGAGAAACAACATACTCAGAGACCACATCGGGAGAAGTATATATAATGTCAAATAGCCTGCTTATGTTAAATTATGGGTGTCTTTTTTTAATAAAGCCTGTTTGGTCTTTGGAAATAATTATAGAAAGGACCTTCTCTAATCTGCGGGCCAGTACCTTGGTTTAGGTTTTGGCATCCGTATTTAAGAGAGATGGGCCTGTATGAAGCACAGTCAAATGGGTCTTTCCCTTTTTTAGCAATGAGGGTATTACAAGCCTCAAAAAAGGATTGAGGGAGAGATCTTAAACTTAAAGAGTCAGACAAGACTAGGCACAGCTGTGGGGAGAGCAGTGAAGAAAACTTTTTAAAGAATTCTGCCGGGAACCCGTCAGGGCCTGGACATTTTCCTGGCTGTAGTGAGGATATAGCTGATGCGATATTAAGATTGTTTAAAAAATCACTAATTGTTTCTTGGTCGGTTTGGGACTTCGATGAATAAAGTTGGGAATAAAAGTCCCTGAATGTGTCATTAATTTGTAAATGGTCTAAAGTTGTGCTGCCACTTGGCAATCAAATCTTAGGAATGCTTTGTTTTGCTCTAGAGCCTTGAAGTTGGTTAGCTAGTAACTTATCTAGTTTGTCACCATGTATGTAAAACTGTGCCTTGTTTCTTAAGAGCATGCATTTAACTAAATGAGTTGTGAGTAGGTCAAATTTGGTTTTGAGTTCAAGTCGTTCTTTAAAAAGATCTGGATTTTGAATCCGGGTATACTGTTTGTCAATCACTCTATTCTATTGGTTTAGTTGACGCGTTCCTTAAGGGATTTCTGTTTCAATTGTGCAGTGTACAATATAATCTTATCTCAAAGATAAGCTTTGAGGGCATCCCAAACAATCAAGTTAGATGTCAAAGGAGAAGTATTTGTTGCAAGGAAAAAGGTAATCTTTTTTGTTGGATGCCTGGTCTCAGCCCTCTGCGTTGCGCGGGATCAGGACTCAGGAGCTGGTACAACTTGGTCTCCAGGTGCTGGCTGAGCTTGGCCTGGGGATGCCGTCCATCCGCTGCGGCTATTGGTGGGGCGCTGGGATGTTGGTGGTTGGGACTGGCCTAGGGTGGCAGGGGCCCCTCGTTGGCCGATCCCTGGTCAGGTCCCTGCTGGGGGGTGGGCGCCCCAGGGCCCCGGCTCTCCTGGTCCATGGCACAGCCGGTTGCCGGTGGGGCCCGTGGGCTCGTCACTGCTGGGTTTCTCCTCTGCTCCTCTCTTGGGGGATGCGGTCGGCCCCACCCTGATCTGCCTGAGGCTCTGGGGGTCCTTTGGACATTGTTGTTGTATTTTTATATCCATTTTTGTGTGATGTGGTTGTGTAGTTCTTAGTTCACAATGTTTGTTTTGTCTATGTTCCTTTTTCGTTTTTTTCTCCTCTCTCTGCTGTCCGGTGGATATGGAGGCAGACTTCGATCCTGTGTTTTCCTGTGTTTTCTTTGTTCCCCTTCCTCTCTTGTATTTTCAACTCACGCTCTCTCTTGACTTTTTGTTTCCTACCAGATTTTTCACACATATACATCAAGTGGAGTACTATAGCAAAAGCTGGACACGTTAAATAAATAAAAAAAATTTAAAAGAGGATCTGGATTTTGACTCTGGCTATACTGGCTATCAATCGCTCTATTCTATTGGTTAAGTTGACGTGACAAGGGATTTCTGTTTCAATTGTGCAGTGTACAATATAATCTTATTTCGAAGATAAGCTTTGAGGGCATTTTAAACAATCAAGTTAGATGTCAAAGGAGAAGTATTTGTTGCAAGGACAAAGGTAATCTCTTCCTCTATGAATTTCAAAAAGTTCTCATGTGACAGAAAGGTTGAGTTGAACCGCTGATGAGAGGAGATTTTTAAGTGAAAGCCTGCGCCTCGCGCTGCTATGCTACCAGTCCCTGACCAGCCTGCTGTCTGCTAACTCCTCTCTCCCAGTTTGTTTATCCTGTGCCAGAGTATAAAAAAGAATTACACATTCACACAATATATATGTTAGACATGCATGGGAAGAGATTCTCACCAAAATCATCTTCAAAGAACTCTTCCTCATAACTGCCTTTTATTTCTTTACAAAGTAATTACAAAACATTCTGAGAGACAACCTCTCTTACAGGATCCAATCAGCTTAATAATACATATTCATATAGATGCAAAGTGTGCCGGTAGTCTGTCCCTAATAGGTTAAGCCCCTGTTAATATATTCCTTTTGGTTGCTAAGCAGAAAACCTTCCTTCTCTCAACAGCCTATTTTGCACGACCAAACCAACAGATGTTTCCTGTTTTTTTCAGAGAATCGTGACCCATTGTCTAACTCATATCCTGTTCTTCACAGTTTTGTTCATTTAATCGTGACCATTCCTTTCTGACCCGTGGGTCACATCCTGTGCTAACACTTTTCTGCATTTAGTTCATTATTTTAGCACACAACCCCTTCACCTTTTGGCCTGTGTATTCATTCAATGCTTGTTTAAAAGTTTTATTTACAATAATCCCTCTTTTCACCTCTAATATTTTAGAGGTGAATCTACTATTACTCTTACTCCTGTAATTCCACCTGTTCCATTTCTTTTATAGGAACTAACATGTATTGTCCTCTAAGTGGTGTTTGTGAAATCATTTTCTTTACCATAATTTTAAAACACGGTATTACGCAACATGTCAGCAGGAAAAATATTAACATCAAAATTCCTAGGAAAGCCACTACCTTCCAGAGTAAGAACATCCATCCTCCATCCTCGTTTCCATCTCCAGAATTATCCGGGATGTAGCTGCAGCATGTCTCATTCAGGAGTACACAAATTCCAGCTTGGGCTGCCGTCCAGATATCTAACACCATCCTATTTTGGAGTAATATCAACCTTATGGCTTTCATCTCTTTATTGTTGGATTCCCATGCACTTATTGAGGCATTCATGAATAACGAGAAACGATAGGCTTGAGTTTCCACTCTTAACATGACTTTTCCAACCCCTATTGAGGGAATCAGTGATTTAATTATTTTCTTAGCTGTGCTCCATAATTTATGGTCGTCTGGGACATCACTACCCCAAACACTGTCATGCTTTTGAACTTCTATTTTGCTTAGAGACCGTTTATTCCTACTTTCATTTTTATCCGAATCAGTTTTCTGTTTTGTGGTAATTATGAACGTGTGGTCAGTTAATCCTACTGGCGCGCATACTCCACCCCAATTTTCAGGCAAACACACATATACCTTGTGTCCGCATAGCCAATATATGTCATCTACTGGTTTTGTGCCCTTTTTCCCAGGTAACGCTGCATTATCCCAGTTTACAAACGAATAATTTCCTACAGGGGGAGTACTAGTAGAATACAAAGAACTAATATTACACTGACAGGTCTCATTTTGATCTAAGGTTTGACTTATAGTGTAACTACTATGGACACACTTTTTAGGGGTGTACAATTTTTGGCATCTAAACGGAGACAATCGTCCTAGATTCCTTGTCCCGTTGCTATGAAAACAAGCTGGAAAAGTCATAGAGGATTTTAAATGTGCAACCCCCAGAAAAGATTGTGGAAACAATGCAAGTGGTTCAAGAGCAGTAAAGAGTTTATACGCTGTAAAATTTTGAGGACACAAGTAGGACACTAAAGTACAGTTGTTCCAGTTAATCTGATGACGGCCATAGCGCTTCACATCAGTCTGGAATACACAAAAAGAACTCCTAAATGACAATGGGAATTGATCCAATACGGGTTGAGAGGAGCTCTTTGGCATAATCGAGCACACATAGCAGTTAGAATAATTCTTTGATCTTGCAAGAACCTCCACATAGTTATACCACTGATTAAGATGGTATCCATGCAGAGGGTCTTCATCTTTAACGCCTAAATGAGGGTCCGATACCCATCTTTTGCCACGTTGTATTATCCGGATATCTGAGTAGTTTTTGGAATTTATCGAGCTGTTAGGACGCAGGCGGTTGTCTGTGTTTTGGCAGTAAGCTGCATGTCTGTAGGGTCAGTCGCAATTCAGAAACAATATAACATTCAATATTAATAATAGTACAAAAACCGTGCAGCTTAAAACCGTCCAATTACCCCAAATAGGATCAGTTAGGGGATTTCTTCCCAACCTCCTGTAGCTAAACATTTTCAATCTGTATAATTTGCAAAAAAACTTAAGCTTTCATATTTTTTAAAAATAGAATGTAAATGCTAAAAAATATGAGCATTAAAATTAAATACACTTAAAGGCAGCGGTCCTTCTTATTATTTTAGAAAAACTGGTAATACTCTGTTCTGCCCCTAGGAAAATGTGACTTTCTCTCAGCCTACTTATTCCCACATCATGATGCTGCCATTTTTTTTATTTTATTTTTTCTAAAATAGTGATGCAGCTGCAGTTATTAAAAAAATACAAATAACAAAATCTTTGAAAGGTATGTAGATAAAATCAAGCTAAGCTAAAATATAATATAAATGATAAGACGTAAATAAGATAAAATATAAAATGTGAAGATGCTCTTCAGTTTCTGTTTGCTGTCCTCCACTGGCTCGAGGGTGCTGCAGAAACTCTTTTCTTTTAATCTTCAGGGAATACTTAACCAGTCTTTATAAAATGTATATGTTTTTAAAAAAAATGTTTTTCAGGCTTAAGAATTAAGTACCCCTTACCCTCTTTAGGAGTGATCTAACCCCTGATCACTCCTCCCCGACAGATTTTCTTCAGAGAATAAAAGCCGGGCTCGATAGCACCTAAGAACTTTTACTCTCCCTCTGTTGTCCTCTTCAGGGCCTCCCTTACTTCCGCAAGGGACCGTTGTGGTTCAGATGCAGGAGAACACTGATTCCAATGATACCAGGTGCTGCCCTTCCCTTTCAGTTGAACAGCATGAGTGGTTCTGGCAGTAACTTGGTAGGGACCCGTCCACCTGGGTTCATGCCACTTCCTTTTAATGACTTTCAACCACACCCAGGCAGCTTCACTGGGAAGTGGAGCTGGGCCCTGTACTGCAGAAGGAGCTGTTGTGAAAGATTTTACCAAAGCTTTTAAGATGTGATAGTCAGAGGATGGGTTCTGAGGGGTCGGGTCAGTCACAGTCCGAAGTTGTGCAAACGGTCCGTTAAATACCCTGCCAGTCAGTAACTCACAAGGTGTAAGTCCTTTAGTCCTACAGACTGATGACCTGACAGCCATAAGTGCTATCGGAAGGGCATCAATCCACGTCAGTCCAGTTTGTGCCATTATTTTAGCTATTTTGGTTTTAAGATTCTGGTTCATTCTTTCCACTGACCCCTGAGACTGTGGATGATACACAGTCCCAAATTTGTGGGTTTATCCCAGCTGTTTTTCTACAAACTGAAGATGCTGATTTTTAAAAAAGTGTTCCTGAATCACTTCGCACAGTTCGAGAAAAACCGTGCTAGGGAATGTAATAATTAATCAAGCACTTAACAACAGTTTCACTATCCTCACGCTTGGCTGGCCAGGCTTCTGGCCAGCCTGTTAGTGGATCAGTCAGAACCAGAATGTACTTGTAGCCCTTCACCGGTATTTCCATATCAGTGTAATCAATGACACCTTCTTCACCAGGACGTGATAGTTCTTTAAAGGACCCCATTTCAGGTTTAATGGTGGGTTTAGGATTAAATTCACCAAACACTTTGCATTCATGTAGAAAATGCGCAGCATTGTTTTGTTCAGTTTTAATAAAATCCTCCATGTTTTCAGTATCTTCTGCCACCATTGTCATCATCAAATCATGAGCCTGCTGATACCCAGCAGAAATATTGGCAGCCCTATCAGCGGCTGAATTCCCGGCAGCGTCAAATGTATTTTCTTTACTGTGCCCCTTGCATTTTTTAACAGCTAGTGCAGAGGGAAGCTGCACAGCATGTAGAAGCTCAATCATTTCTTGCTGATGTTGTATTGGTTGTTCCTGAGTGGTGAGAAACCCACTCCTTTTCCATTGGGGGAGTCCAATATGTAAAGCCGACCAGGCATACATGGAGTCAGTAATTATCGTTATTCTTTTTCCTTCTCCCCACTTACCTGCTTCAATCAGAGCCCTGATTTCTGCTTTCTGTGCTGACTGTTTCCCTTCCAGCTTCCCCTATTTTCTTACCTGAAACCCATCAGTAGTTTTCTGCACTACTGCATACCCTGCCTGTAGCTCTCCACTGGGAGACCTGAAACAGCAGCCATCAGTAAACAAGGATATACTATCTGGAAGAGTTTGAGATTGTAAATCTATCCTGATTTTGCTATCTTTAACTGTTTTCTCAATGCAGTCATGTGATACACCTCCCCTCATGTGATCTGCCATGTTGATACCCTCATGAACAAATGTTAAATTAGGTGCTTCCAAGATTTTTTCTCATGCGCTGTTGTCTGAGTGTGGACATGGTAAATGCCTCAGAATTAACGAATGCCATTACACCGTTTGTAGTTAACACCCTGCGAGGATGCCCGCGAACAATGTGTTCTGTTTTAGAGATGAGATGGGCTAGTCCAGCTGCATGCCGTGTGCATGGTGGGTGTCTGTTTTCTGTTGTATCTAGTTTTACACTAAGATACATCAAAATGTGTCTATGTCCATCTACCTTTTGAAACAGGACACCATTGATTATTCCATAAGTCTCTGAGGAGTCTAGAAAAAATTCTAGTCTGTAATCTGCCAGAGCCAAGTCTGCTGCTGCTGCCAGTTCCTGTTTTAGAACAATAAACGCTTCTTCTGCTGCCACCGTCCAGTTAAGAGGAGCATTTAATTGTTTCATACCATGTTCATTTATCAACGCACGCAATGGAGTGGTCAGATTAGTGTAGCTGGGTATGTAGTGATGGCTAAAGTTGGTTAGTCCTAAAAAGGACAGCATTTCTTTAACCTTTAATGGTTTTGGATGTTGTACGATTGCAGATCTGTGAGCTGCTGTTAGACCTGATCCTTGTGCAGTAACTCTTCTTCCCAAAAAGTGTACTTCTTGTCTTACTAGCTATAACTTATCCCTGGAAACCTTGTAACCTTCTTGGGCTAACAAGCAGGGGATCTTTATTGTTGCTGTGGTGCACACTTCAGCAGTTGGTGCTGCTAAAAGCAGGTCATCTACATACTGAATTAGCACACATCCTTGAGGTAATGTCAATTTTTGTAAAGATTCTTTTAAAACTTGGTTGAATAACCCTGGTGAAAGAGCAAAACCTTGAGGTAAGCGAATGTATCTAAGTTGTTCCCCACGGAAGGTAAATGAAAAAATATCTCTAACCTCTGGTGCTAATGGTAAGCTGAAAAAGGCATTAGCCAGATCAATGCAGGTGAACCACTGTAAATCTGGTGTTAATGCACTCAGAGCAGTATAGGGGTTAGGAGTTGAATTTGGCTTTGTTAATAATTCCTGGTTGATAGCACGCTAATCATGTGCCATTCGATATTTCCCGGTTCCCTGTTTCTCAACGGGAAGAATATGAGTATTCCACGCTGAGTTGGAAAGTTATAACACTCCTCCCACCTTGAGACCCAAAATGGTCTCTGCATCCCTTCCTCTGCCTCCGGTTTGTGTGGATACTGGGATCTCCAAATGGGGGATCCTGTTTTCATAGAAAATGTCAACGGTTGTGTGTGTACTAATCCAACATCAGAGTGGGAAGGAAGTTGTTGTAGCGTTTTAACAGCTGCTGGGTGATCTGTTTTTTCTCTGCCATGGAAACGGGTCAGGTGTAAATGTTCTAACATAGAAGTATCCCATGTCGTGGTCTGAATTTTGTATATGCCAGTCGAGGAGGAAAACCATACGCTAGGTATTTGAGTTAATACCCAGTCAGTGGTTTCTGTCCCTCTTTTCACCATGGGGCCTAAATCTTTAGCCTGATTTTTTGGATGTAACACAAGAGAAATATGCGGCACTGCTTCTGAACTCATCATGTAAAATTGAGCTTGTTGAGGAGTCAGTTTAGCTTCTAAGGCTACTCCCTCTGGTCCCACATAGCAAGGACCGGCAGTTACTGTCCAATCTTTACCTTCTAATGTTTTCTCAAACTGTTCCTGATAAATTGTAGGATCGCCCCTCTCATACAGGAGGGTGACATGTAGGGGATCCGGCGGGGGAACATAAGGATTCAAGTTCAGAAACCATGGTTTCCAGTCAGACAGAAAAGATGTAGCAGACTGTGGTCCATAGGAAGGGGTCAACTTGGCCCAAAAAATATCTGCCACCTGTGGAGTGTCATCCTGAAGAATGAATTGTCCATCAGATCCAGAACAGAAAAAAGAATGTCCACTGGGAAGGGTAACAATCAATCCATCAGGACCACACAGGATTGTAGCTCCAAGTTTAATGAGCAAATCCCTGCCCATCAAGTTTGCAGGTGTAGCTGATGATACCACAAAGGGATGTACCACCCGCTGATTTCCCAGTTCCACAGGTAAGGGTTTAGTCACAGGGAGAGACATCTGAGCCCCAGAAAATCCAACAACAGAAACCTTTTCTCCAGAAAGTTCAGCATGTGGAGGTTGCTTGTCCACAGTGCTGTAGGTGGCGCCTGTGTCAACAAGAAATGGTAATGAATGTCCACCAATGTTCATTGTGAGTAGAGGGTCTCCCGTACCACTCTCACTCAGGCTTTTCTGTGGGCATTGTCAATAAGATGATAGTCCCTGCCATTGGGGCGGGGCCAGATGAGGTTGTGGCGTGTAATGCTGTGGCCCCTGCTGAGACGGTGGGAGTCCCTGTGTGGGTGGCCCTTGGCTCCGCCCACAATCTTTTGCCCAGTGGCCAATTTGTCCGCAAATGAAACATGCGTCTGACCTTCTACCAGGAAATCTTCCCCTCTGTCCCCTGCCCCTCCCGCAAAGAGCCCCCCTGTAAGCTCCCCTGTTCTGTTGGCGATTATACACTGGAGGTGGGGCCATTGGGGCCACCTGGGAATACATGCACGCTGGTGGTGTCAAATACTGCACGGTTTGTAATATGGGTTAAGAAGGGAGAGGAGGTGTAGGTGTAGCCACTACCAGTTGCTTCCCCTTTTTATTGCTTTTTAAATCTGATATTTTAACCTTCAGCTGCATTTTTTACAGTTTTTGTCATAGTCATCATCTTGTTCTTTTTGCAAGAAGTGGGTGAAGTGCACTTCCCATCTACCCTGGTCCGATCCAGGCAGATCTGGATTTTCCTTCATTTTTGTTTGAACTGATTCTGGAACCCCTCCCAAAACTGCTTTTCTGAACCAACCTCTGTTTGTATCCGCTCTCCCTGGGTACTCCCCTGTCAATGCTACCCACTTGTCTTTACACTGAGAAATATAATCTGTAGGAGACACCTCAGGTTTCCACACAAACTTGGGGACTTTGGAAGCATGTGTTCCTGGCCATCGACTACGCATCCATGTATAAATATCACGGGAATATTGGGTAAACAGTGCACCATTCGCCTTACAAGCTATATTTGCTTCCGCTTCTAAATCTCGCATGTCTGTGAGTGTCATGCATTGTGCAGCCACAGCTCTGAAGTCGCCTAGAGCTAAAGTCTGTCCCTGAGTTACCTGATCAAACTTCCTCAGCCACAAATTGGCTCCTTCAGATAAGGATGGAAGGGAGTGGGCTATTCTCTGCACATCTGCTAATTTAAAGGGTTTGTATAATCTTTCACTTTCATGAATATTAATTAATGGTGGCATTGTAGCCCCCTTTAAGTCTCCTCGAGGAGGCGGTTCTAAGTTATCTGGATCATCTGCATCGTCTCCTCCACCCTTCTCCTTAGAAGTTCCCTCATCGTGGTGTTGTACTATTTGTCTCCATACATCTAATTCTTCTTTTGTGTAGCGCAATTCCCCTCCTTTAACGTGAAGTGCCAGATTTAATGTTCCAGTTAACCTCTTCCTCTCCTTTTCGTCCTCATCATCTGTCTTTGGTGCTCTGTCACATGACGGTGCTGTTTCTCCTGAAATTGATCGCTGTCCCTCTCTTTCTCTCTGCTCTCGATTGCCAAAGGGAACCTCATGGTCCTTTGCTGGCTGAGGCTTGGGTGTGATGTTCCTACCACAGCGCGTTTGAACCATGTTTGAGGGTGTAAATTCCCACTCTACCTCTAGTGCCTTTCCATCACTGTGTTCTTGTTTTATTACTGGATAAATACCTTGATATGATGGTGGAGGAGCTGTTGAAGACAGCATGTCCTCTCTGCAAAGATGATCGATGCCTTGTCCACAAACCCCACGGAAATACCACTTAGCTGCTTTTGTAGTTAACTTACCCTTTCTCCCCATCAGTCTACTTGCTTGTTCTGCCTCTTCTTTAAAAAACTTTTCCTCTTGAAAACACATCTGACTTAAACAATATCTATCACTTTCTACATACCCATACTTTTCCCACATCTTTTTAAATGATTCTGCTGCTTTTTTCTTAGCTTTTTCTCCCTCACTCTTAGATCCTGCCATGTTAATTATAACCTGGAGGTATTTCTGTAATTGTTCATCTAAGGTCAACCACCTTTTTCCAGGTCCTGCAGACCTGGGCTTACTTTTCCAGGTCCTGCAGACCTGGGCTTACTTTTTTCTTCTGACATTATAACAATATATCACGTTCACCTTTTATAAAAAACAGGTTGTTTCTAGGGAAAATGCCTAGTGGCGTTCATCCAGCCCCTAAGATCCAAGCTTCTACTTGAATACTATTTACACATAGATGTGGGGTCTCTGGTGTTTAAGGATATATTCTTGGGCTGAGGTTATCATTACTAGAGCTTGATTAATCGGTACCATGAGTTTTTCTGTGACATTGTTGTTGTATTTTTATATCTATTTTTGTGTGATGTGGTTGTGTAATTCTTAGTTCACAATGTTTGGTTGGTTTTGTCGATGTTCCTTTTTCGTGTTTTGTTTTTTCCCCCTCTCTCTGCCGTCCTGTGGGTATGGAGGCAGACTTCAATGTATTCCTGTGTTTTCTTTGTTCCCCTTCCTCTCTTGTATTTTCAACTCACTCTCTCTCTTGACTTTTTTTCCCTACCTCTCTTCTTCATCTTCCTTCTTTCTTCTCCTTAATTTTCCTTCTCCGTGTCCATAACATCAGGAAATAAAAACCCCAACAATTCACAATAAAGATTTTTCACACATATATCAAGTGGAGGACTATAGCAAAAGCTGTACTGCTCCGCTTGTGAAAGTAAATCTGTTGGGCTTCTACTTGGTACTCAGACACCAATTCTGAGCTCCACACTGCCAAACAGGACACGTAAACAAAAAATAAATAAATAAATAAAAATAATATTTATTCAAGCGGGATCCTACTGGGTGTTCTAATCACAGGTTTGGATGGATTTTAGATTCCCCGTCTTCAACCTCTACTATGGAGACCTTTAATATTGCAGCGAGTGCTGGTCCAAACCAAATGTTTGAAACGGCTGCAATGTCTCCCAATCGCTGTTCTCACATTTATTTCTCACAACATTCACACACTGCAGTCCAGTATTTTCCTCCTCATTTAATCAAATAATGTTAACATTTACTAAATTCTACACTTTCCCTAACCCTTTTGCTTCACTAACCTAGAGTCCCAGACTCTGGTGCGATGTTTTCTGTCCCTAGATCAGGTTTGAGAGTCCTCAATTCTCGGGTCTGATCTGTGTCCCGATCTGCGGTCCAACCGCTGCACGTTAAGTCCCGTCGGACTTAACGTTGGAGCAATCACCTCCAGAGGAAAGCAAAGGTTAGTCTTAAATTCTCTATTTTCCTATTAATACTTTTCAATTTTGGCACTTCAGGCTAGATATGAGACAGGAATGTTTTGGAAATGTTCAATATAGTTTTATATAAAGGGTACTGCTTACCGTGTTTATTTCGCTGGCCAGCTACTCCGGTCCCACTGCCAACCATCAGATGTCTTTTAAATACTTACTTTCTGCCACCAAAACCGGGCGGAAAACACCAAATTGATGAGAGGAGATTTTTAAGTGAAAGCCTGCGCCTCGCACTGTTATGCTACCAGTCCCTGACCAGCCTGCTGTCTGCTAACTTTTCTCTCCCAGTTCGTTTATCCTGTGGCAGAGTTTAAAAATGAATTACACATTCACACAATATATATGTTGGGCATGCATGGGAAGAGATTCTCACCAAAATCATCTTCAAAGAACTCTTCCTCATAACTGCCTTTTATTTCTTTACAAAGTTATTACAAAACATTCTGAGAGACAGCCTCTCTTACAGGATCCAATCAGCTTAATAATACATATTCATATAGATGCAAAGTGTGCCTGTAGTCCGTCCCTAATAGGTTAAGCCCCTGTTAATATATTCCTTTTGGTTGCTAAGCAGAAAACCTTCCTTCTCTCAACAGCCTATTTTGCACAACCAAACCAACAGATGTTTCCTGTTTTTTTTCAGAGAATCTTGACCCATTGTCTAACTCATATCCTGTTCTTAACCGTTTTGTCCATTTAATCGTGACCGTTCCTTTCTGACCCATGGGTCACATCCTGTGCCAACACTTTTCTGCATTTAGTTAATTATTTTAGCACACAACCCCTTCACCTTTTGGCCTATGTATTCATTCAATGCTTGTTTAAAAGTTTTTATTTACAATACCGCCCAAATTGACTGCTCTGTGGAATGCTAGGGAGGGATAAAATCAAAATAATGGGGGCATGGTCTGAAATGATGATGCTCTGGAAGGAACAGGACTGGACCGATGACATAAGTTGGTTATCAATGAAAAAAATAATAGATTCTGGAATAGGTGTGATGGAAGTGCAAGAAAAATTTATAATCCCTATCATTTGGATGTAAAGTGCACCACACACCACAGGCACCATAGTCCGATAGGAAAGCACGAATGAGAGAGGCTGATTTGCCAAGGAGCTGTGCGCCCTGTCGATTTCTGGTGGAGTTGGTAGTTTCTCCTTCCCAAACACCTCACACAGCATGTCCGAGAAGTTTTGTCTCGTTTTGTTTGAGACCCGCTCTCAGTCGACTCTAGTAGACCAAGGATGCGTATGTTCTGGGGTCTGCTCTGGCCCTCCAGGTCAGTAACTTCAGCCTTAAGCTTAGCATTATCTTCACGAAGGGTAGCGCACGTATCTTCAAGATCTTTTACCTGCTGGCTCAGGTCGTCTGATGTCAGCTCTAGAGACGAAACGCGCTTGCCGTGGTCCTCCACTGTAAGGCGAGTTTTAACTAACTTCGGGTCCAACAGGTTAAAAGATGTTTTAAACTCCGTAGCTAATGCCTCACGATGTTGCTCAAGTAGCGTGGGGATACCTTCCAATGTTAAGCTAGCTTCTTCTTTTTTGTCCGACTTGGTGTTTTTGGAGGACATTGTACACATAAACTACACTTGTTCGATTAGTGTGTGAAAGTTAAAGCAAGGATTTTGTTTTACACAGCATTGTAGAGGGTTGGATGGATAAAAACTGAGAGATTAACCGGAGCGCTCACGTACGTACTTCTACTCCATTAACTTATCAACCGGAACCTTTTTAAAATAGGTTTAATCTTAGAGAGGTCTCTCAAATGGAAAAAGCAGGACTTCACAACGTGATTATTGTGAGTGTCCATTTTGATGGACGAATCTATTGTAACGCCTAGATTGGAGACAGGTTTTTAAGTCAAGGGAAAGAAAAGAAAAATCATACTGGGGGCAAGATTCAGCCTTGGCATTGAAAATAATGGGCTCGGTCTACGAGACTGTGTGTTTTTCTCCCTCTCCTTCTTTTCTTTCTTCTCTGCACTTTCAACGCAGGCTGGTACCCGTTTGGAGTTGGATGGCTCTGATTGGTTTGATAGTTTGTAAAGGACTAACCAGGACTTAGGGCTGACTATAAAAGGAAGCTCACCTGTACAGCTGGGTCCCCCTCCTCCTGGCTAGGTAATTGGCTTACCTGTGTTGCTGCCCTGAATCTTAGTTTGATGTTTGAAGGTTTGTGGTGGGATATTGTGTACTAGGTTCGTTTGGTGTACCCTGTACATTTTCACACATAGGTTTGTTTCTGTTAAATGCATTAGGTAAGTAGGTTGGTGCCACCCAAGTAATGTTTTGAAGATCATTTTTGTTAGATAAAAAAAGCAGGGTATTTTTTTCTTTTAGAGTGGATGCTAGTTAGGCCTCTTTTTATGTTATTTGTTTCTTTGATTTGGCACCACCTAACGGTATCTTTCTCCCCCACTGTTTGTGCATCCGTTAAGATAAAAAAAATCACTTTATCAGAGACTTTGTCATTTTATTGTGGTTCTCATGTTGCTATCCCCCTTTCCAACCGGGGATCATAACTCAAGTAGGGCTCATCCAGGATATATTTTACCTTGGGTGCAGACAACCACAGTAATTGAGGTTCGTTTAACTGTTTTAAAAAAGTAAGTCTTCAGTTGGAGGATTTTATTGATTCTCCTAGTTATGCAGAGGTGGAGTTGGGTAGTGTGGATGGCCTGCTCTGCATTGCGCCAAATTTTGACATTGATGTGAAGAAGCATGATTTTAAAAAACAACAACCTGCTTCCATGGGAACTCACCCAAAGGAACTGGTAGAACCGAAGGAACCTCTTGGGACTTTATTTCATTTTGAACATGTCACCAGATTTCAGTGGATCCAGTGCTTACACCAGAGGTAGTGTTTGTCTGGCTCGCCTTTAGTGAGAAGCACAAGATCTTTCTTGGTGCGTAAACCAGAGTTTGATCTACAATTCCAGATTCGTAGGTTGGAAACTGAAGCTGAGAAGGAGGTACAATTAAACAGCTTGAAGTGGAAGCTATTAGCAGGGCCAGGCGAAGGTCATAGCAGAACTTGATTTGGGGCCTATCCTCCTGTTCAGAACATCAGCACCACTAACAGTGTTTAAATCCAGATGTGGTGGAATCTAGGAAAGAGGGTGGAGTTTACAGGAACCAGGAATAATTGATTACTATTTGCTGAGATGCATTTATTTATTTTAACTGATGCTCAAACACAAAGAGATTAAACCAGTAGCATCAGATTGTAATCATGGTACCACAACAATCACACAGATTTTTTTCTTTTTAGACTTTTAAAACTTTTTAATACTTTTAATATATCTCTGCTCAAACTGTCAAATCTTCTTCGTAAGGAAACCTTTAGATCTGTGGTCTGTGTTTAAATCCAAGCATTTATGAGAGGCCCCTGATGGTCTGGGGGCCCTAGGCAGATGCTTAGTTCGCTTTTGCCTTGAGCCGACTCTGCCTATTATGCTTTCACGAAGCAGGTCTTTACAAATTTCTTCTGTTCTTTCTGGTTCCCTGCAGACATTGCCAGAGAAACACAGGTTTGATGTCAGCAAAACATTGCTTTGGTGCCACCATAAAGAGTCAAAAGTGAATTCCTACTTTAATGCCTTTAAAAGGATTGCAACAGCTCCAGAGTGGCCTAAGGTACTGTAATGTAAGCTAATGGGTTAAGCACAATAAGTTATATAATCTCTTTCTACAGAGGATGGCCTGAATCATAATATTCTGTCTATGCGTTTATTCAATTCAATTCAAAATTCAAAAAATATTTTATTGATCCCAGAGGGAAATTAAGTGTTGGTATAGCTCATATAATTAATTATTTAAGGAGTTGTTATAGATGATGATGGCTGTGGGCAGAAAGGATTTCTTGTAGTGGTCTGTATTGCAGCGAAACTGAAGAAGCCTCCGACTGAAGACGCTCTGTTGTTGTATGACTGTCTCATGAAGAGGATGCTCAGGGTTGTCCATAATTTTTTTTATTTTATGAAGAATCCTTCTTTGCATTATCATTATGAAGAATCCTTCTTTGCATTATTATGAGCTTGTGCCAGAAGCCTACAGGCAGAAGTTTAAGGATCACAAGAAGCCTAGTGGTCAGACTTATGTTGAGGTTGCACAAAAAGTTATTTCTGACAAATTGTGTGCTGTAAGTGAAGTCAAAAGAAAGATTGAATCTCTTTGCCAATTATCTTGCTAGAAAATTTCAAGGAGACATTGCCAGAAAGTGTTTTTTCTTGAATGAGTGTCCCTTTCAAAAGCACCCATCCACCAAAACCTAATTGTGGTCAACCAGAGGCCAGAGCTAAACTACCGCCTTCTCCTTAACGTGAGTTATGAGAGTGCTCACGTGCCATTTAAAAAAGGGTCATGTCATTGCTGACTGTATTCCATTGAAGAATAAAGCCTTGCCATAAGAAAGGGCACGAGTTTGCTTAAGAATGTGTCACTTCTTACAAACCAAAAGTCTGAAACAAAGGAAAAATAACAAGATTTCTGTTTCAAACCTGTTGTTAGACAAGGTTTTTTTTTTAAACAGGGGATCCAAAGGATGATCGCCCAATACAAATACTCAGGAACACGGGTGGTTCCCAGAATTTTATTGGAGAGAGTATTTTGCCATTGTGTGTCATGTCATGTTGACAGTCAAGTATACTTATACAATTTATTGGAATGAAAATTGTGTCTACACCTTTGCATAAAAATCACATTAACTCCTCTCTTGTGAATGGTTTTTGCAGAGTTATTGTCGTTCCCACTTTGTTCATAGGGATAATGACTTGGTGGAAAGGTGTTGCCTCTGCCTGAAGTTTTGGACACACCTGACACAAGCCTGGAGTTAAAACAGCAAATGTCTTTTGACACTTTCCCTGCTTGTGTGGTAACAAGGGACCAGTCAAAGAAATGACCCTTGATTTGTCTAATTCTTTCCTTGCAACAGACCAGTTTCCTGAAATTGTTACATCTGGGATCAACATTTAGACAAATCTGAAAAGGTGTTGTCTCTTCTAAATCCAATGATTGTAAATTTACAAGCTTCTAGAGATATTCATTGCCACACAAAAACAGGACACCTCTTTAATGAAATATCATTATTCTATTCTTACCCAGGAGGAAGCTGAAGGAAAGAAACTGGCATATGTTATTGAGGGTATCCCACTGTGTCGCTGGGCTGGTGAAAATTTGGCAGACTGGAATGTCATTTATCAGGTGGTTGTGCTGAAGCTTTTCCTCTTGCAGGTGCTAGCTTTAGCACATTATCATCCACTGTCAGGGCACTTGGGCATAACTAAAACTTATAACAAAGTTCTCCAGCACTTCTTCTGGCCAGGACTCAAATCTGATGTTTCACATTATTGTCGTACCTGCCATCTTTACATGATGCTGGCAAACTAAATCAAGTCATTCCTCCAGCTACTTTGTTACCAGTTCCAGTAATGGATGAACCATTTGGAATGGTGATTGATTGCGTAGCCCTTTACCAAAATCAAAGATTGGAAACCAGTTAATTCTAATAATGTGTGCTTCCAACAGGTTTCCTGAGGCAGTACCCCTACGAAGGGTAACTGCTCCAATCATCGCCAAGTTCTGGTAAAGTTAATTTCTGTATTTTGTCTTCCCAAGGTTGTCTAAACCGACCAGGGAACCAACTTTGAATCAAAGGCCTTTGCACGAGCACTAAAAATGTCTGATGTCGAGCATGTCACATTAAGCTCTTACAATTTTGAAAGTCAGAGTGCACTTGAAAGATTTCACCAGACTTTAAAGCAACACTAAAGAGTTTTTGCTCTTCGGTTCCCTCTACAGGTCGGAAGCGGATTACCGCTGTCGTAAATAATTTAGCCTACCGTCGCATCACATGCACGTTATTTATTTGGAGGCTATCCAGGACCGGCTTTAGAAATAACCACGTCCAGTGACAATGTAGAGTATGTTGCATGACTTTATGAAAGTATGAAAATGAAATAAAACATAATGACATTGTTTGCTATTTATTTTATTTTAACAGTTTAGTATGTAATAGCCATTTGCATTGTCTGTGAAAATCTTGAGAATGTTATTGTAAAAAAGTTTCAGAGACAGTTTTAGTGGCTGCATTGTTACAGTATTATTGGAATAGTGTGCAAAATCTACACCGTTATGGTCTATGTTGCTACTTCTTGTTTTTTGAGAGACTAAAGTTCGAAATTACGATTCATGCCTACAAGTATTTGACCTTCATACAGTTACCATAATAAGTTTGTAATTTATTTCAGGATTCCTCTCCTTCCTCATCTGATTTCACACCCTCAACCAGTGCAGGGGAAAGGCCAAAAAGCAGAGGGGGGAAGGGAAGCAGAAAAGGGAGAAAGGAGGACATTGACCCTGACAGTCAGAGAAGACTCCAAAATCTGCAGGAGAGGAGAAATGCAGAAATCCAGACCCAGATTCAATTCAATTCAAATTCAATTCAAAAATACTTTATTGATCGCCGAGGGAAATTAACTTATTATTTAAATTATTTAAGGAGTTGTTGTAGATGATGATGGCTGTGGGCAGGAAGGATTTCCTGTAGCGGTCTGTATTGCAGTGAAACTGAAGAAGCCTCCGACTGAAGACGCTCTGTTGTTGTATGACTGTCTCATGAAGAGGATGCTCAGGGTTGTCCATAATTTTTTTGATTTTTTGAATAATCCTTCTATGCATTATCATTTCCAGATGTTCCACAGTTGTCCCAAGAGCAGAACCAGCCTTTATCAGGTTGTTTAGCCTTTTTAAATCCCTGGCTCTGATGCTGCTACCCCAACAGATGAGGGCAGAAGAGATTACACTCTCAACAACAGACTTGTAGAAGATTTGTAGCATCTTGCTGCAAACCTTAAAAGACCTAAGCTTCCTCAAGAAGTAGAGTCTGCTCTGTCCCTTCTTGTAGACGGCTTCACTGTTCAGTCTCCAGTCCAGTCTGTTGTCAAGGTGAACTCCGAGGTATTTATACTCCTCAACCACCTCCACTTCTTCTCCCATGATGAAAACAGTGTTTGACTTATCCCTGTTTCATTCTGAAATCTACAATCATCTCCTTTGTTTTGTTCACATTCAAGGTGAGACGATTGTTTCCACACCATGTCACAAAGCGGTCCACCAGCTCTCTGTATTCAATTCAATTCAATTCAATTTATTTATATAGCGCCAATTCACAACAGATGTCATCTCAAGGCACATAACAAGAAGTCCTTTCAATACATTTATACAAACATTCCAATCAGTTAAAAAGTTTCCTATTTAAGGAATCCCAGCAGATTGCGTCAGTCATTGGCGTGAGATTGGGCCCCGTTGATGCAGACTTTCCAACCACAGCAATCCTTCAGCAATTCCTCAAGCCTGTAGCGACGGTGGAGAGGAAAAACTCCCCTTTAACAGGAAGAAACCTCCAACAGAACCAGGCTCAGTAGGAGCGGCCATCTGCTACGACCGTCTGGGGGTTTGAGAAGACAGAGCAGAAACACAGAAGGAACAGAAGATCTGATATAAGAGAACTTTCTATGTTACAGAAAGTAAACAGTTGATAACAGGACACAGTGGATGTTCAGTTACTGGGAGGATCATCCCAGTCGATGACCCCCGTCCAACAGGGCATTGCAGCCAAGCAGGATACCAGACCAGGTATATCTTCTATGGAGAAAAAAACACTGAGAGAAAACAAAGTTAACAGTCGAAATAACAGAATGTACTGTAATACGACTGGAGAGTCGTAGGAGAAAAGGAAGTAGCAGAGTGAAGAAAATTGGTAAGTCTGTCCTCCAGCAGTCTAAGCCTATAGCAGCATAACTACAGAGATAGCTCAGGATGACCTTAGCCACTCTAACAATAAGCTTTATCAAAAAGGAAAGTTTTAAGCCTGGCCTTAAAAGTAAACAGAGTGTCTGCCTCACGGACTAAAGCTGGGAGTTGGTTCCACAGGGGAGGAGCCTGATAACTAAAAGATCTGCCTCCCATTCTCCTTTTAGCAATCCTAGGAACTACAAGTAAACCTGCAGTCTGAGAGCGAAGTGCTCTGTTGAGAACATATGAAACAATTAGATCTCTGATGTATTATGGAGCTTGATTATTAAGGGCTTTGTATGTAAGAAGAAGGATCTTAAATTATATTCTGGATTTAACAGGGAGCCAATGAAGGGAAGCTAAAACCGGAGAAATGTGATCTCTCTTTTTATTATTCATCAGAACTCTTACTGCCGCATTTTGGATCAACTGAAGGCTTTTAATGGCATTTTGTGGACTCCCTGATAGTAAAGAATTACAGTAGTCTAGCCTTGAGGTAACAAATGCATGGACTAGTTTCTCAGCATCACTCCTGGACAGGATGTTTCTAATTTTAGCAATATTCCGGAGATGTAAGAAAGAAATCCTTGAAACCTGTTTAATATGGGATTTTAATGTCAAGTCTTGGTCAAAAATAACGCAGAGGTTCTTTACGTTATTACTGGGGGCCAATTTAATGCCATCCAGATGAAGTGATTGACTAATCAGTTTTTTTTTAGAACTTCTGGTCCAAAGACAGCAACTTCTGTCTTGTCAGAATTTAAGAGAAAAAAGTTTAGAGTCATCCATGTTTTTATGTCTTCCAGACATGCCTGTAATCTACCTAACTGACTGGATTCATCAGGATTTATGGATAAATATAGTTGTGTATCATCGCCATTGCTGTGGAAATTTATCCCATGCTGTCTAATGATTCTACCAACTGTGAGCATATATATGGTGAAAAGAATTGGTCCAAGCACAGCACCCTGTAGAAATCCACAAGTAACCCTTGAGAGTGAAGAAGATTTATCATTTAGATGAACAAACTGGAATCTATCAGACAAATATGACTTAAACCAGCCTAGTGCTGTTCCTTTGATCCCTGCAACTTGTTCAAGCCTTTCTAAGAGAATATTATGATCGACTGTGTCAAATGCAGCACTGAGATCTAACAAAACCAGAACAGACACAAGTCCATTTTCTGAGGCCATGAGAATATCATTAGTAACCTTCACCAGTGCTTTTTCAGTGCTATGATGAGCTCTAAAACCTGATAAAAACTCTTCAAACAGCTCATTACTCTTTAGATGCCCACAGACTTGATTAGCAACTATTTTCTCAAGGGCTTTGGACAAGAAAGGAAGGTTAGATATAGGTCTGTAATTCACTAAGTCATCTTGATCAAGGGAAGGTTTCTTGGGCAAAGGTTTAATTACAGCTATTTTAAGTTCTCGTGCTACATATCCGTTTACTAAGGACAGATTCATCGTATCCAAAATGGGGCCAGGAACCAAAGGGAACACTTCCTTAAATAATTTGGTTGGGATTGGGTCCAACATACAAGTTGAAGGTTTAGATGAGGCTAATATCTTTGATAATTCCGAAAGCTCGACTGAATCAAAACAGCCTAAGCACAACTGAGGTTCTACAGTTCTTTCCAATGCTGCCTCATTTACTGAGGAAGAAGTAATCATGTTTGGGAGGATGCCAATGATTTAAATTTTAATAGAATTAATTTTATTTAGGAAGAAATCCATAAAATCATCACTGCTGAGAGCTGGGGGAATAGTTGGCTCAACAGAGCTATGACTCTGTGTAGGTTTGGCAACTGTACTAAAAAGAAACCTAGGATTGTTTTTATTCACCTCTATTAGTGATTAAAAATATGCTGTTCTAGCTTGTCGAAAGTTTTATTTGTACAGCAGTAGACTGTTATTCCAGGTTAAATAGGAATCCTCTAGATGTTAGAGCTCCATTTTCTCACCAACTTCCTAGTATTCCGCTTTAAAGTACGCAACTCTGCGTTAAACCAAGGAGTCAGCCTCATATGGCTAGCCACTTTCTGTTTTAAGGGGCTACACTATCTAATGCCAAACGCAATCAGGATGTAACGCTGTGAACCAGACCATCAATTTCTGAAGGGTTAGAGATGGAATTGCTGCCATCCACTGTGTTACTCTGAGACACTGAGGAATATAAGAATGGAACAGATTCTTTACAAATTGTTTCAGTATTGTCTGATAAAGCTCTATTATAATGATTTTTTTTTTTCACATTTAAGATGGTCAGTTAAAGTAAATTCAAAAGTTATCAAGAAGTGGTCAGACAGGACCGGGTTATGTGGGTGGACTGTTATTTCTTCACACTCAATACCGTATGTCAGTACAAGGTCCAAAGTGTGTTTACCCGAATGGGTGGATCTCTGTACTTTTTGAGTAAAGCCAATTGAGTCTAAAATATCGTTAAAGGCTGCATTTAGGCTATCACTTTCAGTGTCCACATGATATTTAAATCCCCCACTATAATGACCCTGTCAGTATTTAATACTAAATCAGATAAAAAATGTGAGATCTGATCCAAGAATTGAGAGTAATGGCCTGGTGGACAATTCAAAACCACAAACAAAATGGTCTTAATGTTTTGCTACTTGGATGAGGAAAATTAAGGGTTCGATGTTCAAAAGAACTATAGCTATCAATTGGTCTGGGATTAATTAGTAAATCAGAACAAAAATGGTTGCAACTCCTCCTCCTCGCCCAGTACTTCTAGGAATGTGAAAATTTAAATGATTGGAAGGAGTTGAGTCATTTATACTTACATAATCCTCCTGCTGCAACCAGGTTTCTGTGAGACAAAGCAAATCAATGTGATTATCACAAATCAAGTCATTCACTAACAAAGTCGTTGAGGAGAGAGATCTTATGTTTAATAAATAAATCTATTAAATGTTTAATAAACCACATTTAATAGATTTATTTTTCTGTTCAGTCAAAGTTGTATTTATTTCTATGAGATTTCCATGATTTGCTTTTGTTGGCTTAACTTTTAATCCATTTAATTTGGACCGTGGGCAAGACACTGTTTCTATAGGGTAATGGGTGGGTAACAGTACAGAAGCAGCAGAGAGGTGGGTTAAACTACGACTCTGCTTCCTAGTCTGGACCCTTGGTTGTCAGTGTTTTGGAGGACTAATAAATTCGTCCATATTCCTAGAAAGAAGAGCTGCTCCATCCAAAGTGGGATGGATGCCGTCTCTCCGGATCAGACCAGGTTTTCCCCAAAATGTTCGCCAGTTATCAATGTAGCCCACATCGTTTGCAGGACACCACCTAGACAACCATTGATGGAATGACAGCATGCGGCTAAACATGTCGTCACTGGTCCGATCATTACAAGTTGTCAAAAAGTGAAAAATTTACAGCAAAAATCCTTTCAGCTTCACAGCACCAAAAACTAGAAAGTATACAGGTCAAAAAAATGCAATATTCCCCAAGAAAAAATAGGAACCAATGTTCAAAAAGCCAAAACTTAATATGTAGCCAACATAGCCACTCCAACATGCAATTCTAGAATCCAGTTCCTGGGAGCACAAGAGAAGGACAGAATCCTCCAAAAGGTCATGTTGAGGCTCCCAGGACTGATGTTCCATGTGCTGGCCTTGCATAAAGACAGAGAGGGGCCAAGAGTACCTGATGGGGGTGGACTACACTGGTGTACCTGTACTAACTGCCGGGAAATGGACACTGACCCGGACAGGCTCTGCTGCCGCCAGGCCCCACAGAACTGCATTAGTAGGATGGCCTGAATGCAGTACTACATCCTGGATGAGGGTGTTCTGAGGCTAGCCCGGGCTGCTTGGAATGACATTTTTGCATTTGATGATGCACAAAAGCCCGGGGTTGAACAAAGACAATACAGACACAAAGCCTACCGGCAATTCGTGCTATGGCAGCATGGTTGCCTTGGAGTTGAGAACAGAGTGGTGATTCCCAGTTGTTGTGTATGGAGGATCAGGTAGACTTTTCCTGACCCAAGGGGTCATAATACTGGTTGCAGGGTGAGTCGACTCATGTGAATGTTTATTGTAAAATTTTTTTATTGTGGTGTGATGTTATTTGTTATAGTTCCAGTTACTTGTTATACTTCCAGTTTGCTTACTTTTTGAAAAATAAATACAACAGAAAAACACACTGAAAAAAAAAGTATTTTATTTGCCTACATAACTACATAATTACATAATACACAGACTCACTCACAACACAAATAATGAACTGTAGTTTAAGAAAAAGAAAAACTTGATAAGAAAGAAGGTGTTGTTCAAAATATCCAGTATTTATTAATTGTAAGAATGAAATAGCAGGTTAACTGTAGTTTAAGAACATTTTGATTTAACCTAGATAAGAAGGAAGCTGTTGTTCAAATATATCCAGCATTTATTAATTGTAAGAATAAAATAGCAGGTTAACTGTAGTTTAAGAATTTTTTTAAAACTTAGATAAGAAAGAAGCTGTTGTTCAAAATATCCAGCATTTATTAATTGTAAGAATGAAATGGCAAACTTATGTCCATGCTTCACGTGTTTGCTTTGCAAACATACATACCTGTTGTATCTGATTCATTGGTTGTTGTTGCTGCAGCACTCAGGCGGTCAAACACCGTGCATCTTTCGGTTTGTAGTTGGTGTATTTTGGCAAGGTGTTTGGTCAAATTACTTGTGTTCCCACCTTTGCAAGCAAAGCTTTTATTACATATGTGACAGCGTGCATTGTCGGCATCTATTTTCGGAAAATGAAGCCAAATTTTGGATCTTTTCGTTCGCTCTGCCATTGTATCTGTAATGGCACGTTCACACCGGTCAGCGCGTCCAGGTGGCAGGGCAGCTAGATTACATGCAAGTCTAGGGTATCTACGCATGAAGTGGGCACCAAGCTGCCCCGCAGCAAGTCGCGAGCATCGGCGCAGCTGACATCAGCGCATCCACGCGGCTGCTGCTCGGATGAGTTGACGAACACACGTGAGCGTGCAGCAGTCGCCACTCCGTCCCCGCAGCGTGTGTGCTTGTTAAGGAGGAGTGGGCTGCAATACAGTGTTTGGCTTGTGTTTATATCTCCCGCAAAACATGAATACGACCTTAATTGTACCGTTAAGAGGACCGATAAGGCTGAAGCTTATCGGTCCGGGTAGACCGTCAGAATCAGCTCCAGGGCCAATTTAATACCGGGTTTCGGTACCCATCCCTACTCAGCGCTCACTTTGGGGGACACACTCCCCAAGCGTAATGTGAGTCCGAACCAGTTCTGTGGTGGATGGCTGCGGTGTAGCAGCCAGCTCTAGAGTCTGTCTCCTTGGAAGACCAGCTCCACTTCTCAGTCGGTGCCGAACAATGGCCCTTTGCAGGTTTGGAATGTACCCATAGTTCTTCTTCTCCTTCAGGCCATACACAGTCCAGCATTTTGATTTCTTATTGTAGTAGCGCCTGTACCTGGAAAGGAGACAGAGTTTGTACTATTGTCTTTGCAAATCTGACTATTGGGCATAAATGGTTTTCTATGGGAAAGCGTACAACCATCATACTAAACACTTACATCTTTTGACCATCTCTGTTGCACAACAAAAGAAAATGAATTATGAGCAAAAATTGTAAAGATCTGCAAAGCAGACTGAAAAACTATAAGCTTAGTCCTGTTAAAAATATGCTACCTATCACAGTCAGACTCCTCAGTAATGCTGTGGTGGTTGTGTGTGTGTGGCTTTGCTAGGCGTCGATGTTACTTGCCGTGTCTAGTAGCTTGGGGGAAAAAAGAGATAAAGTCGGCATGTTTTATTATCTGTAAACCTCACAACACTAACGCGCATGGCATGCTTGCATGCTCACATTTCCACTACGAGAAGTCGTAAACATTAGTTTCCAAGTCAAATGTCCTCCATCTCCAAAAATCAACTCACAACTTCACTAAATCTAGCATGCTAGCAATCAAAAACGCTAAACATAAACTAAGAATGAACAACTTTGGAAACGACCGAACATTTGGGGTGATTTTGACGGTTATTGTCATCCTTCACGGCATTCAACTCAGAACATCAGTGGTAAAAACGCCTTATAAAAACAAACTTACGTGCTTAGCACAGTAGCTAACGCCTTAGCTAACATGAGCCAATCGATATAAAAGAATCTACAATGTATCGTACAAAGATTTATGCACACTGTTGGGGTGAAAAAAGATTATTACTTACAAGTCCAGCAGCAACAGAGCCAAGTGACTATCAGTATCACATCTTGTAGCCTCCTTCTACTCTCGCCAACAAGTGAAAGCCGGTCCAATGTTCACTCTAGTTCGAGCCCCTTCTCTATCATGCTCCCGTTTCATTTTCTTCGCCTCCTCCGACATAGTCTTCCTTCTCTTTGCAGGCTCCGTCATGATGACAATTGGTCAAGCTACTTGCTGCTAGGTATCTTTCATTTATATGTACCTGCCGAGTATGCTCCACCCAGAGAGCATTGCAGGATGCTGCACCTACCAGCTTTTGTAAAGCCTGCCGTAAAGCAAGTCGCATTTGTAGTCTCATTGGAACTACAAAACCGCTACCCGAGGACCCAAAGTTAGTGTTTGTAGGGCCCAAAGCGAATGTGGAAGTGCCATTTCACCTTGTTATGAGTTGATGAACCACTGACACGAGTTCGGAAACATTATTTTAATGTAAAAGAAACTCTTTAGTGTTGCTTTAAAGAAGCTACATGCAACTTTTTTCCTAAAATAAACGTAACAATAGCCTTTTTATTTGACCATTTATGACTCAAACATCTCCTGATGAGCATACTGACACCTTGTCAGCTCACAGAGGGTGCACCTATAAGCCTGTATCCAATTTATCCTATTTTCTGTCGGGTCGGATGTGACGTCAAGCGCGTTCATGTTAAACACTTCAGATCACTCTACCACCACCGCTAGTCAGCAATTAGCCTACACTCACAAGCAGTGCAATGTGTCACATAATTTATATTGCAAACAAACTTAGTTTCTCAAACAATATATGTATTTGTTCTTACCTCTGTAAACATGTTGACTTCTTTGCAGCGGATAACTTGTGAAGTGTGCACGTACGAGCGCGCGCTGCGAGAGCGAGCAGAAAGGAAGAGCAGTTCCGTTTTTGGTCACAGGTGTCAGTCGCAAGTTTAAATTTCGGAGAATTGCATGTAGCCTCTTTAAAAGCCATGCTACTCAAATACTGCATGGATAAAGAGAGGGATGGTGTTGCTGCACGCGAAGCAGTGCAAGAGTCTTTAGGTTTTACTCCTGGTAAAATTGTGTTTAGACATGAGGTGAGAGGTGTCAGTGTGTGTGTGTGTGTGTGTGTGTGTGTGTGTGTGTGGTTATTTTCTTACCTTCATTTCCTAAGGGTGCTGCTGGCAGGTGTTGTGCGGCTGCTTCCACTCAGCCTGATTGCGTGGAGCACTTAAAAGTGGATTGGTGACCTGGAGCAGATACACTCCAGAGTGGTAACAGGCCGCTACTCAGACAACGTCAGAGTCGCATTTTGCAATATTACACGAAAGTTTCTCTCTCCTTGTGTGTCTTCTCCCTACCTGCAGAACCACTGCCTCCAATCCCGAGCGTCTGCTCCTTCCTTGGGACCTCTTCCCACTGTGATTCCTCCCGTGAGCTCCTCAACCGACTTCGCACGGCCCTCACCAGCCAGTCCACCCTGGAGTACCCTCCACCATAAAGAGAGTTCTAGGAAGGAACAAATCCTCCAGCATCCAGTTCCTCGACGGAAATCCTCCAGCCACGGATCCATCTACTCTCCTCAAAGAGCCCCACGGCTTTCCAAGTTAGACCTCCCAGCCCACCAGTACCTCTGAACTCTCTCTGTATTCCTCGAATTACCTCTGCCTCTCCATCTCCAGAGCCAAACCCCTCCACACTCATTCTACCCGGGGGTGAAAGAGAAGCCCAGTCCGAACCCCCTGAATCCTCCCGCTTCCAGCGAAATCAGATATTAATTTACCTACTTGATTGTCGTTGGTGTGTTCACTCCAGAATCCGCTTGTTGGAACCATGACAAGAGGACCTTTAACTGCCTTTAAAGAACAGATCACCCTACCCTCTAAAACTGTTAAAAGTATTCCAGAGTATGTTGTCATAATGAGAGATCGCCTTTAGTCAGCTTGCTCTTTAGCCCAGGATGCTTTGACCTCAAAACAGGTTGAGATGAAAAAACTCTTCTTGGTTCTTGCCCTGAAAGAACAAGTTGTTTTTTTTTACCATGCACAACAGAAAGAAAACTTGGAGAAAAAAATTATGTTGTCCAGACTTCTAACTACCATCACAAGACTAGACTGACATGTTACCATAATGAAACTTTATCACTCAAGATAAAATAAATACTCCAACAACTGAAAGACAGGTTAAAGCTGTTTTGCTATGTAGTCTCAGATTCTGCTAATAAGAGAAGTAATGAGGATTTAGTCAAGCACAAAGATTCACCACAGAGTGCAGGGCTTGGTAATAGTGAGGCTTTGTCTAAACCAGGGTTTCTTAACCCTGGTCTTCAGAGCCCAATGTTCTGCATGTTTTAGGTGTTTCCTTTCTGCCACACACCTGACCTGAATAACTGGGTGATTAACATGCTTCTGCAGCACTTGATGCAATGCAGGAGTTAATGCTAACATTTCAATTAGGTGTGCTGGAGCAGAGATGCATCTAAAACCTGAAGGACAGTGGACCCTCAGGACAAGGGTTAAGAAACAGTGGTCTAACTTACCTCACTATTTGTCACATTTATCATTTGACCAGGCTAAGGCTATTCAGAAATTCATTTTAGACTTCCAGTGTCTGTTTGGGGATGTTACCCAAACAAATGCGATAACTCTTGACATTGTTCCATCCTGCACCTTTAAAACAGCAAACATATGTCATTCACACAAAAAGAGAGAATATGAAAAAGGAAGTGGAGTGTCTTGTTATAAGTCAGGGCTCTATTCTTGGCACCCTCTTGTTAAGAATTAACATTCTTCCGTTGGGGACAATTTTAACTTCAACATTAATTATCACCTTTATGCAGATGACTGCCAGATATACGTTCCCCTAAAGGCTCTTATCTCAATCCAAACGCTTCTTGACTGTCTTGTTGAAGTTAAGGCCTGGCTCATGGCCAACTTCCTGTTGCTGAACAATTCCAAGACTGAGTTTATCGTTTTTACCCCCCATGGCTCATCTTCCTCTGCTCTTGATTTTTCCGTACTCCCGTTTAAAATCAGTCAAACAACTTTTAACCTTGCTTTTAGGGACAGCAAGTCAATTTATACCATACCATATAATGTGTTTATTAAAGCACAATAACAACAGCATGTGAGCTGACCAAAGTGCTGTACAGAGGCAACACATAAAGTAATAAAACAAGAAACCATAAAAACAGCAAATAAATAGTCATAAAAATGTATAAATGTAAAAATTGTAAACAAATGATTTGGCCCTAAAAATGGACTCTCATATTAATCATGTGGTTAAATTGTGTTTTTATCAGTTGAGACGCCTTTCCGAATTAAAACCTATAAAACTATTCATGCTTTTATTACCTCTAGGTTGGACTACTCTAATGCTGTCCTCTTTGTTTTTTTCAAATGCCGCTCTATCCCGTCTTCAGCTAATACAGAATGCGGCTGTAGGATTCCTGACTAATACTGGCCACCGGGAGCATATCACTCCAATTTTAGCAAGACTTCTCTGGCTTCCTGTGCACTATTGGATACGTTTTAAAATCCTAATGTTTGTTTTTTAAGGCTCTGAATGGCCAGCCCCATGTATACATTTCAGAGCCAAATATCCCATATGTTCCAGGTAGGCCCCTCCGTTCTGCTGACCTTTATTTATTACATATTCCTAGTCTTTGCTGCAAATCCTGTGGTGAACGACCTTTTTCGGTCTGTGTTCCAAAACTTTGGAATTAACTCCCCTTGGATATCAGACTTTCCCCTTCCATTTTGATCTTCAAGTCTCGTTTAAAGACACATTTCTATTATGCTGTCTTTTATATCTAGGTTTTATTCATTTCTATTCATTTGTTTACAATTTTTACGTATATACATTTTTATTTGCTGTTTTTATGGTTTCTTGTTTTATTACTTTACGTGTTGCCTCTGTACAGCACTTTGGTCAACTCACATGCTGTTGTTATTGTGCTTTAATAAACACATTATATGGTATGGTATAAATGGACTTGCTGTTCCTAATTGTAGCCAATGGAGTTCTCCATGTTTTCTTGACATGAAAGCCGAAGGAAGTCCATAGTTATGTACAGATTTTCATAAGGTAAACGCTGTAACAGTTCTTGATGCACATCCTTAACCACTTATCGACCACCAGTGACCTGAAGGAACTGCTAAACAAGAAAAAAAGAGTCCTTCCTGGGATTCGCCAACTTTTACCGTCGCTTCATCCAATGAATTGAACACATTCTTCAACAGGTTCAGTTCAGGAACAAGCTCGGCATCCTCCTCTCCTGTTCCCAGTCAAACAGACATCCCACTCTCCTCTGATCAACAGCTTTCCTGTTACATCTCAGATGTTTAATCCTTCACCTCAGCCATGGACTCTGATTCCACAAGTTTGTCTTCAACCAAGTCAGGAAAAACTACTACCCACTTTGCCTCCCCCTCCCACTTGTCTGTCTCCAAAAGTCAGGTGAAGAGGCAGCTGGAGAAACTGAACCGGAACAAGGCTGCAGGTCCAGATGGTGTCAGCCCCAGAGTCCTGAAGGCCTGTGCAGAACAGCTCTGTGGGATTCTGCAGCACCTATTCAACCTTAGCCTAACTCAGGAGAAGGTTCCTGTTTTGTGGAAGACATCCTGCCTTGTTCCAGTACCAAAGAGAACTCACCCATCAGTCATCAATGACTAAAGACCTGTTGCCCTGACATCCCACATCATGAAGGTCCTGGAGAGACTCCTGTTGGCACCCCTGAGTAAGCAAACAAGAACGTATCAGGACCCACTGCAGTTTGCTTATCGCTGTGGAGTTGGAGTGGAAGATGCCATCATCCACCTGCTTCAACCAACCCACTGTCATCTGGACAAAGCAGGCAGCACTGTGAGGATCATGTTCTTTGATTTCTCCAGTGCATTTAACACAATTCAGCCTGATTTGCTTTGTCAGAAACTCCTGAAGACACAGGTGGAGCCCTCACGAATAGCCTGGATCAATGACTACCTGACCAATAGACCACAATTTGTGAGACTGAAGAATCATGTGTCAAACCAGGTGGTCAGCAGTACAGGGGCACCACAGGGAAGCATGCTCTCATCATTCCTTTTCACTCTGTACACCTCAGACTTCCAGTACAAATCAGAGACCTGGCATTTGCAGAAACACTCAGATGACTCTGCAATTGTCGGGTGTATCAGAGATGGACAAGAAGCTGAATACAGAGAGCTGGTGGACCGCTTTGTGACATGGTGTGGAAACAATCGTCTCACCTTGAATGTGAACAAAACAAAGGAGATGATTGTAGATTTCAGAAGAAACAGGGATACGTCAAACAATGTTTCCATCGTGGGAGAATAATTGGAGGTAGTTGAGGAGTATAAATACCTCGGAGTTCATCTTGACAACAGATTGGACTGGAGACTGAACAGTGAAGCCGTCTACAAGAAGGGACAGAGCAGACTGGACTTCTGGAGGAAGCTTAGGTCCTTCAAGGTTTGCAGCAAGATGTTGCAGATCTTCTACAAGTCTGTTGTGGAGAGTGTAATCTCTTCAACCGTCATCTGTTGGGGTAGCAGCATCAGAGCCAGGGATTTAAAAAGGCTAAACAACCTGATAAAGAAGGCTGGTTCTGTTCTTGGGACAACTGTGGAACATCTGGAGATGATAATGCAAAGAAGGATTCTTCATAAGATCAAAAAAATTATGGACAACCCTGAGCATCCTCTTCATTAGACTGTCATACAACAACAGAGCGTCTTCAGTCGGAGGCTTCTTCAGTTTCGCTGCAATACAGACCTCTACAGGAAATCCTTCCTGCCCACAGCCATCATCATCTACAACAACTCCTTAAAGATTTAATTATAAGAGCTATACCAACACTTAATTTCCCTCTGGAATCAATAAAGTATTTTTGAACTTTCCAAGTGTGAATTTGTTAAAGACACCATTCTCTATCTTGGACCACAAGTTGGTGGGGGAAAGGTTTGTCCTGTAGAGTCAGAGTAATTTCTGACTTTCCGGTTCCTTCTAATGGAAGGGAGGAGTCATTTGGTATTGCAGGATTCTACTGTCGGTTTTGTAAACTTTTTGACAGTTGCTGCTCCTGCTTTGAGTAGTCTGTCAAAACCTTTTTCTTGGTCTGAGGAATGCCAACATACCTTGGAGAGCCTTAAAGGATTGCTTTCTTGTTCTCTTGTTCTTGCCACACCAAATTTCAACTTGCCATTTAAACTGGACATTGGCTCCAGTGCAGTTTGGGGTAGAAGCTGTCCTTTTGCAGAATATAAAGATGGCACAGATCATCCTGAGCGTTACTTCTCAAGGAAATCCAATCTACATCAAAGTAGATATTCTACAATTGAGAAGGAAACACTTGCACTACTGTTGGCATTGCAGCATATTGAAGTTCATCTTGGCTGAAGTGTGGAACTAATAATGTTCTTCTCATACCATAACCCACTTTTTTTTCGTTCCAGGATATATAATCAGCATTAACGACTTATGCGGTGGGCCTTAATCATCCAAAAACACAAGTTCAAGATCTGCCATAAGAAGGGATCAGAAAATGTCTTGGCTGTTGTACCATCACATGTGCTATGACCTTCCATTTTGACTTTGAATGTTCCACACAGCTTGTTTCAAATTTTAAGGGTGGGGGTATTACATGACTGATTTTTACCCTCTCCTTTTTTCTTGATTCTCTGCAGGTTCAGTTCAAATTCAAAAATACCTTATTGATCACAGAAGGAAATTAGGTTTTTTTGTAACCCTTGGTATTAAATTTTTTTCAATGAGTTGTAGACGCTGATGGCTGTGGGAAGGAAGAATCTCCTGCACCGGTCTGTTACAGCAAAAAATAAGACGCCTCTGACTGAAGACACTGTTGTTGTATTATAGCCTTATGAAGAGGATGCTCAGGGTTGTTCATAATTTTCCTGTTTTAAAAAAACATTTTATGAAGAATAGTCCTTTGCATGATCATCTCCAGAGGTTCCATAGTATTCCAAAGAACAGAACCACCCTTATTTATCAGGTTGTTACACCTTTTTGAGTCCCTGTCTCTGATGCTGCAACACCAACAGATGATGGCAGATGAGATTACACTCTCCACAACAGAGTTGTAGAAGATATGCAGCATCTTGCTGCAAACCTTGAAGGACCTACGCTTCCTCAAGAAGTACAGTCTGCTCTTTCCCTACTTGTAGATGGCTTCACTTAGTCTCCAGTCTGTTGTCCAGGTGAACACCAAGTTATTTTTAATCCTAAACCACCTCCACTTCTTCTCCAATGATGCAGTGTTTGATTTAACCCTGTTTCTTTTGAAATTACAATCATCTCATTTGTTTTGTTTTCATTTAAGGTAAGATGATTGTTGCTGCACCATGCCACTGATTCACATTAGATCTACAGAGTCATCTGGGTATTTCTGCAGATGACATGTCTCTGATTTGTACTGTAAGTCTGAGGTGTACAGAGTGAAAAGGAATGGTGAGAGTATGGTCCCGCTGTGGAGCTCCTGTGCTGCTGACCACCTGGTTTGACACACAACCCTTCAGTTTTTCAAATTTTGGTCTGTTTGTCAAGTAGTCATTAATCTCGGTGATTGTTGAGGTCTCCAGCTATGAATTTCTGACAAACCAAATCAGGCTGAATTGTGTTAAAGCAACACTTTTTTTCAGGATTTGTGGCCGCAGTGGCCTTTATTTAACTGGGGATCGCATAGAAATGGGGAGAGAAGTGGTGGACGACATGCGGCAAAGGTCCATGAGAATGGGACTCTAACTAGGGAAAACCATATTGAGGGCTGAGGCTTCAGTCAGCTTCAGCCTTCAGTCCTCTGATGTTATGTCTTCATTGCAAGGTTAATCAAAACACTCTTTACAGCTGAGGAGTCAGCAGTTAGATCAGAGTGGGTGAAAGGCCACTTCCCTGACTAATATGTATGCCAAATTCCCCAGATTCATTTACTAATAATTACTTAATCAACTGATTGACATAACATTGACATTTTCTGTAACAATTGCTACATTAAGTAGCAAGAACCACTGAAACCAGTTTGAAAGCAATAGCTTAAAATGTTAAACTCTTTAGTGTTGCTTTAAATGCACTGGAGAAATCAAAGAACATGATCCTCACAGTGCTGCCTGCTTTGTCCGGATGACAGTGGGTTGATTGAAGCAGGTGGATGATGGGATCTTTAACTAACTCCACAGCGGTAAGGGGCCCTAATACGTTGTTTGTTCACTATGGTGGACCAATGGGAGTCTCTCCAGGACGTTCGTGATGTGGGATTTCAGGTCTATAGTCGTTGATGACTGATGGGTGAGTTTTCTTTGGTACTGGGAAAAGGCATAATGTCTTCCACAACACTGGAACCTTCCCCTGGGATAGGCTAAGGTTGAAGAAGTGCTTCACAATCCCACAGAGCTGATCTGCACTGGCCTTCAGGACTCTGGAGCTGACACCTGGACCTGCAGCTTTTTTTCCGGTTCAGTCTCTTCAGCTGCGTCTTCACCTGACTTATACATACAGACACATGGGAGGGGGAGATAGAGGGAGCAGCATCATCTCCTGATTTGGTTGAAGACAAACTGGCTAGTACTAATTTGGTGTTGGATGGCTCTGGTTGGTTGGAGAGTCTGTAAATGACCAACTAGGACTCAGGGCTGACTATAAAAGGATGGTCCCCTATACAGCTGAGTCCTCCTGCTCCTGGCTGGCTAATTGGCTCACCTGTGTTGCTGCTCTGGAGCTTTTTGTGTTTGAAGTATTGTGGTGGGACATTGTGGGTTAGGTATGTTTGCGGTATCCTGTACCTTATCGCACATATGTTTTTTTTCTGTTAGATACACTATGTAAGTAGGTTGGTCCCAACCAGGTAATGTTTTGAAGAGCATTTCTGTTAAGAACAGCAGGGTATTTTGTTTTTCTTTGTTTAGAGTATATGCTAGTTAGGCCTCATTTTGTTTCTTTGATTTGGCACCACCTAACGGTCCCTTTCGCCCCCGTTATGGAACAGACCCATATTCTGTAATTTTAGGTCAAATGAAAAGGCACTTTTCATGCTTTTATTAATAAAATCAAATACATAAATTGAAAAAAAAGGATCTATCCCGTCCTTTCAATCCAAAGTTATTCACTACTTTGTATTACTTTATCTCATATAATCCTTATAAAATACATGAGGTTTGTGGTAATGATATGTCAAAATTTGAACATTTTACTGGGTATGAATACCTTTGCATTGCACTGTATGTATTCAAGGTGTTGACCTGAACACTGTGGTGACTTGCAGCTGTTCAATGTTATGGAATGTGGCCATCTTTACCAAGATGTCATTGCTTTTTGAAAAAGGTATTTGAGTCTCCAAAGTCTGGAAATACCAGACCAGCTGTGACCAAATATATTCAGTCTGGTTTCTACAACAATTTTTTGAAACAAGACATCAAGTTTCTTCAAGTGCAGTCCTCACATTTGGTTATGTGAAATTCAGTATTTTATCTTTCAGTGGATGAAATATGCTAATCAGTAATATAATATAAAACAACTCATGGCTTTTCTGCATTTTGAAATTAATAAATATACAAAGATGATTATGAAATGTTTAGTCCTAAGATCAAACACTACAGGTACCTGCAGGGTTATTGGCAGAATACAAGATGCCATTAAGAATGTCAGATTTGACTTGAACTTGAAGTGAAAGACTTGTTCTTGACTTAGACTTGAAAAATGACTTTTGAACATCTCTAGTTGTCATCGTCATAAAAGGGAGCTTTTTTTTGCCTCTCTTGTTGATCCTTTTTTCCCTGTGTTCTAACAGGTTAAACGTACCCTGTATCTTTCTTAGCTCTGGACTCATAATAATACTTTTAACAATGTTCATAAGTGACTAGCTGTTAAAGCAAAGCAGCACATTTCCTGCCACAATCAGATATTTAGTTGTTTATCAATTCTTTTTAAAAACAGGCCCCTCCTGTTTGTCTTGAGTAATGTAGGTAAGCAGGTTATTCTGTGGGACTCTGAGAAGCTGTACTGCCCTGGAGGCTGCTGTGACCTGTCTTCTGCATGGCACACCATTATCAGACATGACTAATTCAGCACGTGGCCAAAGAGTCTAAATGTGTAATTTAATATTTAATAAGACCAAAGACCATCCACCCACCAAGCACTTGCAATTTTTGTGCAGTGTTTATGCAAGACTGTGTGGAAAGCTCGCTTTGACCTTACCTGCAGACAGAGCTGTTTGTCATCGTGCAGATGCACTTCTGGTCAAACTTGACAGGTGTCATAAATAAATGGATGTCACTTTATACAGGAAAATAATACAAACTGAATAATCTTTCAGTTGTTTTTGATGCTCTTTCACTCTAATTGTCTCTGTATGAACTGTGGCTATTGTCTTATCTCCCATGCAGCTTAGTGTCATTTGGATTCCATAAGCTTATTCTGGATACCACTGTCAGGAAAATTGAACCACACTTACACTTCGACCTTTTTAGCTGCTTTTATCTTAAGCAGTCAGTGAAAGGCAGCAGTGTTCATTATGATTATTTCCTCTGCCTGCTTACCAGCGATTCGCAAATGATCTTTCATTATTGTCTAATGCAAGGAAAATTGTGCAAACCCTTAATAAATCTAATAACCTTTAAATTTAGACTCAGCTCCATTCACAGTGTCTTTAATTACACATCACATAGGGCTATTTTTAAAAGACCGACTCCTGTACCAAGCTTAGTTAAAGTGATACATTGATCCTCGAGGCCTGGATATGTTCAGGCCTTGTCAAGCCCAGTGTGCTGAGCTGGGACCTGGCCCCCATCCAGCTCTTCTGCTGTGTCTGGGACGTTAACTGTGCGGGGGAGGATGGGACCATCCAAGCCAGAGAAATCGTCACTGCTCACATCTCTAACCATGGTTGTGCTGTGAGCGGAAGAAAGGCACATTAGAGATGTGAGTATGTGTCAGCTTAGGGAGCACACAGTGCATAATGTGACTCTAACAATGGATGAGTGTGTGGATGTGGAAAGACTGAGAATTTGCATATCTGCTCCTATGCACTGTTGAAGAGCAGCCCTGTACATGGGTACAGTACAGAGTTGACACCTGTCTCCGGATTCTGCCGTTCTTACAGAATAAAGAATGTTTACAAAGCAACAAAGTTTAAACATTCATCAACATATATAAGGATATATGGTACATGGTATGGTAACATGTAAGGATATATGGAATTTGCTGTTGTGTTTTAGAAATCATTTTGTGTTAAATAGAAGCATGATTGATGTCCACAAGCCACATAATTCTACCTCTGTGGGAGATTTGAGCTTCTTTGCTCATTCAGTTTGTGTCAGGAAATCATCAGTTCCATCCACTCTCACCTGTGCTGTTCTACAAACCTCCCTCTCATTTGTCAGAACTTTACATTTAAGAAGCCTTCACTAATCTGATCTGGTCCACAAGCCCTAAGCTCGGTTCTTAACAGTAACGCCACGTCTGCCGAAGTCTCTTCCTGTCTGTTCAGCCTGTTCTGTCTGTTCCTCATCCTGCTGGATTAGCCTCGTCCTCATCTCCAGTCTTGTCTCATGCCTTTCCAGGTTCTGCATTTGAGAGGTTGCCATTTCTTAAATAAAGATTACAGAAAACTACTTCTGCCTGTCATAGTTTTCTGAGAGGATGACTGATTGCACGTCAAAAGCCTCAGCAGACCTCAAGGCTCTTAGAGCCGAAGTTGCAGAGAGCCACTGCCTCTTTCGCTGCCTGCTCCCAGATTTGGAGGAGACTTCTGCGGATCCGCAACGGCCAGTGTCGACCATTGAGAACGTCCCACTCCCATTCCAGGACCTGTCCGAGGTTAACTAAAAAAAATCAGAGCTGCTTCCCTTCCACTGCACCGAGAGTATGACATGGCCATCAACCTTCTACCCTGTACCCACCCACTCAGAAATCTCAGAAATGCCTACAACCTCATCCGCTTCAGGGAGGGGGATGAATGGAAGACAACTTTCAGCACATCCAGCGGCCATTGGGAATACTTGGTCATGCCCTTCGGCCTCTGCAACAGCCTAGCAGTTTTCCAACAGCTCCTTAATGATGTGCTCCGGGACATGCTCGGACTTTGCCCGTTTGTCTACCTGGACGAAATCTTGATATACTTCTCGTCCGACGCCAACCACGTCTGACATGTCTGAGGCGTCCCCTAGAGGCTACTGCAACACAGGCTGTTTTGCAAGCTGGAGAAGTGTGTATTTCATCAACCTTCCACTACCTTCCTCGGCTATGTGATCGCTGACCTAGTGATCGCCTTGAACCTCTAGAAGGTCTTTGCTGTAACCAACTGGCCCCAACGCTCCATATTAAAACAGGTTCAGTCCTTCCTGGGGTTTGCCAACTTTTACCGTCACTTCATCCAATGAATTGAACACATTCTTCAACAGGTTCAGTTCAGGAACTAGCTTATCCTTTACCTCAGTCATGGACTCTTCTTTTTCCACAAGTTTGTCTTCAAACAAGTCAGGAGACCCAGGAGAAGGTTTCTAGTTATAGTCATCAATGACTATAGAACTGTTGCCCTGACATCCCACATCATGAAGGTCCTGGAGACACTCCAGTTGCCCCCCCCCCTGAATAAGCAAACAAGAACATACCAAGATCCACTGCAGTTTGCCTCTTCCACTGCAGTTGAAGATGCCATCATCCACCTGCTTCAACCAACCCACTGTCATCTGGACAAAGCAGGCAGCACTGTGAGGATCATGTTCTTTGATTTCTCCAGTGCATTTAACACAATTCAGCATGATTTGCTTTGTCAGAAACTCCTGAATACACAGGTGGAGCCCTCCACAATCGCCTGGATCAATGATTACCTGACAGACAGACCACAGTTTGTGAGACTGAAGGATTGTGTGTCAAACCAGGTGGTCAGCAGCACAGGAGCACCACAGGGGATCGTACTCTCACCATTCCTTTTTTTCTCAGTACAACTCAGATTTCCAGTACAAATCAGAGTCCTGTCATTTGCAGAAATACTCAGATGACTCTGCAATTGTAGGTTGTAACAGAGATGGACAAGAAGGTGAATACAAAAAGCTGGTGGACCGCTTTGTGACATGGTGTGGAAACAATCGTCTTACCTTGAACGTGAACAAAACAAAGGAAATTATTGTTGATTTCAGAAGAAACAGGGATAAGTAAAACACTGTTTACATCATGCGTGAAGAAGTGGAGGTGGTTGAGGAGTATAAATACCTTGGTGTTCACCTTGACAACAGACTGGAGTGGAGGTGCAACAGTGAAGCCGTCTACAAGAAGGGACAGAGAAGACTGTACTTCTTGAGGAAGCTTTGGTCCTTCAAGGTTTGCAGCAAGATGCTGCAGATCTTCTACAAGTCGGCTGTGGTATAGTGTGTTATCTCTTCAGCCATCATCTGTTGGGGTAGCAGCATCAGAGCCAGGGACTTAAAAAGGCTAAACAACCCAGTGAAAAAGGCTGGTTGTGTTCAGGGGATGACTGTGGAACATCTGGAAATGATGCAAAGAAGGATTCTTCATAAAATCCAAAAACATTATGGATAACCCGGAGCATCTGCTTCATTAAACTATCCTACAACAACAGAGTGTCTTCAGTCGGAGGCTTTTTCAGTATCGCTGCAACACAGAGCGCTACAGGAAATCCTTACTGCCCACAGCCATCATGATCTAAAACAACTACTCAAATAATTAATTGTATGGTTACAACAACACTTAATTTCCCTCTGGGATCAATAAAGTGTTTTTGAATTGAATTAAATTGAACTAAGTCCGGGACTTCAGCAGGGTCGTCATCACGCTCACCAACCTCACCCTTGCTGCCAATCAGCCTCGCCCATTCTTGCTCCCTGCAGCAGCTGGTAAGGTGTTTCAGGAACTCACCGAGAGATTCTCTTCGGCCCCGATCCTTTGTCACCCGGACCCCTTCAGGAACTTTGTGGTGGAAGTGGACACCTCGGAAGTGGGCGCAGGGGCAATTCTTTCCCAGAAGGTTTCGGACCAAAGACTGCACCCCTGCTGTTTCTTCTCAAGGAAATGTTCCCTCATGGAGCATTGTTATGGAATAGGAGATAGGGAGCTGCTGGCTATAAAATGGGCACTGGAAGAGTGGCGTCACCTACTCATCGGCACACCACACCCCTTCCTCATCTTGACTGACCACCAGAACAATGGCCCTGGTGGCCATCAATGGGCAAAGACATCAGGGAGTTAGTCGGCGCCTGTACCACCATCGCCCCGTCCAAGTCTACCACCCTGAGACCGGCAAGCCGTCTTTCCCATGCCTTCTCGCCCGTTGTCCCACGTGGGAATCCACGAATCGGCCTCATTTGTGTTTGGACTGTTTTGATTCAGTAGAGCTTTTGGAATTATCAAAAATATTAGCCTCATCTAAACCTTCAACTTGTATATTGGACCAAATCACAACCAAATTATTTAAGGAAGTGTTCCCTTCAGTTCCTGGCCCCATTTTAGATATGATGAATCTAAAATGGGGCCATGGAATCTAAATGGATATGTACCACAGTAATTTAAAGTTGCTGTAATTAAACCTTTACTCAATAAACCTTCCCTCAATCAAGATGACCTAATTAATTACAGGCCAATATCTAACCTTCCTTTCTTTTCTAAAATCCTTGAGAAAATAGTTGCTAATCAAGTCTGTGAGCATCTAAACAGTAACGACCTGTTTGAAGAGTTTCAGTCAGGTCTCAGACCTCATCATAGCACTGAAAAAGCACTGGTGAAAGTTACAAATGATATTCTCATGGCCTCAGATAATGGACTGGTGTCTGTTCTGGTCTTGTTAGATCTCAGGGCTGCTTTTGACACAGTCGATCATAATATTCTCTTAGACAGGCTTGAACATGTTGCAGGGATCAAAGGAAGAGCACTAGGCTGATTTAAATCATATTTGTCTGACAGATTCCTGTTTGTTCATGTAAATGATAAATCTTCTTCACACTCGAGGGTTACCTGTGAAGTGCCACAGGGTTCTGTGCTTGGACCAATTCTTTTTACTTTATATATGCTTCCAATTGGTAAATCATTAGACAGTATGGGATACATTTCCACAGCTATGCCGATGATAAACAACTATATTTATCCATAAATCCTAATTAATCCAGTCAGTCAGGTAGATTACAGGCATGTCTGGAGGACATAAAAACATGGATGACTCAAAACTTTTTGCCCTTAAATTCTGACAAGACGGGTTGCTGTCTTTGGACCAGAAGCTCTTAAAAAAAAAAAAAAAGCTTAGTCTGTCACTTCATCTGGATGGCATTATATTGACTTTCAGTGATAACATAAAGAACCACTGCGTTATTTTTGATCAAGACATGATATTCATATCCCATACTAAACAGATATCTAGGATTTCCTTATTTCACCTCAAGAATATTGCTAAAAATAGAAATATACTGACCAGCAGTGATGCTGATAAACTAGTTCATGCATTTGTTACCTCAAGGTTGGACTACTGTAATTCTTTCAGTATGTCCAAAAAACCCAATTATCCCCTGTATTGTGTTCGGGTCCGTGGGACCTGTTTTCAGTTTTTTCAGGACCCGGGGATAATAAAAGTGTGGAAAGTATAGGTCCTGTGTATCTACACTCTGGGTGTTTTTCAATGCCAAGGAACCTCACCTTGATGCCTTGGTCCCGCCCCGGTTGTCTAGGAGATACGTCATCAGGAACTGCCAAGGTGTGCGTGCGTGAGTAAGAGAGTGAGTGAGTGAGTGAGTGAGTAAATGACCCACCGAGCATTTTCGGTCTAAAAGACGTCTAATCAACGTCTATATAGTCCTTGAACGTCTAGGCTAAAATTGGTCTACCACTGGTCTAAAAATGAAAGTTTTTCAGCCGTCTAAAAGACGACTACCTCTTTATGCCGCGTTTAAAATAAGACCTTTAAATAACCGTTAATGAACGCCTATTTATAGACGTCGAAAGTTATACGTTTGCCAGACACTTATTTTTATACCAAATTTATAAACCATTAGAGAATCTATATGTCGTATAGACGTGTTTTAAATGTATTATAGCCTAATGATATTCTAATAAATCCAGCTATTACAATCTATTAAAATAATCACAACAAACCTATTAAAATTAAATTAAAGTTGCCAAATTGAATGTTAAATCAGGTTCTCTAAAAAAACGGGGGGGGGGACCAAATTTAACCTGTGATCCTTTCCTTTATGTCCTGCCAGGATGTTATGACAATGATCTTTTAAAAAGGTTTCAATAACGCAAAGCTTATTTTACCACTGGATATAAATGCATCTCTTGATGTTAACCTTTACCAAACTATCCTACTGTAATGTAAATCAATACATTTTTCAAACATTATCCAACCATCACAAACGTATGTGCAACATACCTGTTTTTAATTTCAACACATTTGTAAACATACATAGCAATAAAAGCACAAACTCAAATATATAATATTACCAAAATAAAAAAAAATTCTGCTTATTTTATTTAAACAAAGATTGTGGTGAAAAACAAGTAGTCTAATCTACAAAATACTAAAATAAAATAAAAATGTAGGTATTTGTATGCGAAACATTTACAAAACAAAAATTAGGCCAAAAACATGTTTGTAAATATACAAAATAATCTGGGAAACTGCATCGACCCAAACAAAAATGTGTCCTGGGCCTCTTATAGCCCCCTCCACCACTTCGAGCTTGGGCCTGTTTGAGATGTGCAGCTATTGCTGATCTGATCATATACTCCGTGGCCTCAGATTCTGCAAACAAAGCAATAGAATAAATGAAGAAATATTGTAAGTATCACAGAGATCACAGATATATTATCCATTAAGAAAAGGTACATGGTTTCAAAGGACTTGACTCAATGAAGTCATAAACTTTCAAAGGGATTTTATTTACTTAATGGCCACCACTAAACAAAGATGTTATTTCGGCGTCAGAAACGGCTGTTCATGTAGCCTATACACCATGCATCAATATTAAATCTAAACTTTACTCAAGTCATTTGCACCTTTCATACATTTGATGCAACACAAAGTGCTTTATATTAAAAAGAAAGACAAAAAAGAAATGAAAAGAAACTAATCCCTCTCCCCGCACCCACATTCAAGCAAAACATTTAACTTAAAAATGTGTCAGAAGCACATTTGTTCCCCAAAAAAAAAGGAGAAAGCAATTACCGCCATTTGGGTTTAATGGCTACTTAATTGCAAGCTAGCAGGTAAGCTATAGCTAGCCTGCTAGCTATGCTGGAAACGGATAACGATTAAATTAACAAACATTGCAGGACAAAACAACATTTCAATAACGTACCTTTGAGCACTCACCTATATGCGGCCCTTCAAGGTGTATTCGAAGAAACAAAGTTTTCTCACATGTAGTGGTCCCAATGAGAGTAAAATAAATCGATCCGGACGACTCCGATATGCTCAGATCACCATCAACGATGGGGTACCACTAAAATAACTTAATAGACGTCTAAATCAGGTTTAAATCTAGACGTTGATTAAACATCTAAATCAAGGCTAAATCTAAACTTTACTGTATATTGATCAATGGCAATTCAAATTATTTAAGTCCAATATTTGGACGCCAGTTGTGCAACTTAGTTATTTTTTTGATCACTGTTCGTTATTTAATGTATTTAATTAAATCATCTAAATTTGGTCTTAAAAGAGACGTTGATATGAGATATTTATTTAGACGGCTATATCGAGTCTATATCTAAACTACATTGTACATTGATCAATGACTGTTAAATTGTTTTAATCCAGCACTTGGCCATCATTTACACAACTTAGTTATTTAATTATTTAATAATTAATGTATTATATTCAATCGTCTAGATTCGGGCTAATATATAGACCGATTATAGATGGGTTAATTTCCGTTTGAATTTAGACAACATGTCTAATAGACGTCTATTGCTCAGTGGGAACATTTTATTTATAGAGCACCTTTCTGTCATGTTTGCAGGGTTTAAATGACTCAAAGGCAGCAACAGACTCAGAAAACCAGACTGTATTTTGAATATGGTAAAAGACGTTTATTTTTAATTGTTGTGAAAGTCTCTGGTTGATCGCCGGGAAAATGGGTCCTCGATGGCAGGCGGAGTAACTGCAGCAGAAAGTGGATATGAGATGGTGTGACGATATTGTGAGGCAGAGAGTGGATGGTACTCATGGAATGATTGTGATGTCCAATCCTTGAGGGGGATAGGTAGGATCCAATGCCGGAGGTGAGTGGAGGCTGATGTTGTGCAAGGCTGTGTGTGTTGCATGTGGAGCGGGCAGACGGGCAGGCAGATGGAGAATAGGCAGACCAGCGGAGGTAACGGAGCAGAAGCTGACCGGGAGGGAATCCAGAGTGATCGGTAAGTTGTTTCCAGGAGGCTTCACCGTTGGGACGGAGATCAGAGGAGGAAACCAACTTCGGAGGATCAAGGAGTCTGGATCAGGATCTGAGAAGAAACCAGGAAGAGTAAGCACACTGAAGAAACAAAGGATAAACTTTCTGGGAATATTGGTTGGCCGTGTACCACGCTAGAAGCGAGAACCATCTGACGTCAGCTTGCAGCCTCTGTCCCTCTTTTGAATGCTGGAGATGATGAGCCTCCAATCAGCCACGCCCCTTCAGAGAAGGTAGGAGAGCAGACGCACACACACACACACACACACACACAGCAGAAACACCAGCAGAACAGGATCCTAACCCTTTCAAGATACAAATCACAAGGTGCTTTACAACAAAAGGCAAAAAAGATAAATGACATAGTAAACATGTCATGTTTCTAAGAACTTGAACATAACAATTAAGAGAAAGCAATTTTAAAAAGATAGGTCTTTAGCTGGGCTTTAAAAGAGACCAAGGAATTCACTAATCTCAAATCAAGAGGCAGTGAGTTCCACAATCGTGGAGCCACAGAGGAAAACACCCTTTCACCCTTCGTTTTTAGTCTTGTTGGGGTAACTGCTAGCAAACTCTGGCCACAAGACCTCAGGGATCTGCCAGGAACATACGGATGTAACAGCCCTCTCATATAGTTCGATACTTGCCCATGATGAGCCTTCCATGATAGTATAATGACATCATATTGAGACCTAAGAAGATAAGTCATTGATGAAAACCTTGAAGACCTAGTCAAAAGCCTAGCTGCAGCGTTCTGAACCCTCTGAAGTCTGTCTAACGAGGCCTTACTAAGAACTGTAAAAAGACCATTACAGTAATCTAATCGGGACGAAATAAAGGCATGTATAATAGCTTCCAACTCTGAGTAGGACAACAGATCTCAATTTAGCAGTATTGCGCAAATGATAAAAACAAGAGCGACTCAGAGCACTTACATGTTTATCCAGCATGAAACCAGAGTCGATATTTACACCAACATTTCTGACAGAGGATTTGGTCAGACAGCCAAGCAGCTCTGTTATTGCTGGCACATGTTTTGTTAGGGGTGAATAAAAAAATTCAATTTTTGGGTTATTTAGTTGCAAGTAGCTTTATCCCATCCATTTATTTATGGAATCTAATCATCTTAGTAGGGTAGAGACTTTCGACATCTCAGATGGTTTAACCTGTTCCACCCCACAGCTGCCGCCGGGTCACTGTGGGGGAAGGGCGGAGAGAATGTCCGAATTTAGTTGACTTGTGGTCACTGATTGCTAAGCATGTCCTACCATTATAAACCTCAGAATCTTAGCTAAAGACTCATATAAATATTTTTTTGACCTCCAAACCCAGAAAAAAGAACAAGCAATTAAAAGAGCTGTGCTATTTTGCGATTTTTTCATGAACACATTCAACCGAACCTATCGATCACCCTGCCAAACAGAACCGAGCAAACTTTGCCTTCTCTGAAAGCCAGCATGTCACAGATTCTAAAGCTGCAAGTTTCATCACGCTACGTGCAAATTTCAGCAAATGAGCAGCAAAATAAGCCCAAAAATACATACAGCATTTGAAAAACGAGCATAAATTCTACCTTACCTTTGTTTTTCCGTGCTGAAAAGAATAATCCACCATGATATGACTGTATTTCCAGAATAACTAAAATACCCAGTGTGCATTTAGAAAAGAAAATGTGAAAAAAACGTAATCCTTTGCCTTTATTTTTTACGTTTGATTCGAGGAGGCTCAACTTTGTCTGTCATGCGCACTGTGAACTTTCCCCACGTAAACATTTCCTTTGTCCAATCTGCTTCAAAGTTCTGATGTCAGCATGATTCTATAGGATTTTGCGATTACAACCACGTGTCAATCATCCAAATCAGCCAATAGAAAGTGGAATTACAGGTTTGCGTAAATCTAAAAACAGATATTTTGTTTAGCTTGGGGGCGGGCAACTCCTCTGTTATGCGCAGGTGAGCAGGTGAGAGGATCTTACAATTCCGCGTAATTCTGAAATCAGATATTTTGTTTAGGTGATGAGCAGGTGAGAGGGAAAGTGAATGATTCAGTTTTGATTGTTTTGTTTGCTTTCAAACAATGGCGCTTCAAGAGAAGAGAATCATCACTGTCAAAGCCCTGCCAATTATTTGGAATGATAGTTCATCAGAGGTTTGTGTTAAGGACATGTCATCAGAAGAGGAAAACCTGATGTGGAATGAGTCAATGAGAGCATTTCCACCGAGGTCTGCTGACACTCGAGTGGGTGAAGATGTGTGGTGCAACAGACATGAGGAGGACAGCACTCCTGAGTCTTTTAGGTTCATGCCCACGAGGCCACCGGGCCCTGCATTCGACCAAACAGCAGCATGGTCTCCCCTCTCTCTCTTCGAGCTCTTCTTCAGTTAATCTGTAATTTGGACAGTTATCGACAATACCAATGCTACAAAAAGGAAAGAGGGCTGCCAGAAAGTTCCTTTGGACTCCCCTCACTGTAACAGACTTATATGTTTTCTTATCCATCATTATATACACCGGAGTTGTAAATGTGCACCACAGGGCTGACTGCTGGAGGGGTGAATGGCCATATAATTTTCAATTATCCTGTAACAATATGCAAATAAACCAGTTTAAGGCAATCTTGTGGTCATTGCACCTCAGCTTTGTGAACGAGGACAATGAAAAGAAACAAAAACACCCCTGATTACAGTCGTCTGTGCAAAATCAGGCCACTCTACAATCATATTGTTACCGCATGCAAAGCACATTACCATCCATATAAGAACATTTGCATTGATAAGAGGAGGGGGTTGTGAACAGTTTTGTTATCCATTTCATGTTTATTTCCAGTTTTGTTGTATTTGGAATTTGAATAAATGTTCTTCAGTTGGAGTCAAGCATAACTCTGTGTTATAGTGTTATTTAAATAGGGCGATAAATATGTTGGATATTTTTCCAAAAAATATAAAAAACATTTTGTTTTTAGGCATGTAATTGAACTTGAATACAATCAGTAGATCAGGAGTTGAGAAATTGAAACTTTCACTGTTTGGGCCAAATTGTGCCAAATTGTGCCGAAATGTGCCGAACTGTGCCAAACTGCAAAAAAACTAGCTATTTTTTCACTAAAGCCTCTGTAACTTTGATCTACTTCACTTCATCAACATGAATCTTGGTCCAGGTAATCTACACTTATTGGTTTATGATTATCTGCAGTTTATATTCTACTGGAGCATATTTTCAATGGTATCATATACTGTAACATGAAAAATAAATTAGGCGTGAATAAAGAATCTTGTAATTTGTCTATATTCCAGCTATTTTCTTTTTCTTTTCTTTTTTTCCCTTTTCTTTTTTTTTCTTTTTCTTCTTTTACTTTTTCTTTTTCTTTGGCACAGTAACATATGCTCTAATTTTTACACCTCTGATTAAATTCACAAATGTTGGCTTCATTTTGATACCAAGATTGTTTACACAGAGTTTGTTTTTGCAGAGAAAAACTAAATTAATTTTGGGCATGTCCTATTCGAGCTAGGCCTGTAAAGACCCTGGGGCTTAGAAGGATTAAATGAGATGTATAGTTGTAAATCGTCTGCATTACGTTGATATAAGACATCCTTAAAGGAAGATATAATGTGTCCAAGGGGAAGTAAATATAAGGAAAACAACACCGGACCCAACACAGAACCCTGGGGCACACCACAGTTCTATGGATGCGAAGCTGATCTGAATTTAGAGTGAGCTACAAAGAAAGACCTATCCGATAAATAGGAAGAGAACCATTTCAAAACTGTTCCCGATATTCCAACCCAGTGTCTCAATCTATCAAGCAGGACACGATGGTCAACCGTATCAAAAGCAGCTGTAAGATCTAAATAAAGCAAGACAGAACAGTTTCCTTTGTCAGTCTGCATCAAAATATCATTGGAGACTCTAGGCAAGGCCGTCGAATGAGAGCCGTGGAAACCTGATTGAAAAAGCAGTAGTGAATCAGCTGACAGCATTCCTTGAAGAGCATTGCATTCTGGATGACTTTCAAAGACCTTGGCAGCAAATGGGAGCTTAGAGATAGGCCTATATCTACTAGTTTTCCTTTTTTTAAGAGAGGGTGGATAACAGCATTCTTGTAATAAACAGGTACTTTACCAGAGGCTAAGGAACCATTTATGATGATAAGCATGCTCGGACCAATAGCCTGTAGAACATTTTTGAATATGGAAGTAGGTAAAATATCTAGCGAGCAGACTGACGTTTTCATTTTACCAACAAGTCTGGTCATCTGTGATAAGGTTAAAAGCATACAGTTATCCAAAATAACAGCGTGTTCTAATGTTCATGTGCTGCCGAGGCTTCTGTCCTCCGTTTGTCTGCCATTTAGCTAACTGACCAAGGATACATGGGAGGTTCCTTGATGCGTTCCCTTGGTCAAAAAATTTCCCAGAATACAACGCGGTATTTCGAAGTTGCTGCCAGCAGGAAACCAAATTTCCAATTTAAATTTAAGTCAAGTAATTTTAGCTATCGGAAAATATTTTTTAGATCCAAAGCCGTTATCTATGGTTGGTTAGTTGCTCAGTAGTTGCAGCTTCGGTTGCTAGCAGGTACTAACTCGCTTTCACATTTGATTTAACCAATATATACACAATTAAAAAAGTAAAACTCTCGTTATACATCTGTATTGAAACTTATACGCATAAAATATAACGATGGGTGGGACGTAAACAGAGTGCTTAAGCAAAAGGCGGGCCCTGGGCAGCCGCTGTCACGTGATGTAAGTCTGTTCCATTTAACAGTTTTCTTTGACCAAGGAAGGACAGTGTCCTTGTAAGCAAGTGTTGAGAATATTTTAATTACAAGCATAAGGTTTTTTCTTCTGTCATCACAAGAATGTTAAGAAAAAGGCAAGAGGTGTGAGCTCGACTCCAGATCAAAGGGTAAAACAACACAATGCATGCTTAGTATGGAATAACTGGTTTAGACTGGGTGTAAAGAGGTTTATCTGTGTGTGCTGTGTTCTTTAAAGATATCCTTCTTTAAATGTCCATAAAGGGTGTTGACCCTAGCAGAAATTTGCCCTCAGGACAGGGCTGCATTGGTCACAGGACACTCTCAGATAGCTGATAGCTGATAAGTCTGACACTGTTAAAAGATGTTCACATTCGGTGTTTTATCTAAACTCAAGTTAAATGTTAATGAAATTAAAGGGCCTATGTATTTTACTTTTAAGGTACATGCACTCCAAAAAGAGATGTGTCAAAAGAAAATAGCATAGGTGGATGTAGTAACAAGTATTGTGAATCCTCTAATCAATTAAAGTTTAAAGGCACCAATTATTTAAAATATCTCACAAATAGAATGTTTATTGAGAAATTGGGATTTGTTGTTTAACGTGACTACATGGGTGTGAAGACTTTTTACCACAGGGGAAATTCTTCCAGCAAGCTGATAAGAACTTTTAGAAGCATACCATTATCACAAGAGGGAACCTATCACAAATTGTGTAATTATAAGGTGTTTGTTTCTGATTGGTTGACTGTGAGCAGGGGAGGAACCGCTCCTCCTCTGCAGGGTGTAACTTTGCTGAATGTTGCTAATAAAAGACTGAAGTAAATAAACGATCTTTGAATAGAGTGAATGCTCTATTCCCGATATATATATGTATATCGAAATGAAACTGTTGAGTCCTGTATAGTTTGTTCCGTTGTTTCCAGGTTGTTAGAGAATATAAGAACCTGGGAGAATATGGGGACTTCAGTGTCTAGTATGGGAATTAGACTGAAGTACAACAATTTGGTGTTTCTGCCAGGTTCTCTGATCAACTATTGTAAGTACGTTAGGACACAGGACTCAGGAAGTTTGGCCGTGGGACAGCTCAACTAAAAGGTAAGCAGTACCCTTTTAATTAAAAACCGCTAAATTGAACATTCTAAAAACGTGGCTGTCCCATAGCTCACTGACTGTTGTCTTTTAAATGGAAATATTGATTGTGGTTTGTTTCTCAGAGGTGATCGCTCTCAGGCAAGGTGTCGTCGGGCACTTGCTGGCCGCTGTAAAGACAGCAGATTGGACAAGGTGGGGTCCGGGCCCAATGCCCACCTGGAGTGGAAAAGTTATTGGAAAAAAAAGAGAGCCAAGCATTTTTTTATTCGATAAATACGTTTCAGCAGCTGGACACTTTGACCTCCCAAGCAGGCCTGCAAAGAAGGTGAGCAGAACTAAATTCTGCATATTGGACTTAACCAAGTAAAGGGAGAGAAATGTGTTAGCTTGTTGATCCACAAATTTTACTTGAGCAATTAAAACTAGATTAATGGGTTAGAGTCCCAGGTTAATGAGGTTAGAGTCCTCGAATAAAGTTGAAAATTTTGGGTTAGAGTCCCAAGGCTAATAAAGTCCTCTAATAAAGTTGAAAATGTTGGTTTAGAGTCTTAGGTTAATGAGGTTAGAGTCCTCGAATAAAGCTGAAAATGTTGGGTTAGAGTCCGAAGGCTAATGAGGCCCTCTAATAAGGTTGCATATGCATAATAATTTGTGATATGTTGTGTTTTGTTATCGTTCATTGGTGTATATGGCGTGTATGTTATGAGAAATTAACCTAGGGTGTAAATATATATAGATACGTAAACTGCTGCAGTTGTGTTAGAAGTTGAAAAGAGCAGCTTCTTCTGACTGTGAAAGAGATTTAAGGGCCAGAGGTTATGCTAAACAGGGGGAGAGCTGGTGTGTGAGCTCTGTGTGTGTGAGATTTCAGTCGCAGCTTCTCTGACCCCTCTGTGTCTCTTACTGAGTGCTGATAAGAGATGTGTGTACATTTCTGATGAAAACAGTAGTTTTAAGAAAGAGGCAACTATGGCTTGGGTTAGAAGTGAACGGTAAAGAAGGTGTATTGAATTAGTTATGGTGAATTGAGAGTTTTATTTTCAAATATCTAGTATTAGATACTGTGCAGATAATTGTTCTATTCTGTTCTGTTCTGAGTAAGTGTTGGTGGCGTGTGCATGTATTGTGTAAACCGTCCAGGGATAAATTGAGTTGTAAGATGAGAAGGATTGCCAGAAAGAAATGAGGAAGACTGATTTTTTTGATTTTTTTTTATTGTAAATATTTAAAAGTTAGATGAATCCCTTCTGGAGTATTTTTTTGTAACTCTCACTGTTGTTTATAGGATCTTATAGAGGAGAAATAGGGGTAAAAATACTACCTATATAAATATACATAGTTTATAGAGTCATAAATAAATCCTAAATCTTAAAAATATTATTATGATTCTGATAACTTAGATGTTCACCTAACATGGTGAGTCAAACATGATGAAGGAATGCCTTTAAATTTTAATAGGTCTAGATTTTGAAATGGATGCTAAACAGCTTTATGTGCCTGTCTCTTTTGAACAAAGCTAGAATTTATCGAAATCTTTAAAATGCAGTAGATTTAATAGACTGCTTTAAATTATAGTTCATTTTTTGTTAATCAATTTTTCTTTTACCTTTTAAACCTCCTGCCTGTCCCAAAGATAATGTAGGCTTTAAATTCCCAATAAGAGAAATTATTTGCTAGGAAGGCACAGCTGTAGGTTTTGTTCTTACTTTGATAACACAGTATGCTGCTGCTGATGGTTAATTATTTCCCTTTCTAAGTTGTGCAGGAGTTTCTTAAATATCTCAGCTTAGCTGGTTTTGTCGATAGAGTACTACATAGCTTACATTTAATAATGTACTTTGATTTCATAACTTCTTTACAGACAGGAGTTGTGCAGGCCCCCCTAACAAGGGACCTGCACATTAGACCCTATGGTTAAAATATTTAAAATTCCTTAATCACTCATCTGAGTGTGAGTAGTGGTCTTGAACAGTGGTAATTGAACCAGATCAGATCAAGTACATAGAGAAAAATGAATTAAGCATTAATTGCATGTCAGTAGTCAATATTAAATTTATAGTCACATAAGGTAGGAATAAAAAATGTTTACAGGTTTTTGAATACCCCACAAGTGCTTTTTAAACAGCCAATTTGAACATATAATGCAAATAGCCTGTACAACAGAAAAAGCCTATTTTTCATTGAAAATGCCAGTGTTTTTCATTATGTAGAATTTAGCAGGCACTACTCTTTTAACTTAATTGAAATGATTTTATGATATCTACCAAAATGAATATAAGTCTAACTAAATTCAGATGTTTTAAATGATACTTGAAGACTGAGATACAAAACATGTGTCTAAAGCTGCAGAATTAGAAATTCAATTAATCACTTTTGAGTATGATAAATTCTGTTAACTAGGTTATTATGATTTGCTTTATTTATTATGATGCACTGTTAGTTGTTGTGGCATGGGCAACTCTACCAAAACCCACCCTAAAGTAACTGCCCTATGGGGAGTTCCATGCCTTCTGTCTTATCCTCCAGTTCAGGGATCGGTTTACAATCAATGGGGAAGGTTAAAGGGGAAGGTTTGAACCAGATTAGTTTTCAATATATGTGTTTTAGTTGAAGTTGGAGTGGATGCGAAGGAGCCTGTCACCTCTGTGGTATGAACAGTGGATTGAAGCCCAGAAATGTCACATGAGATATGATCACAGAGGGGGACCACGTGAGCGAGAGGAAAAAGCCACCCCGCCCACATGCTACAGAACTTTGAAAATTGGAGGCCAGTATTAACTGACTGAATGTAAATCGGAGCTTTGATCCCAATCAATATGGACACACTCCCATGAAAAAGACTGAACTGCTGAACTGTGTGACTGATTGTTGGATTCTAAAAGAGATCAACGGACACTGCTCTGGGACATATATGCTTAATGTCTCTACAGCTATCACGCTCAGTCTGGTGTCTGAGAAAAACCTGGATTGCCTGGGGGTGTCACGGCTATTAGGTAATGAAGACCCCAACTTTGCTCTTTCACATATGTGTTGCCCCATCTGATCCTTCCCATGTCACTATGATGACAATTATTATGAAGCTTACAAATTAGAACTGGATGATAAAGAGTGGGTAATCACATTTGATTGCATTTTTGTGGGAAAAAGGATGTTGCTTCTGCCACCATGCTAACACCTGATCGATTATTGTGATATAAAATTATTGATGAAGCAGTAACCCATGTTTTCTTAGCAGTGCATCCAAACAAAGGATTTGGGTCCAATGACAAAGAAGACTTTGGTTTATATATCCCTGACTACTTGAAATTCAAGGTGATAAATTGATGGGACATGAAACATTTGATAACAAATATAGATGGAGATTAATCTACAATACAGGTGTTTATTGAACTAAGAAATCTCTCCGTAACAGGTGCAAATCTAGTCACACCTGATTAAAAGAAAAACTTTTATAATTGGATGTTTCTGAAACAGATTGGTTGTTAAATGGAGTTATGTTTCAGAAAAAGGGGGAAATCGGCTATTTCAACTATTTGTCACCGAACAAGGCCTTTCAATTGGTTGCTTCAAAGCATTTCAGATAAATAAAAAAACTGTATTTGTTAGGGGTTCAACAGTCTTTTGGTTAATAGGTAAAAATTATAGTTTTCTTTTATAAAAGTATTAGGCTTCATCAGCTCAGAAAATGAATAAAAAGAGACTGTGATGTGGGAAAATCTTATAAACCTATAGGTTTAATAAACTTAGGCGGTTAGCAGCATAAATGAATAAAATTAGATACATTAGGTATACTTCATCTAACCAGATTTAACATATTGGAAATCCATATACATGTATATTAACATATTTGGTGCCAGTTACCATAGAAGGAGTTGTTTTAAAATAATCAATTTCATATTTAACATCTAAATAAATAATTCTGAGGTGTGGTAGATGAAATAAAACTTCAAAAAAAAAGTGTGTCTCAAGAGAAATTAACATTGTTCAGATGATGATAAAGTGTTTAATTTTTTCACTGAGTAGTGGAATTTGGATGTTAGTAGGGATTCAATTTAAAAGTTACTTTAGGTTTTCTACACTTAAACTTTGGCCATGATCTAAAGCTGATGGACTTTTGAAAGGCGATCACTTTTACCACAGCTTGATGCAAAAGAAATAAATTCATTAAAGGAATTTCCAAGAAAATATAATTAGACAAAAAATAATTTTATATTATGTTTTTTAGTACTTAAAGTAAGCTCTTCTGTATATTTTAGAGAAAATTTCTTTATGGTCTAAGCTGTTTTCAGTATTGTTAATTTTTAATACAGGATTTTTAGAGTGCGTTTTGCGTCAATGATGATTTCAAAATAAAGCAAAAGTAATAGATTTTTCTACAGATAGACCTAATGTTTGTATGGTTAGTATTGTGTGGTTTTGTTGATATTTGTGATGTTTTGAGGGTGTAGATGGAAAGGAGTTGTATCAGACAGTTGAGTGTTTTAAATTATGATAAGGATTTTCATTTCAACCATTGTCTATTTTGGTTAGTTTGTATATTATGATGTAGTCATGTTTGGTTATAACGTTAAATTGGCAGTCTGGATAATAGTTTGAATTTGTGTTTGTGAGGCCGATCAGTGCGGCGCTACTTAGAACTATGAGGTGAGTAAGAGATTTTTAAAAGGACAAAAGCATAAGAAATTAATCTCAAATTAGATCCAATTATGGATAAGGCAAACAGAAAAAGAGTTTTAACTCTAACTTGTTTACCATCCTCGGTCCTAAAATAAAGTGGAAAGAATGAATCCAAATTTGAAAAACAAATTGGCTAAAATCTGTGCACAGACAAAAATGAATTGGGTGGATGACTTAATAACAGCATTCATGGCTAATAGGAGCTCCTTAAATTACGAAACAGGGTTTACCCTTATGAACTTATCACAGGGAAATATTATTTTCTGGAACTGAAATTGAACGTACCTTAAAAAAGTAAAGGTGAGTATGTAAGTAATTTTAATTAGTTGCGAGCTGTTCTTTCAGGCTTTGTTGACCAGGTGCGAGACCAGCAGCTAACCAGACCAGGTTCAGATCCACACACGGCTCATTGGGTCCTGCTAAAGATTAACACAACAGGATGGTCTGAACCCAGGCCGTCAGACTAAAAGAAAAAGCTGGAGCCAATGCACTCCCATCGAGGTGCCAGGACGCACCTGAGATAACATCCAGGAGCAGACCACTCAACCCAGGATCCACCTGAATCCTCTGCTAAGAGGTTTCCAACTTAAGCACACCTGCACCATTAGGTGGCAGGGCAGCTTGAAGCGCAGAGCCACCTGGCTGGGACAGCAGGATTCAAAGAAAAAAAAGCTCAGACCCCTGCCAAAGAGGCAGAATAATCCTCTGGTCTGCATAAAGAGTCCTGAGGGTTGTCAAACCCAAGGGAACTGACGAAATACACTGTTAGCTGCATTTGGGTGATGTGCTAGCAGCCTCTCACCCTAGGTCATAGAAGAGCGAGCCTGACGAGCACAATTCCCGGTCAGAAGAAGATGACTTGACTGCTGATCCAAAAAAGTTCCAGAGAAAAAGAACTCAAAATTGTTATGATTGTTACGATGATTAAGCAAGCTGAGTGAAGGTTTCAAGGTTTCTGGCCCCCAGTACAAGCTATTACCAGCTTAAAAAGGGTGTGAGTGATGTAACAACCAAGAACAGAGTGTTTTTATTAAACCTTACATTTTATATTTGTTGAAGAGTTAATGAGTGCATTAGATGTATATAAGTGTGATACCTAATATTTCTCTTTACATATAATGACCTCTTATTACAATAAGAGGTCAAAAGGGGGTGTTGTTGAGAATATTTTAATGACAAGCATAAGGTTGTTTCTTCTGTCATCACAAGAATGTTAAGAAAAAGGCAAGAGGTGTGAGCTCGACTCCAGATCAAAGGGTAAAACAACACAATGCCTGCTTAGTATGGAATAACTGGTTTAGACCTCCGTTTGTCTGCCATTTAGCTAACTGACCAAGGATACATGGGAGGTTCCTTGATGTGTTCCCTTGGTCAAAACATTTCCCAGAATACAACGCGGTATTTCGAAGTTGCTGCCAGCAGGAAACCAAATTTCCAATTTAAATTTAAGTCAAGTAATTTTAGCTATCGGAAAATATTTTTTAGATCTAAAGCCGTTATCTATGGTTGGTTAGTTGCTCAGTAGTTGCAGCTTCGGTTGCTAGCAGGTACTAACTCGCTTTCACATTTGATTTAACCAATATATACACAATTAAAAAAGTAAAACTCTCGTTATACATCTGTATTGAAACTTATACGCATAAAATATAACGATGGGTGGGACGTAAACAGAGTGCTTAAGCAAAAGGCGGGCCCTGGGCAGCCGCTGTCACGTGATGTAAGTCTGTTCCATTTAACAGTTTTCTTTGACCAAGGAAGGACAGTGTCCTTGTAAGCAAGTGTTGAGAATATTTTAATTACAAGCATAAGGTTTTTTCTTCTGTCATCACAAGAATGTTAAGAAAAAGGCAAGAGGTGTGAGCTCGACTCCAGATCAAAGGGTAAAACAACACAATGCATGCTTAGTATGGAATAACTGGTTTAGACTGGGTGTAAAGAGGTTTATCTGTGTGTGCTGTGTTCTTTAAAGATATCCTTCTTTAAATGTCCATAAAGGGTGTTGACCCTAGCAGAAATTTGCCCTCAGGACAGGGCTGCATTGGTCACAGGACACTCTCAGATAGCTGATAGCTGATAAGTCTGACACTGTTAAAAGATGTTCACATTCGGTGTTTTATCTAAACTCAAGTTAAATGTTAATGAAATTAAAGGGCCTATGTATTTTACTTTTAAGGTACATGCACTCCAAAAAGAGATGTGTCAAAAGAAAATAGCATTGGTGGATGTAGTAACAAGTATTGTGAATCCTCTAATCAATTAAAGTTTAAAGGCACCAATTATTTAAAATATCTCACAAATAGAATGTTTATTGAGAAATTGGGATTTGTTGTTTAAAGTGACTACATGGGTGTGAAGACTTTTTACCACAGGGGAAATTCTTCCAGCAAGCTGATAAGAACTTTTAGAAGCATACCATTATCACAAGAGGGAACCTATCACAAATTGTGTAATTATAAGGTGTTTGTTTCTGATTGCTTGACTGTGAGCAGGGGAGGAACTGCTCCTCCTCTGCAGGGTGTAACTTTGCTGAATGTTGCTAATAAAAGACTGAAGTAAATAAAGGATCTTTGAATAGAGTGAATGCTCTATTCCCGATATATAAATCACATATATGTTAAATCCAGAATAGAATTTAAGATTCTTCTTCTTACATACAAAGCCCTTAATAATCAAGCTCCATCATACATCAGAGATCTAATTGTTTCATATGTTCTGTTGTATTCTACTTTTTTGGGGCTATTTTTATTATGCAGTACATATGTTTTAATTATATCTTTTTTTAAGCTTTAGAAGTAATAGGCCTGTTTATATTATTCAGGGTAGTAAAACATGACTCTGTTACCAGTATTTTATAGGGTTTAAGGTTTTAAGTAAACAAACTCTTGAGTAAAGATATGAACTGAAAGCAGGGAGGATCAGCTATAACTCTAGTTCCTGGTACGGTCAGGAGACCTGGAGAAAATAAATGACCTGTCAAGATGTAGAAGGAGGAGAGAGGAGTCATGTGATATGTTCTTTGTTCTTTTGGAAATAAAAATGGTACAGCCTTGTAGAAGAATGAGTCAGATCTTGTCTGGCTCCCATCTGCAGGTGCGTGCTTTTTGAAACAGATATCTGTTGTTTGTGTGTGTTGTTTTACTCTCTGTCTCTCAGTGCTGGGTCTTATTTTGAAACAGTTCCCGCTGGGGTTTTGGAGTTCGGCGCCCCCTCCTCTCGGAGTAAAAAAAAGTGAGTTCCAGAGCACATAAAAAAAGAAGCCGACAAAATGGTGGAGGATGCGGGCATTTGATTTGGTTTTGAGTTTTCTCAGGGCTGGGAGAGATTGAGTGTGAGTAATGAGTGTGGCATAACTGATTGATACATGTGTTTGTGGCAATTGTAGTGATTTTGTGTTTTTTCTTTGAGTTCAACAGAGAATCGGAGAGCGACTGGATTGATCCTTGCTAATCAACACCCGGGTGGTTTTGTATCAATCTGGAAAAGCGTTAACACCAAATTAATAGGTATTGATCGATTTAAACGTTCTCCATTTAATGTTGACGTGTTGTTCTTTCGGTTGAGGGCCGACCAAAGTACGGACCAGGGCTTGAGAGTTGGCCGCTCACTTCCGATGGGACGCTGTCGGAATTCTCCCAGGCTGGCAAACGGGAAGGTAGACAGCAGTTTAGAGCCTGTGTGCTCTCTGTGTCGAGACGGATTACCTTGGAGAGGCCGGCGTATCTTCCAAACGCACGTTTGAGCCACGTGAATTGGATTGTGTTTAAAGGTCCGGCTTTAGGTGGCTCCGGTAGAGGTTAGTGTTTGATGAGATTGTAAAAATTCTTGTTCTTTCTTTCTTTCTCGGATGAATATGTGTGTGATTGGAGAAGTGGAGGTGACGGAAAAGAAAGGCTACCAGGTAGCTTTTTGCACTCCGGCCTCATATGAACTTCTCATTTAGGGGAACTAACCGACTGAATCTAAAACCATAATTCCTCTGCGAATCTTAAACGCCTAGACAATGCCCGCGCTTCTTGTATAGACAATAAGCGTAGAAGCTTGACATTGTAGAGGAATAAGGGAATATCATTTTCAGTCAGCTAAAGTACCACCATAAGCTAGCTTACGGCTAACGCACAGTGTGGATGAGTTTCGCCTGGAAATAAAGGCGTTCAACCTTGTGCAACTACGTAAACACGTCTAAAGCATTGTCTAACACATATATATAGGACTGTTATTATGGATAACTGGTAGTAAACTCTATAGAATATATATAAAATAACTTTTTTATGGTAACGGAGCGGTCACGTTTGGCTTCTGGTTGAGCTAGGTTGCTCATGATGACAGCTAATCTTTGGTAGCTTAGCTTCCGAACTGTATTTATTTGGCTCGGTTAAACAGTCATTCGAGTATTGATGGCGAAGTGTGGTTTTGTTGGAGGCATTTTGTTCTTGTCTTTGGTTGGTTTACTTATGAGTACGGTTTGTTAAGTTTAGCATCCTAGTGAAGAATTAGCCATCTGTGCACCAACGTATTCATTCCGCGGTGTGACACGGAAGTTTTATTGGGCCGGACTTTGATCTGTCAGTCCGGCGGAGTTTTTTTTTTTTTTTTTGGGGAGCAAACAACTGTTGACGATTTTGTGTTGCAAAGCGAGTTTTAAACGTATTTCTTTTGGTATATGTTTTAATGATAAATAAAAATTGCTTTATATTGGGAGAATTCTATTTTTTCGTGTGTTTCACCGAAGTGTGCGTCCCGAGTTTTGGCGCAGGCCGGACTCTATTAGGAATTCTTTGATTTTTAGATGAAACGGCAATAATCTCCGTATATAAATAAATTAATGATAAGACAAACAGTGCGTTATAAACCTTTTTAGCTTTCCTTCGTTTCGGCTTTGCCTAAAACATTATTAAGCTTAATGTTGCATGAATAAATAATATATAAACTCCTTCACTATAAAAAGAAATAAATTAAATAAATAAAAAATCTGTGCCTGCCTTTACTGTTAACTGCATTAATATTGGGATAAATTTGGGCCTACGAATTGATAGTTTATCAATTAAAATAAATAATTTATAGAGTTAATACAAATAACCTACTTTGTTAAATTTTAATCCATTTTGGATTTTTGTTACGAATATTCAATGGCAGCCGAATATAAATTACTTCCTGCTCCACAGGGACAAAACTGGCGTACTTTAGATGCCCAATTGTTAATATACATTTCTAAATTATATTCTGTTTTAGTTGATAAGCCCGGTAAAAAAGATAAAAACCAGTTCCAGGGCCTTATGACGGCCATGTGGGCTCGTCATGGTGCCCGAGGAGACGACACAAGAAGTTTGTCACAAATGTGTTTTGAGGAAGGGAAACGTTATGCAAATAAAGCTAAAACAGCAAAGAGCATCACTGGTGCTAAAATGAGACACTTAAAAGCTGAGAAAATGTGGAAAACATGGGGTTTAACAGGACAGGGTATTGATCATTTGTGTGTTACTGCAGAAAATAGTTTTTCGGCAGACCATGTTCCTCCTCCATATCAACCTATGTACCCCATATTGACGACCTCTGGTCAAACACATATTTCATGGGGCTTGGAGACAGACAATGGCCAGATTATACTGCAAAACACGCAGGGTGACGCATCGAGTTCACCATCTCTTTGTGAGCCACCCCCGGTGGGCATTACTCCCCCCCTTCCTTCAAGCAGTGCAGTGTTGCACTGGAGTGGCCTCCCACAGAGGTCTGTAGCCCATGAACCATTGACTAAAAAACCACAGGGTGATTTAAAGGTAAAAGATGATGGACAAGATTATAAATTACGTTTTGAAGTCACCGGTAAAGGGGTTGTAGAACACACTGGGGAGGAAAAGCGACAGCTACTAAAATTAGTAGAACAGGACACCGATAAATTGTTCTTGGCGTATAATGCTAAATTGATGGATGAGATGGAGCAGCACGAACACAGGTTAACTAAAGTTCAGCGACAGATGGATGGGGTGCTGCAGGATCAGGAAAGATTAGCATCTGTGGTAAGGGGTCAAGCTGCAGACCTTCCAGGGAGTGCCAGCCCCAGTCAACGTGATGAATGTGCAGCGGTTCTACAGGTCAAAAATATGCAGACGTTGGGGGACAAGGGGAGTGAGGGACCATTTATGAATACCAGATCTAAGTTGCCACTGGGGGCAAGTGGAGGCCCTGATTTAATGCTTCCTTTAGTGGGAGCATCAGATGGTTCAGTAATTTACAAACCATGGAAGATGGCTGACATATCTGCCATCATTCTGCAACTCCCTGCTTTGACTGGTGGAGGAAACTGTTGGATAAATAAATTAAATCAGCTGACTTCAGGGCAAACCCTAGCGGTGGGGGATTGGAAAGCTATTATGGGTAGAATGTTGACATTGACAGATTATAATGAGATGATGCTCCAGTGCCAGTTAGCATGTGTACTTGATGAAGCCCCATTCACGCATCATGCACATGATCTTGCCGAGTGGGTCAGAAGAAAATATCCTACTCCGCCTGCGTCTAAAATTTTGAAATTTCCCTGGTCAACTGATGTTACTCCCGCAGAACATATGGCAAAATGTAAAGATAAATGGGTTGCCGTTACTGGAAAACACCCTCGAGATCCGGGAAATAATCGGATTTGGTTTAGAGAAGCAGTTTTAGCAGGCATGCCAGAGTCTGTTGCTACATTAATGAAACGGAATCCTGATTCACACATTTATGATCAGCCTACATGGGAAAGACACGTAACATATTATTTACAAGACGTGCAAGATTCTGCGTTAAAGGACGCTGAGGAGAATAAGAAAATGGAGACTGCTTTGTTAAAACTACAGTTAAAAGAGGCTCAGAATAAATTGACTGACTTGTATCAGTCTAAAAAAGTGATGCAGATGGTGGCTGAAGCAGCACCTACTGTTGGATCAGCAACAGTGCTGCCTTCTTTTCCTGTGATGTATGCTGGAGCTGCGCCGAATCTGCCATTTACTGCTCCTTATAGGACATGGCAGCCTCGTGGCAGGGCCAGGTTTGGGGATTTTAGAGGCATGGGGAGAGGGCAGCCGGGTGCTAACGGTTGTCACAGGTGTGGCTCCAATGAACACTGGGTGAGGGAGTGCCTGTTGGAGAATGTGATAAATGTGATAAATGCAAAACACATTTCACATCTTCTCTGTGCGTGCTTTTCTTTCTAGGTAAAGCTGTGAGTTAAAATAACCTAACATTTTTGGTGCCGTGACTCGACGCTTGGTCCGCGCAGGGGAAGGTCTTCGCCGGAGGGCTGCACGGGGCCCCACCTGACCTACAAGTCCAGGCTGCTTTCTTGCTTCACTGGCCAGCTGATTAGCTCCGCCGGACACCTTCTCTGCCGGTCCCTTGCGATCGACTCGGTTTGAATCGCTCGCACAGGGGGGAGTTTGTGAGTACCATTTTGGTTTTGCACCCTACATTTAAAATTATTTCTAACTAAGACAGAGAGGGTACAGTTCTGCTGTTCAGGTTTAAAAGACGTTTTAAACCTCTGACTAAGGGAGTCAGGTATTGAGCCTTCCCGGGATAAAATAGGGACAAAATAGGAATAAAATAGGTATGAAACAGTTGATTATATGGGAAGGTTGTAACGGATTAGATCGGTGAAATCTAAAACCACCTCAGAGGGATATAAAGAACGCCACTGAAGGCAGTAAAAATACGAAACAGCAGAACTAAAAAATAAAAGTACCGACCCTAGGTTGGTGTAAGTTAAGTAGGCACACGACATAATCCTTATGTATGCCATTTCCTCCTGAAACCTGACGGTGTTAACGTACGGAGAGAAGGGCATTCAAGGGACGTCCTGTGTGGATCCAGGATTTGTACCGTTCTTAGATTAGAGAAGTCTATTGACTCAAGACAGGGGTTCACAAAACCGGAATATAAGACTATACGATCACTAAAATTTTTCATTCCTCTAGATAAAAGATAAAATAAGATGAAATAGGAGAATAAACTAAGTCTGATTTTAAATTCCCAAAGGAACGTTCCTCATAATACTCCTTATTATTACTCTAATTTTAATAATTACAGTGATAAAATTGACAAAATTGATAAAACTTGATCAAGACTGGAAAAGAACTGTAGAACCTGCCCTTTCAACAGGGGATCTTCATTAGAAATAGGCCTAATGATAAATAATGTCTAAATGATAATACTAGTAATGAAAAAGCATGATAATAAATACATAATTATCTTAATGTGTGATAAACCGGTTGTGTGACTGTGTGTGACTGTGTGTGAATGGAGATTTCTATGGTGAAACAGCTGTAGGCTGAACGGAGTCTCATGGTTTGAAAATTGAGTAAATAACACTGTGATAAGATAAATAGATCAGATAAAAGAGAAATAAAAGTTGAATTTACTTCATTAACATGAGAATGATAAATATTAAAAAATGAAAACAGTAAAATGTAACTTGTTGAAATATGGGGAAAAATAGCAAAGAAAATTTTAAAGGAGATGTAAAAAATTTTTGTAAGAGGACAGACAATACATTTCTTTAAAATAAAGATTATGAATTTGAAGGACGATTGACTGAGTAATTTCGTGTACTTCTTGGTAGTTGCGATATAAAATAAAACTAAAAGATGAAAATTGAAGAATTAGACATTTGGCGTCTCAAACAAACAGGGAAAAAAGGGGGGTTAATGTATGAAGCAGATGTGTTTTTTAGCACCCGGGAGGATGAAAAAAAACGTTTTAAACTTTGTTTTCTCCTAAAGTTCCGCTGAAAGAAAAATAAAATAAGAGAAAACTCACTAACATATTTTAAAAAATCCTATGAAGAGTAAGGTAAACTTTATTGTGATCTAAATGAATTATCTTAAATAAGAGTCATCAAGGAAAAGAATTGGACAAGTCCAAAGTGGGAAGGACCTTTCCAAGTTCTGTTAGCAACTCCCACATCTGTGAAGATTGCTGAGAGACCTTCCTGGATTCACCTTTCACATTGTAAACTGTAGAGACAATTGGATTAATAGACGTGTGACAGGAGGAAGTCTGGGCTACAAAGGGCATTGGTTACCACTAGGGCCTTTGGTCTCAAACCCCAGCAGAAAAGCAGTCCTGTCACCTAGTGGTCAAACTCTGTGAAAAGAGGGACTATTCATCCAGTTGTTTTTCTCTGCCAACACCATGAAGATTATTACATTGTCTGGTTTGACATTGCTAAGCTTTGCAGTGTTATGGCTTCTGATGAATTCGAACACCACCCCATCATGAGATAAAAGATTTGTAATTAACACCCACTACGTTTTTAAGAACGCCTGGTATCAAGTAGCTAATCTGACTGCTAAACTTTTCACAATTTGGAACAGGAACACCTGATGGCTACATTTGGAAGTGTGGATATACTTTCTACCTTTACCTGCCTAAAGACTGGTGTGGTACCTGCAGTTTGGCTTGACTGCAACCATCCTCATACAGAGAATGGTTTTGTATCGTCATCATCAGAGCTGAAGAAGAGTGATTTCTCACCGGTACAGGAGTTCGTTCCTTTTACAGACAACGATGGGCGTAAACTGCTCTACAGTGATGCTAAAGGAATTTTCCACACCATGTTTCCATCTGTTGGAGTTGCAGGTCTGACAAAGAGGATGAACGAAGTTTGGTGGTCCCTGGAAAACACCACTGTCATCCTTACGGAAATGTCTGATCTGATGGGAAACGATCTTGGAAAATTGGCTATGAGAACTATGCTAATGCAACACTAAGTGTGTACAGTGATTGGAGAACATTATTGTACTTGCATCCCATCTACACATGACAACTGGACTCTCATCCATGACAAGGTGCAAGGACTTGTTGATTTCCTGAAGTCACAAGAATTACAAAATGCTCCCTGGGACTTTATGTTATGGTTGACTACTGGACGTTGGTATCAGGTTCTTTTGAAATTTGCAATGCCTATTATTGTCATTCTGATTCTATTTTGCTTATTTGTATCCTGTATTCTACCATGTATTAAACACATGATGACGAAAATGCTTACCAATACTATGATTTAATATTCCCTGTTGCAGCTGCGTGAGGAAGAAATACCTGATGAGAAGTAGGAGTATGTTTGTTAAGTTAACTTTAATGAATTCTACAATGTAAACTACTTTTAAGGTAGCCGTTGTATGAAGGATGTTTTTTATTGTTCCTTTTACTGGAGTTGTTAAGACTGCATTTCAGGGGGGAAATGTTGGAGAATGTGATAAATGCAGTCTGTTCTTTTGTTTAACTTTGTGTGACAAGACTGGGGGTAGTAACTTTTAGTGTGGGGGTAAGAACCTTCTTAAGGAAATGTGCTTATAAGGAGCTGACTTTGCAAAAATATGCTGTGCAAACAGGATGTACCTACAAACCGTTAGAAACAGTTCTGCTGTGTGTTGTATGGTGATAAGATAAGACAATGGACAATGGGGGTGTGGTGGAACGGTTCACATGTGTGAATAAATAGAAGCTGTAAGTCTCAACATCTTTGAGACTCTGCTGGATCAGAACAACGACTGGTGTGTCAGTTTCTTTTACTGCACGGTCTCCCTCAGCTGAGAAAACACATTTCACATCTTCTCTGTGCGTGCTTTTCTTTCTAGGTAAACCTGTGAGTTAAAATAACCTAACAGTGCCCACACCCACAAGGGGGCGCTATACCTCCCGGTCAGCCACCTCTACATATGGCTCCGAATCAGCATATGGCTCCTCCCTCCTATCCAGGAGGACAGAGTGGGCCTCAGTATTGACAATGCCCACAGAGTACCTTAGTGAGCAGGACAAAGGGGGATCCGATGCTCACAATAGACGTACATGGACATTCATTGCCATTCCTTGTCGACACTGGTGCTACTTTCAGCAGGTTGGACAGAGTTTTACCAGACGTCAATTTTTCTGGGAGCACAGTGTCTGTGATCGGAATCTCTGGGGCTCCAATGACTCTCCCTATAACTCAACCATTGCCTGTTTCAGTGGGAGATCAAAGACTATCACATCCTTTTGTCATTGCTCAAACCACGCCTGTCAACTTGTTAGGCAGAGATCTGCTTATCAAACTGGGTGCTTCGATCCTATGTACTCCTGATGGACTTATGGTGACTTTTCCGAATGGACATACGCATTGCTGTGATACCATGAGTGGTCAATTTTTGCTGAAGGATGACACTTCACAAGTGGCTGATATTTTCTGGGCCAGATTGACTACGATGTCTGCACATGAATCTTCTGCGGCTGACTTTCTGAGATGCTGGAAGCCTTGGCTGCTTGAACTCCAGCCTTTTGTTCCACCGCCTGACCCGTTTCATGTGACCTTCCTCTATGAGAGAAGCGATCCTACTTTATATCAGGAACAATTTGAAACAGAACTTGAAGGCCAAAGTTGGTCTGTGGCTTCGGGTCCATGCTTTGTGGGGAAGGAGGGTGTGGCACTGTATGCTGATCTGACTTCAGAGCAGCATAAATGGTATATGATGGAAGCTGAAGCGCTTCCACACATATCGCTTTTGTTGCATCCGAAACATCAAGCTAAAGATTTGGGGGGAATGGTTAAGAGGGGAGTTGAATTAAAGGATTGGGTTCATACCCAGATACCTTCAGTCTCTTTTTCTCCTTCTACTCAGATGTACAAAATAGACACGCAGCTCTCTGATACTACCATTCTGGAACATTTGCAGCTTTCTAGAAATCATGGCAGAGAAAAAACAGATCATCCTGATGCAGTGGAGGCCTTAAAGGTCGTGCCTGACTCTTTGTGGTCAGATGGTCCCACTGATGTTGGTCTAGTGCAAACCACACCCATCACATTTGAGATGAAACATTCTGATCCAATCTGGCGTTCTCAGTACCCACATAAACCTCAGGCTGAGGAAGGTATTGCAGACACTATTGCAGGCTTACTTGAAGTTGGAGTTTTAGAACCATCAAACTCTTCATATAACACCCCTATTCTTCCTGTGGAAAAACAAGGTACTGGTAAATACAGAATGGCACATGATTTGCGTGCTATTAATGAGGCCCTTAGAACCCCTCCCATTTCTACACCGAATCCGTATACAGCTCTGGCATCACTGACTCCTGATTTAAAATGGTTTACCTGCATAGATTTGGCTAATGCATTTTTCTGTTTACCGCTCCATCCTTCTGTCAGGGATATTTTTTCATTTACATTCAGGGGCAGGAAGCTACGTTATAGTAGGCTTCCGCAGGGTTTTGCTTTATCTCCAGGTATTTTTAATCAGGTGTTGAAGCAGTCATTAAGCACTGTACAGCTCCCTCCAGGCTGTGTACTGACCCAATATGTGGACGATTTACTTTTAGCATCCCCTACTGTTGAAAAGTGCATAGCAGCGACTCTAGTTGTGTTGCAACATTTGGGAAAAGAGGGATTCAAAGTCTCCCGCGATAAGCTTCAGTTGGTCAGGCAGGAAGTCCAGTTCCTGGGGCGAAGGGTGACCGCTCAAGGGGCTGGACTGACGGACACCCACAAGAATGCTATTTTGGCCCATTCTAAACCTCTCACTGTTAAATCAATGCTGTCATTTCTGGGACTGACAAATTTTTCCAGACATTATGTGCCTAATTACACAAACCTTACCACACCACTCAGGGCTCTTGTAAATGCTCATGGTATGAAAAATCTGCATGCTAAATTAGAATGGGACATACCAGCTGAGGAGGCATTTATTAAGTTGAAACAGGCTCTAGCACAAGCAGCTGATTTAGCCACTCCTGACTATACATGTCCATTTTTTCTTAACACATTAGAAACAGATGGGGTGGTTAATGGGATTTTGTTTCAGAAAAAAGGTGGTCAGAGACACATTCTTATGTATCTTAGCATAAAGCTGCAAGCTATTGAAATGAGACAGCCACCTTGCACGAGACATGCAGCAGGAATTGCACACCTAGTGGAGAAAACTTCACACATTGTCAGGGGTTATCCAGTTCATATTTTGACATCTCATGGTGTCATGGCATTGGTTAATTCTGAGACGTTTACTCTTTCTACTTTGCGTCAGCAGCGGATTAGCAGAGTTTTGGAGGCACCAAACATTATTTTTACGCATGAAGGAATAAACATGGCTGACCAAATCACCGCCTCTGGGGAGCAGCATGACTGTGTCAGGCTGAATTCTGTTGCTCAAAAATACGTCCTGATTTACGGTCTGATCCCTTATCTACAGATTTTGTGCTCTATACAGATGGTTGTTGTTTCAGAGATGGACAGGGCCAGTTGAGATCAGGTTTTGCAGTTGTTGAGCAGAATGGAGATTCACTACAGACTGTCGTTTCAGGGAAGCTGGACGGCAAGCAGAGCGCACAGCGTGCTGAGATAAGGGCTCTTATTGAAGCATGCAAATGGGGAAGAGATAAAGACGTCACGATTTACACTGATTCGAACTACGGGTTTTCTGTTATACATTATGAATTACCACAGTGGAAGAGAGCAGGTTTTGTTACTGCTACTGGTAAACCTGTACACCATCATGCAGATATTATGGAGCTTTTGGATGTTGTACAGTTACCAGCTAACCTCGCTGTTCTTAAGTGTAGGGGTCACAGCAAGGCTGACACCGTTGACGTGTGGGGAAATAGGGCGGCAGACTTGGCGGCGAAGGGAGCAGCAGGCTACCTGTCACATGTCCACACGCAGCTGATTGTCACGTCAGCACAGGAAATGTCAGACAGTTTTTCTGAGGAAGTGAAGTTGGCACAGCAGGCTGCTGCGTCGCAGGAGATAACTGTGTGGAAGGATAGAGGTGCGATTTTTTCTGATGGTTTTTGGCGTGGGCCTGATGGCCGTTTGGTTTTACCAGCCGCGTTAAAACCCACCCTTTTTCAGGAGGCTCATGGTGCGGCACATGTGTCATACACTCAGATGAAACGTAATCTTTGTTTTTGGTGGCATCCCTTCCTGCCACATTTAATTAAGCGTTTTTTGAGTGAATGTGTGGTGTGTGGTCAATTTAATCCTAAGCCTATTATCAAGCCAGAAATGGGCGCCTTCCAGGACTTGTGCAGGCCTGGCGAGGAGGTCGTTATCGACTATACAGATATGGTGACCCCTGTTAGAGGTTTCCGTTACCTGTTAGTGATGATTGATCCACTGACCTCGTGGGTTTCAGCTTTTCCTGCAAAACGGGAGGATGCTCAGACAGTGGTGAAATCTTTGATAAACCACTGGATTCCGTGCCATGGCTTTCCGACTAGGATCAGGTCTGACACTGGCACACATTTTAAAAATAAACATCTCCGACAGGTTGAGGAACAGATGGGAATAACCCACAAGTTCGGCACTGTTTACCATCCGCAATCTCAGGGCGTCATCGAGCGGTCTAATTCAACTTTGAAGTTAAAGCTGGCAAAGATTACAGCTCAGACGGGACTTAATTGGCTTAATGCACTCCCCATTGCGTTGTTGTCCATGAGATCATCTGTCTGTAGAACAAAAGGTCTCACTCCTTATGAGATGTTAACCGGCCGAATTTTTCCTGGTCCGTGGGCGGGCAGAGAACCACAGGTGTCACCGCACCCTGACCCGGACCCTCGCAGTGACCATCAGCAGCTGAAGGGCCTCGTCTCCTCCTTCCTTCCGGCTCCTCGTGACGTGCAGGGACCTGCGGTGTCTCCTTCCGAGGCTGGGCGCGTTTGGCTGAGGGTGTATAAAAGAAAGTGGCAGGAGCCAAGGTGGTCTGGCCCGTTCCAGGTTGCTGCTCGTACAACCCATGCTGTCCAGCTGCGGGGAAAGGGTTCTACTTGGTTTCATTGGTCTCAGTGTGCTCCGGCCCCCGACCCCTCTCCTGTCCCTCACGCTGCAGCAGCTCTCTGCTGACCTGGGAGAATCTCTTTGCAGGGGGTGGTGTCGGTTCTGACTAGGCGGTGTCGACTGCCGAAGCCAGGAGGCGGGGCCTGACCCACCCAGAAGATTGGTTGAAGTTGCTGTAATCATCCAGTGTAATCTATATGTGCAAAAAAAATTGGGCGAGATAAGCAATTTGGACTTGCTTTTCTTGAAGAGGGATTGTACCGAAGAGAAAAGATCGCAAGAAATCAAACACATTTCACAGCAGGTTTTGACCACCTCACAATCGGTGGGGGAAGCTATTGGAGGCGGGGCCTGTCTGTGCATTTGTGTTTATTGGGGGAAATGCTCAGTTAATGAAGTAACTGTCATTTCAGTGAGGGCGATCTGCAGAAAAGACAGTAACATTGGGAAAAATAAAGAGTCCACTGTACTGAATCATTTCATCACTCTGGTAGCCACCTGCTGCCAGAGAAATAAACAAGAGCGAAGACTAGAGAACAAAATAATAAAGACTGAACACTTACTAATCATTTTTCTTGTATTTTACAGGTTGTTTAACCAATTTTTATTTACAGGTGCAGATTGCTAGACACTGCCTAAGAGGGTGTCAAAGAATTTTTAAGTAGTCGATTTGTAAGATTTTTTTCTTTATATTCAGTATTTACGGTTTTATAAAACTTTTTTAGTAATAAGATAAAACATTTTAAGGAGTGTTTAAAGTATAATCAGGTTGACTGACTACTAATTTTTGTTTTACTTATCCTTTTTTCATTATGATGTGGTTTTTGTAGGATGTTTTTGGGGTTGGTGACAATTGCTAGAGTTTGCCTTTTACTAAAAGAATATTGAGAATTAGGTTAAAACATAAAAAACAATAATGATAAATTAGAAAAAAATATTGCTTAAAGGTAAAGATAAAGAAAAAAAAAACAAACACTCTTCTCATTTTAAATAATCATGTTAGAAAGAGGGACAATTTGTTAAATAATATGTTTGGTAAATGGAAGACTCTGGCAATGTCTATAATGGTTTCTTTAGCAGTATTTGTGTCAACTATGGTGTTATGTGGATGTTGTTGTATTCCTTGTATACGTTCTTTGCTCACAAAGTGTATTGAAAAAGCTGTTGGTGATAATGTGCAAGGTCAATATCTGTTACTCCCTCACATGGAGCCTGAAGGAGAAGTACAGAGGAGTGGTCAATCTATTTGAAAAATAGATTGAAAGAGGGATTTGTTGTATTCTACTTTTTTGGGGCTATTTTTATTATGCAGTACATATGTTTTAATTATATCTTTTTTTAAGCTTTAGAAGTAATAGGCCTGTTTATATTATTCAGGGTAGTAAAACATGACTCTGTTACCAGTATTTTATAGGGTTTAAGGTTTTAAGTAAACAAACTCTTGAGTAAAGATATGAACTGAAAGCAGGGAGGATCAGCTATAACTCTAGTTCCTGATACGGTCAGGAGACCTGGAGAAAATAAATGACCTGTCAAGATGTAGAAGGAGGAGAGAGGAGTCATGTGATATGTTCTTTGTTCTTTTGGAAATAAAAATGGTACAGCCTTGTAGAAGAATGAGTCAGATCTTGTCTGGCTCCCATCTGCAGGTGCGTGCTTTTTGAAACAGATATCTGTTGTTTGTGTGTGTTGTTTTTACTCTCTGTCTCTCAGTGCTGGGTCTTATTTTGAAACAGTTCCCGCTGGGGTTTTGGAGTTTGGCGCCCCCTCCTCTCGGAGTAAAAAAAAGTGAGTTCCAGAGCACATAAAAAAAGAAGCCGACAGTTCCCAACAGAGCACTTCGCTCTCAGACTGCAGGTTTACTTGTAGTTCCTAGGATTTCTAAAAGTAGAATGGGAGGCAGATCTTTTAGTTATCAGGCTCCTCTCCTGTGGAACCAGCTCCCAGCTTTAGTCCGTGAGGCAGACACTCTGTTTACTTTTAAGGCCAGGCTTAAAACTTTCCTTTTTGATAAAGCTTATAGTTAGAGTGGCTAAGGTCATCCTGAGCTATCTCTGTAGTTATGCTGCTATAGGCTTAGACTGCTGGAGGACTGACTTACCAATTTTCTTCACTCTGCTTCTTCCTTTTCTCCTACGACTCTCCAGTTGTATTACAGTTCATTCTGTTATTTCGACTGTTAACTTTGTTTTCTCTCTGTGTTTTTCTCTCCATAGAAGATATACCTGGTCTGGTATCCTGCTTGGCTGCAATGCCCTGTTGGACGGGGGGCATCGACTGGGATGGTGCTCCCAGTTACTGAACATCCACTGTGTCCTGTTATTAACTTTTTACTTTCTGTAACATAGAAAGTTCTCTTATATCAGATCTTCTGTTCCTTCTGTGTCTCTGCTCTGTCTTCTCAAACCCCCAGACAGTCGTGGCAGATGGCCGCTCCTACTGAGCCTGGTTCTGTTGGAGGTTTCTTCCTGTTAAAGGGGAGTTTTTCCTCTCTGCCGTCGCTACATGCTTGCTCAGTATGAGGGATTGCTGAAGGATTGCTGTGGTTGGAAAGTCTGCCCAACCTCACGCCAATGACTGACGCAATCTGCTGGGATTTCTTAAATAGGAAACTTTTTAACTGATTGGAATGTTTGTATAAATGTATTGAAATGACTTCTTGTTAAGAGCCTTGAGATGACATCTGTTGTGAATTGGCGCTTTATAAATAAACTGAATTGAAATTGAATTGAATTGAATTATATATATGTATATCGTAATGAAACTGTTGAGTCCTATGTAATTTGTTCGGTTGTTTCCAGGTTGTCAGAGAATATAAGAACCTGGGAGAATATGGGGACTTCAGTGTCTAGTATGGGAATTAGACTGACATACAACACAAGGCATTGCCTTGGTAGGCGAGGCGCGTTGACTTTTAGAAGCAGCCTCTGTCTTCCTCCTTTCTGGGGCTGCCTGTAGTGTTTTCTGCCCCTCCTGCTCCTGCACAAAGTTGCAACATTATTCAAAGTTCAACTCCCAACATTATCTGCTCTTCCCACACATTTTACCTTCGCTCTTGTGGGAACCAAACTTTATTTTCTTATACTCTATCCCACCTGCAAACTGATACTGCTATTGTGTGTGGGTGTTTTTTGTTTCTGCCCCTCCCGCTTCCACACAAAGTTGCAACATTATTGAAAATTCAACTACCAACATCGTCTGCTCTTACATACCCTCACATCTAGCCCTCTGTCTTGCGGGAACCAAACTTTATTTTCTCATACCCTGTCCCACCTGCAAATTAGGGGTGTGACACTATAAATTAGACGTTGCCAGTGTGGTTCCTTATCACAACTGCTCAAGATGGCCAAAAGATTATCTGCTGAGAGGGCCTTGCAATTGATTTTGGAAGAGAGAGAAGCTTCAGATGATGATGTTGAGGAAGAGGTCAGAATGTGAGGATCACATTTCTGAAAATTCAGAGTCTGACAGTGACTTTGAGGTTGAGCACCATTTAGTAACAAAACGAAGATGAGCAGCCCGTCAGTAGCCAGCTCCGGGACCAGAACAAGCCCATCAGATTGCAAGTGAAGAAATATGGATGTCAAAAAATTGTGAAATTTTATGGTCTTCCTCCCCAAGAAATGAGCCATCCCGCAGGATCCAGAAAATTATTCTGGATTGTAGAAATTTAGAAAGAAGGCGTATTATTAGAGCTTTTCTCCGTCCTAGAAGGTAGGGGGTCCATCTCCTGGGCCCAGGGGGCTGGTTGCTCTACTGGGGCATCGGTACCTGGACCTAGGAGCATAGAGTGTGAGGGTGTATGTGTGAGGGTACAGCGTCCTTTCTTGGGTGTCTTTGTGTGTCGGTGAGAGTCTTGGGCTGCCCTCTTGCCTCGTGCACCTCAGGCCTTACATCTAATGGGGGGCCTTTTTCCCCTCCGTCACTCCCTGCCAGTGACTGATGCCCCTACCCGCTGGTGGGTTGGTGGTCAATCCGGTTCGGACCTGGTGCCGCCAGTTGACGGCTGGGGCCGCGGGCTCTTCACTGCGGCCCCCTGGGCCCCTGCATAGTATGTTTTGTTGTGTTTTCTTTGTTCCCCTTCCTCTCTTGTGTTTTCAACCCACCTTCTCTCTTGACTTTTTGTTTCCTACCTCTCTTCTTCATCTTCTTTCTTTCTTTTCCTTTATTTTCCGTCTCTGTGTCCATAACATCAGAAACTAAAACCCACAGCAATTCGTAATAAAGATTTCTCACACATATATATCAAGTGGAGTGCTATAGCAAAAGCTGTAATTCTCCGCTTGTGAAAGTAAATCTGTTGGACTTCTACTTGGAACTCAGACACCAATTCTGAGCTCCACACTGCCAGACAGGACACGTAAAAAAAAGGAGAAAAAAAAAGAGAATGGTGGAAGGAGATGGACCAAATCGATTTACATGCCTACTTTGCGGTTCTTATCCTTGCTGGAGTTTTCAGGTCCAAAAGGGAATCCACAGAATCCCCGTGGAATGCAGAAACTGGCAGAGAATTTTTCCGTGCATCAATGTCTCTAGATAACTTCCACAAAATTTCCAGGATTATGAGTCTTGATAATCGAGAAGACAGAACAGCTCGACGGCAGAGAGGCAAGCTACCTGCTATCAGGACAGTATGGGATAAGTGGGAACACCGCCTGCCCCTGTTTACAACCCTGGGCCTAATGTCACCATTGATGAGCAGCTGATGCCATTTAGAGGCCGCTGCCTCTATAGGCAGTATATACCATCGAAACCTGCAAAATATGGTATGAAGATCTGGGCTGCTTGTGATGCCACTTCCTCATATGCTTGGAACGTACAAGTCTACACAGGGAAACCTGATCGAGGAGCCCCTGAAAAAAGCATGGGATGAGAGTTGTCCAGGACCTGACTCAGGGACTCAGTAGACACAACATCACATGTGACAATTATTTACCTCACACAAGCTAGGAAAGGAACTCCTAAAGAGAAAGCTGACCATGGTGGGAATAATATGGAAAAACAAATCTGAGCTCCCACCCTAACTGCTGACTATGAAGAACAGGCCTGTCAAGTACTCCAAGTTTCTGTACACAGCTGACACGTCCCTGGTCTCCTATGTGCCTATGTGCAATTTTAATTCAATTCAGTTCATTTATATAGCACAGATTACCAACAGATGTCATCTCAAGGCACTTTACATTTCAATACATTTATACAAATATTCCAATCAGTTGAAAACTTTCCTTTTTAGGAATCCCAGCAGATTGTGTCAGTCATTGGCGTGAGGTTGGGCCCCGTTGATGCAGACTTGGCAACCACAGCAATCCTTCAGCAATTCCTCATACTGAGCAAGCATGTAGCGACGGTGGAGAGGAAAAACTCAAACTTCCCGCGTAGGTTCCATAAACCTTGCCTGTAATCTAGCTGCCCTGCTGCCTGGACGCGCTGACCGGTTTGAACGCCGGTTTAAATTTCCTCTCCACTGTCGCTACATGCTTGCTCAGTATGAGGGATTGCTGCGGTTGGAGTTTCCATCAACAGGGCACAACTGCCAGTCGATGACTGCAGTCTGCTGGGATTCCTTAAATAGGAAACTAACTAAAACTTTAAACTGATTGGAATGTTTGTATGATTGCACTGAAATGACTTTTCTTGTAAAGTTCCTTGAGATAACATCTGTTATGAATTGGCGCTATATAAATAAACTGAATTGAACTGAATGGACATTTTAATTGAAAAGACAGGATCTGGTGTTTTTTTTCTAATTACATTTTACCTGTAGATGAAAATCCCCAATAAGGAGAGAGTAGCAATGATTCTCAGTTGTAGTAAAACAAATAAACAAAAAATAAGATAAAAAAAAACATTTTTTTTATTAATAATAGTGATATTTATCTATTATTTTTACTTAATATCTTGACATATACACACCTACTGGTCTTACGCAAAGATGCAGCGGCCAACTACCCTATACAGTAGTAGATTTATTATTTATTTGTATTTATTTTATTATAAAAGTTAAACTTCCCTAATTATTCCAGAGTTGTTTAGACACAAACCTGTCATGTCTGCCTTACCATCCAGTCCAAGGTTGGATGGGTCAAATTATTGTAAGTAGGCTGTTGATGTCCTTGAGAGCTTAGCCTCTTTTGATAACCCTGCAACCCTCCCTCCCCCCACTTCAATACACATTTTTCCATCAGCATCTCCTTCCAGTTTGGATACTGCCACATCACTGTTGAATAGATGATCATGTTCCAAGGGGCTTTGAAGGTCTCCTGGGATGAAATGGAAATCACGCTCATTTCAAGGTGTCTGCTTTCCATCTATAAACAACATTTCCTGCTATCTGGTTAGTCCTTAGACATTAGTTGGAGCAGTTTCCTTTAAGTGTCCTTCTGCAACAGAAAGGAATACATACATTAACTGACATTTTTGTGCACTTAAAGGAGTGTTTGTAACAGTTTCTGTTGCTTTTTTGTTTTCTAAATTCAGTTTTCTAAATTAATTTAATCTCTGCCGAGAACATAAATAAAATACAAGTGTGATTAAGCGTTTGCTTAAACAATCTATTTTAATGTGTGTATAAGGCAGTATACTCTACTCACAAAAAGTTTGGGATATTTGGGTTTCAGGTGAAATTCATGGAAAGTGTAAAAAGTTGACACTACAATGACATCATGAAAGCAGGGCATTAAAGTAGAAGTATGCAATGGTAATTTCTTCACCTCAAGCAATGTATTGAAACAAAAGTTTACAACAGTGATGCGTATGCCACAAGAAAATATGTCACCGTCTCAATAACGTATCATGTGCCCTTGAGCATCAATTTCAGCTTGACAAAGACATCCGCTGCTCACCAGTTGACTTATCTGCTGAGGCATGTCATCCCACTCTTCTTGAAGGGCAGCCCTCTGGTCATTGCATTTCTGAGGTACAGAGTTACAAGTCTCTAAATGGCGACTCAGCTGATACCAGAGGTTTTCTATGGGATTTAGGTCTGTATAAAGCGGCCGTTCCCTGATGATGCCACGTCAAGACACACCTGCCCACATTGTAACGCCACCACCAGCAAAGGCTTGTCTGGTCAGGTCATTTCTGCTTAATGTGAATCGACTTTCATCAGTGAGGCCCACTGGTCCCTTGTCCAGCGTGAATACTCCCTAGCCCATGCAAGACAATGTGCCTGTGCCTGGTGGTATATTCAGGTACCCTTCCAATTCGGTTTTCAATTCATATATAGAGTGCCAATTCACAACAAATGTTATCGCAAGGCACTTTGGAATGTATGTATGATTTAGATTGTTTTTTAATTGTAAATTGTCAGTTATCAAACAATGCAGTCAAGTTCAGTTCATTATAGAAACTGGTTTAAGAAAAGTTCTATATAAGGAATCCCAGCTGATTGCACCGAGTCACTAACTTGAAGCATTCCCTCCCTCTGGACAAGCATGGAGTGACAGTGGAAAGGAAAACTCCTCTTTAACAACAAGAAACCTCGAGGAGAACCAGTCTAAGTGTGAACGGCCATCTGCCAAACCAACCGGGGGGTTGAGAAGACAGAACATGGACACAAAAAAAAAGAAACAAGCACTGATCTATGAGTACTCTCTATCTTAAAAAAGTAAAAAGTTGATAGAAGGAGAATATCAAGTTGTTGGCAGCAGTATCTCAACCGATGCTTCTTTCCTCGAAGTTGTCACAGCTAAACAGAACGCCAGACCCGTTATAGTTTCTATGGAGAGAAAAAAGACTGAGAGAAAACAAAGTCTGAGACACAGACGCTGATGTAGACTATTTCAAATGGTCTGATGTTACACTTGGGTGCCTCTCACCTCCCTTAAATGTGTCTGAAGAGGAGTGCCATTCATCATCCGGTGCCACAGGGCACTGTTCACAACGAAGTGGACATCTATGTGGGATCTGACCAAAGGAAATCCGCGTTTCTGTGACTCTTCCAAAGTATTCCTGTTGCAACCGGATGATGAGTCTCTGATTGTGTAACTTAGTGGCTGCTTCCATCTGAGAGCATCCTTTCTGAAGCCTCTCAATGGCAAATGTACTGTTAATCAGTTGTTAGGTGTAGTCTTGGTCTCATGATGTCAAAATGTTAACAGCATGATGAAGAGGACTGTTTAAATATTAATCCTGAGTGAACCAGGAAATGTATTGGTCAGTTAATGGATCAAACACCTGTTGTGATTTTTTTCTGAAGCTTTGTTAGAGAAAAGTTTTGAAACATTGACCAATTGTACAGGTAAATTTAAAAGTTTAGAGAAGTTCACATTAATTGACCTGTAAAGGGTATACTGCATTGTAGGTCCATCCCGAAATTTCACCGAAAATATTCCTAACTTTACAGCATCAAACTTTTATGTATTTTGGGGGGATGGTTAAGTTACAGACCAACATACTGTAAGGCTATGTGAAATAGTGAAGTGGAAGGAAAATTATATCTTTTATGCATTCATAAATCTGAAATGTGTGGTGTGGATTCGTATTCAGACCCCCCACATGATTCAATACTTTGTACAACCTCCTTTCAGGACAATATAAGGAGCATGACCTTTCTCTACCAATGTGCAACATTTAAAGAGTCAGATTTTGTTTGTTTGTTTTATGGTATGAAAAATAAATCTGCATTATATGCAACAGATAATCACTTACTTACTCGTCCATTCTGAAACAAATACGCTTTGACCTAAATCATTCTATTTATTGGAGTAATTCAAAAACACAACATTTTTATGTATCATTGGCATTTTACAATCTAAATTATCAAAATATGACCTAAATTACCAGGGAAAGTTTTTTTTCTATGTAGCTAAAGTTGTGTTTAAAGTTGCTCTAGTCGTGGCCGGCCTGGGGTTGGGCTTTGGGTGGTGACTCCTGATGGCTGCATGCGGTGCCTTGGGGGGGTTGCACTGGCGGATATGGGTTACTGGCCTGGTGGCCGTGCTGCGCCTGGGTAGGGTCTGGGGTGGGCCTGGGGATTCGGGGCTCGGGGGCGCCGCACCCCCTAGCTGTGGTCCTGGCTGGGGGTCGGCCGGCGTGGGGTCTCTGTTGGCTGTGGGGGTCGTGGCCGGCCGGCGGCGGGCATGTGCAGCCGCCTCTCTCTTTTTCTCTGGGCCGATTGTCATCGCCAGTCCCTGTATGGCGTCTCGCCTTGTTTGCTGGTTGGGGTGCCTGGCTGCTGGTCGCGGCGGCTGGGTGGCGTTTCTGGGCCGGATCAGTCCTTTTTTGCACTGGACTTGGCTCCTGGGTCTTGGTCTTTGTGTGGGGCGCTGGGGTTGGGCATTTGGCCAGGATCGGTTGGACTTGCGGGTGGACTGGCCGGGTGGTGGGCGTGCAGGGCAGGTGGGTGGGGCGCTGGGTTTGGTCTCCTGCCGGGCCGTTGAGCAACAGTGGTCGCTCCACAAAGAATGAGGCTGGTGGATGTCGGCCTGGTGGGTCGGCCGCCCGGCTCATCGGTTTGCTCCTGGTCTGGGCAGGTACGTCGACGTGGTTCGGGCTACGGGGGCCTCCGGTGTGCGGGTTGCGCTGGGGGCCTCCTTTGCTGGTGGGGAGGCTGCTGCTGTGTAGCAACAGGTGCTCTCCCCCTACGAGGGCACTTGGACGGGGTGGGGGCGAACTCAACCTGGGTGTCTAGTGTCTTTTGTGTTTTGAGAGTAGAGCGAATGTCAGGGTGGGTTTAGTTCCCCTTCTGGGATGGGGCTGGGGGGACTGCCTTGGGGTCCGTGGGGCTTTGTGGTGCTGTGGCCGTGGGCCCCGGGTCAGATGTGCCATGGCCTCCCTCCCCTGGTGGATCCCAGTGAACAGCGGTGCCTATTGGGGTCAGTGGGGGAGCTGGCTCCCTGGGAAGACATTTTGTCTCCCAGTCCTTCCCTCCCCATCCCTGGACACCTCTGTCCACCCGCTCCATCACTTTACCACTCATATAGGGTCTTGGGGCATGGGCACATCACTGGGGAAGCCCCTCCTCGCTGTCCCGTGGTGTCCTGGGTCCCAATTTTAATATACAACTTAGACACTCCCACTTTTAACATTTTCACAAGACACATATGCAGGGACTTTGGGGTGGGCACACTTTTCGGCATCCAGAGGGGGAGCGGTACAATCAGCTTCACCTCTGGTGCCGGTGCTCACTGTTAAACCACATATAGATACTGAGGGCTTGGGGTGGGGGTTGGGGGATGTGTGGCTGCCTCCCCCACATCCCACCCCTCTGTTTTAAATCCACATTATAACAACATGCATCAACACCATACTCGAGCGGGAGGATGGAGGCTAGGGGTCTTTTCCCACCCCTGTTCGCTACGGGCCATCAGGGGTTGGGGTCCGGAGGAGGACAGGCGGTCTGGTCGGGGTCCTGGGCTGTCGGGTTGCTTTGCCACTGTGGGGCCCTTGGCGGTCTGCTTGTCTCCATCCTAGAAGGTAGGGGGTCCACCTCCCGGGTCCGGGGGCTGGTGGCTCTACTGGGGCATCGGTACCTGGACCTGGGAGCATAAAGTGTGCATGGGGTGTGTGAGTGAGGGTACAGCGTCATTTTTCTGGGTGTCTTGGTGAGTCAGTGAGAATGTATGGGTTTAAGAGGGAGGGAACGTATGACTGTGTCTGTATGTCTTTGTCTACCTGTCAGGTTGGATCTTGGGTCTGCCCCCTCGCCTGGCGCACCTCAGGCCTTACACTTAATGGGGGGCCTATTTCCCCTCCGTCACTCCCCGCCGGTGACGGGGGCCCCTGCCTGCCGGTGCGCCGGTGGTCAATCCGGTTCGGACCTTGTGCTACCTGGCCGGGCCTGGGGGGGCCGGTGTGTCGGTCGGCCGATGCGCTGGGCCGATATCTTTCTTTGGTTGGTTGGGGCACCTCTTTTAGAGGTGCCAGGTTTGGGATTGTTGGGTGGTGCCTGCTCGGTGGCTCGGCGGGATGCGGATCCGGCGTCTCTGCTCGTTTGATCACCTGTTCTGTGCGCACCGTGCGTGGCGGGTTCATTGGCGGGTTGGAGCGGCCCTGGCCCTCGTTGGATGCCTGGTCTCGGCACCCTGCGTTGCGCGGGATCAGGACCCGGGAGCTGGTACAACTTGGCGTCCAGATGCTGACTGAGCCCGGCCTGGGGATGCTGTCCGTCCCCTGCGGCTATTGGTGGGGCGCTGGGATGTTGGCGGTGGGTATTGGCCTAGGGTGGAGGCGACGCGTGGCGGCCGGAGGCCGACCGCGGCCCCTGCAGTGCCGGGGGCCCCTCGTCGGCCGGTCCCTTGTCGGGTCCCTGCTGGGGGGTGGGGTGCCCCTGGGCCCCGGCTCCCCCGGTCCGTTGACCGGCCCGCTCCGGCGCGTGGGCTCGTCACTGCTGCCCCCCGGGCCCCTGCATAGTGGCCGCTGGATGTTCCCTGGGGTTCTCCTTTGCTCCTCTCTTGGGGGATGCGGTCGGCCCCGCCCGGGTCCGCCTGGGGCTCTGGCGGTCCTTTGGACGTCTTTGCTCCGATCTCCTTCCTGTCTGCATCGATTCCTGGGGGACGGATTGATGTCTGCTCACACCAACTATTGAACACTCTTATGGAGAAAACTTATATGCACCAGCATGCTAACACACACACATAGATGTGGGGTCTCTGGTGTTTAAGGATATATTCTTGGGCTGAGGTTATCATTACTAGAGCTTGATTAATCGGTACCATGAGTTTTTCTGTGACATTGTTGTTGTATTTTTATATCTATTTTTGTGTGATATGGTTGTGTAATTCTTAGTTCACAATGTTTGGTTGTTTTTGTCGATGTTCCTTTTTCGTGTTTTGTTTTGTTTTTCCCCCTCTCTCTGCCGTCCTGTGGGTATGGAGTGTTGTATTCTACTTTTTTAAGGCTATTTTTATTATGCATTACATATGTGTTAATTATATCTTTTTTAAGCTTTAGAAGTAATAGGCCTGTTTATATTATTCAGGGTAGTAAAACATGACTCTGTTACCAGTATTTTATAGGGTTGAAGGTTTTAAGTAAACAAACTCTTGAGTAAAGATATGAACTGAAAGCAGGGAGGATCAGCTATAACTCTAAGTTATGTTATAACCCAGTTCATAGTAAGGTCAAGAGACCTGGAGAAAATAAATGACCTGTCAAGATGTAGAAGGAGGAGAGAGGAGTCACGTGATATGTTCTTTGTTCTTCTTGAAATAAAAATGGTGCGGCCCTGTAAGAGAACGAGTCAGACAGTCAGGTCTTGTCTGATTCCCATCTGCAGGTGCGTCTTTTCCAAAACAGATCTGAGTTTGTGTGATTTTTGTAATTCTTTGTCTCTCAGCTTTGGGTCTTATTTTGAAACAGTTCCCGTTGGGGTTTTTGGAGTTCGGCGCCCCCACCTCTCTGAGCAGGAAGTGAGTTGCAGAGCACATTGTGGGAAAAGCCGACAATATGGTGGAGGATGCGGGCATTTGATTTGGTTTTGAGTTTTCTCAGGGCTGGGAGAGATTGAGTGTGAGTAATGAGTGTGGAATAACTGATTGATACAGGTGTTTGTGGCAATTGTAGTGATTTTGTGTTTTTTCTTTGAGTTCAACAGAGAATCGGAGAGCGACTGGATTGATCCTTGCTAATCAACACCCGGGTGGTTTTGTATCAATCTGAAAAAGCGCTAACACCAAATTAATAGGTATTGATCGATTTAAACGTTCTCCATTTAATGTTGACGTGTTGTTTTTTCGGTTGAGGGTCGACCAAAGTACGGACCAGGGGGCTTGAGAGTTGGCCGCTCACTTCCGATGGGACGCTATCGGAAAATTTTCCTCGGCTGGCAAGCGAGAAAAGAGACAGCAGTAGAGCCTATGTGTTCTCTGTTGTCTAGACGGATTACCTTGGAGAGGCTGGCGTATCTTCCAAACGCACGATTGAGCCACGTGAATTGGATTGTGTTTAAAGGTCCGGCTTTAGGTGGCTCCGGTAGAGGTTAGTGTTTGATGAGACTGTGAAAATTGTTGTTCTTTCTTTCTCTCGGATGAATGTGTGTGTGATTGGAGAAGTCGCGGTGACGGAAAAGTAGCTACCAGGTAGCTTCCTGCACTCCGGCCGTATATAAACTCCTCATTTAGGGGAACTAACCGACTGAATCTAAAACCATAATTCCTCTGCGAATCTTAAACGCCTAGACAATGTCCGCGCTTCTTGTACAGACAATAAGCGTAGAAGCTTGACATTGTAGAGGAATAAGGGAATATCATTTTCAGTCAGCTAAAGTACCACCATAAGTTAGCTTACGGCTAACGCACAGTTTGGATGAGTTTTTCGCCTGGAAATAAAGGCGTTCAACCTTGTGCAACTACGTAAATACGTCTAAAGCATTGTCGAACACATATATATAGGACTGTTATTATGGATAACTGGTAGTAAACTCTATAGAATATATATAAAATAACTTTTTATGATAACGGAGCGGTCACGTTTGGCTTCCGGTTGAGCTAGGTTGCTCATGATGACAGCTAATCTTTGGTAGCTTAGCTTCCGAACCGTATTTATTTGGCTCGGTTAAACAGTCATTCGAGTATTGATGGCGAAGTGTGGTTTTGTTGGAGGCATTTTGTTCTTGGTTGGTTTACTTATGAGTACGGTTTAGCATCGTAGTGCAGAATTAGCCATCTGTGCACCGGCGTATTCATTCCGCGGTGTGACAGGGAAGTTTTATTGGGCCGGACTTTGATCTGTCAGTCCGGCGGAGTTTTTTTTTTTTTTTTTTTTTTTTTTTGGGAGCAAACAACTGTTGACGATTTTGTGTTGCAAAGCGAGTTTTAAACGTATTTCTTTCAGTATATGTTTTAATGATAAATACAAATTGCCTTATATTGGGAGAATTCTATTTTTTCGTGTGTTTCACCAAAAAGTGCATCCCGAGTTTTGGCGTAGGCCGGACTCTATTAGGAATTCTTTGATTTTTAGATGAAACGGCAATAATCTCCGTATATAAATAAATTAATGATAAGATAAACAGTGCGTTATAAACCTTTTTAGCTTTCCTTCGTTTCGGCTTTGCCTAAAACATTATTAAGGTTAATGTTGCATGGATAAATAATATATAAACTCCTTCACTATAAAAAGAAATAAATAGATTAAATAAAAACGGTGCCTGCCTTTACTGTTAATTGCATTAATATTGGGATAAATTTGGGCCTACGAATTGATAGTTTATCAATTAAAATAAATAATTTAGAGTTAATACAAATAACCTATTTTCTTTTTTTTAAAATTTTTTAATCCATTTTGGATTTTTGTTACGAATATTCAATGGCAGCTGAATATAGGTTACTTCCTGCTCCACAGGGACGAAACTGACGTACTTTAGATGCCCAATTGTTAATATACATTTCTAAATTATATTCTGTTTTAGTTGATAAGCCCGGTAAAAAATAAAAAGAAGATAAAAACCAATTCCAGGGCCTTATGACGGCCAGGGGGGCTCGTCATGGTGCCCGAGGGGATTATAAGAGAAGTCTCTCACAGAATGTGTTCTGGGGAGGAAAAGTGACACCTACTAAATTTAGTTAGCAACAAATTAGAAGGCACAGATAAATTGTTTTTTTTTTGGCATCTGTGGTAAGGGGTCAAGCTACAGACCTTTCAAGAGGTCCCAGCCCCAGTCAACGTGATGAATGTACGACAGTTTTACAGGTCAAAAATATGCAGACGTTGGGAGACAAGGGGAGTGAAGGACCATTTAAGAATACCAGATCTCAGGTGTCACTGGGGGCAAGTGGAGGCCCTGATTTAATGCTTCTTTTAGTAAGAGCATCTGCGTTAAAGGACGCTGAGGAGAATAAGAAAATGGAGACTGCTTTGTTAAAACTACAGTTAAAAGAGGCTCAGAATAAATTGACTGACTTGTATCAGTCTAAAAAAAAGTGATACAGATGGTGGCTGAAGCAGCACCTACTGTTGGATCAGCGACAGTGCTGCCTTCTTTTCCTGTGATGTATGCTGGAGCTGCGCCGAATAAGCCATTTACTGCTCCTTATAGGACATGGCAGCCCAGTGGCAGGTCACGTGGCAGGGCCAGGTTTGGGGATTTTGGAGGCATGGGGAGAGGGCAGCCGGGTGCTAACGGTTGTCACAGGTGTGGCTCCAATGAACACTGGGTGAGGGAGTGCCCACACCCACAAGGGGGCGCTATACCTCCCGGTCAGCCACCTCTACATATGGCTCCAATGACTCTCCCTATAACTCAACCATTGCCTGTTTCAGTGGGTGATCAAAGACTATCACATCCTTTTGTCATTGTTCAAACCAAGCCTGTCAATTTGTTAGGCAGAGATCTGCTTATCAAACTTGGTGCTACTATTCTATGTACCCCTGATGGACTTATGGTGACTTTTCCGAATGGACATACGCATTGCTGTGACACCATGAGTGGTCAATTTTTGCTGAAGGATGACACTTCACAAGTGGCTGATATTTTCTGGGCCAGATTGACTACGATGTCTGCACATGAATCTTCTGCGGCTGACTTTCTGAGATGCTGGAACTCCAGCCTTTTATTCTACCGCCTGATCCTTTCCATGTGACCTTCCTTTATGAGAGGGGCGATCCTACTTTATGTCAGGAACAATTTGAAACAGAACTTGAAGGCCAAAGTTGGTCTGTGGCTTCGGGTCCATGCTTTGTGGGAAAAGAGGGTGTGGCACTGTATGCTCGTCTGACTTCAGAGCAGCATAAATGGTATATGATGGGAGCTGAAGCACTTCCACACATATCACTTTTGTTGCATCCGAAACATCAAGCTAAAGATTTGGGGGAAATGGTTAAAAGGGGAGTTGAATTAAAGGATTGGGTTCCCACCCAGATATCTTCAGTCTCTTTTTCTCCTTCTACTCAGATGTACAAAATAGACACGCAGCTCTCTGATACTACCATTCTGGAACATTTGCAGCTGTCTAGAAATCATGGCAGAGAAAAAACAGATCATCCTGATGCAGTGGAGGCCTTAAAGGTCGTGCCTGACTCTTTGTGGTCAGATGGTCCCACTGATGTTGGCCTAGTGCAAACCACACCCATCACATTTGACATGAAACATTCTGATCCAATCTGGCGTTCTCAGTACCCACATAAACCTCAGGCTGAGGAAGGTATTGCAGACACTATTGCAGGCTTACTTGAAGCTGGAGTTTTAGAACCATCAAACTCTTCATATAACACCCCTATTCTTCCTGTGGAAAAACAAGGTACTGGTAAATACAGAATGGCACATGACTTGCGTGCTATTAATGAGGCCCTTAGAACCCCTCCCATTTCTACACCGAATCCGTATACAGCTCTGGCATCACTGACTCCTGATTTAAAATGGTTTACCTGCATAGATTTGGCTAATGCATTTTTCTGTTTACCGCTCCATCCTTCTGTCAGGGATATTTTTTCATTTACATTCAGGGGCAGGAAGCTACGTTATAGTAGGCTTCCGCAGGGTTTTGCTTTATCCCCAGGTATTTTTAATCAGGTGTTAAAGCAGTCATTAAGCACTGTACAGCTCCCTCCAGACTGTGTACTGACCCAATATGTGGACGATTTACTTTTAGCATCCCCCACCGTTGAAAAGTGCATAGCAGCGACTCTAGTTGTGTTGCAACATTTGGGAAAAGAGGGATTTAAACTCTCCCGCGATAAGCTTCAGTTGGTCAGGCAGGAAGTCCAGTTCCTGGGGCGAAGGGTGACCGCTCAAGGCGCTGGACTGACGGACACCCACAAGAATGCTATTTTGGCCCATTCTAAACCTCTCACTGTTAAATCAATGCTGTCATTTCTGGGACTGACAAATTTTTCCAGACATTATGTGCCTAATTACACAAACCTTACCACACCACTCAGGGCTCTTGTAAATGCTCATGGTATGAAAAATCTGCATGCTAAATTAGAATGGGACATACCAGCTGAGGAGGCATTTATCAAGTTAAAACAGGCTCTAGCACAAGCAGCTGATTTAGCCACTCCTGACTATACATGTCCATTTTTTCTTAACACATCAGAAACAGATGAGGTGGTTAATGGGATCTTGTTTCAGAAAAAAGGTGGTCAGAGATACATTCTTATGTATCTTAGCATAAAGCTGCAAGCTATTAAAATGAGACAGCCACCTTGCACGAGACATGCAGCAGGAATTACACACCTAGTGGAGAAAACTTCACAAATTGTTACTTTGCGTCAGCAGCGGATTAGCAGAGTTTTGGAGGCACCAAACATTATTTTTACACATGAAGGAATAAACATGGCTGACCAAATCACCGCCTCTGGGGAGCAGCATGACTGTGTCAGGCTGAATTCTGTTGCTCAAAAAATACGTTCTGACTTACGGTCTGATACTTTACCTACAGGTTTTGTGCTCTACAGATGGGTGTTGTTTTTAGAGATGGACAGGGCCAGTTAAAATCAGGTTTTGCAGTTGTTGAGCAGAATGGAGATTCACTACATACTGTCGTGTCAGGGAAGCTGGACGGCAAGCAGAGCGCACAGCGTGCTGAGATAAGGGCTCTTATTGAAGCATGCAAATGGAGAAGAGATAAAGACGTCATGATTTACACTGATTCGAACTACGGGTTTTCTGTTATACATTATGAATTACCACAGTGGAGGAGAGCAGTTTTGTTACTGCTATTGGGGTCACAGCAAGGCTGACACTGTTGACGCGTGGGGAAATAGGGCGTCATCGAGCGGTCTAATTCAACTTTAAATTTACAGCTGGCAGAGAACCTCAGGTGTCATCGCATCCTGACCCGGACCCTCGCAGTGATCATCAGCATCTGAAGGGCCTGGTCTCCTTTTTCCTTCCGACCCCTCTCTTGTCCCTCACGCTGCAGCAGCTCTCTGCTGACCTGGGAAAATCTCTTTGCAGCGGGTGGTGTCGGTTCTGACTAGGCAGTGTCGACTGCCGAAGCCAGGAGGCGGGGCCTGACCCACCCAGAAGATTGGTTGAAGTTGCTGTAATCATCCAGTGTAATCTATATGTGCAACAAAATTGGGCGAGATAAGCAATTTGGACTTGCTTTTCTCGAAGAGGGATTATACCGAAGAGAAAAGATCGCAAGAAATCAAACACATTTCACAGCAGGTTTTGACCACCTCACAATCGGTGGGGGAAGCTATTGGAGGCGGGGCCTGTCTGTGCATTTGTGTTTATTGGGGGAAATGTTCAGTTAATGAAGTAACTGTCATTTCAGTGAGGGCGATCTGCAGAAAAGACAGTAACTTTGGGAAAATAAAGACTCCACTGTACTGAATCATTTCATCACTCTGGTAGCCACCTGCTGCCAGAGAAATAAACAAGAGCGAAGACTAGAGAACAAAATAATAAAGACTGAACACTTACTAATCATTTTTCTTGTATTTTACAGGTTGTCTAACCGATTTTTATTTACAGGTGCAGATTGCTAGACACTGCCTAAGAGGGTGTCAAAGAATTTTTAAGTAGTCTATTTGTAAGATTTTCTTCTTTATATTCAGTATTTACGGTTTTATAAAACTTTTTTAGTAATGAGATAAAACATTTTAAGGAGTGTTTAAAGTATAATCAGGTTGACTGACTACTAATTTGTGTTTTACTTATTCTTTTTTCATTATGATGTGGTTTTTGTAGGATGTTTTTAGGGTTGGTGACAATTGCTAGAGTTTGCTTTTACTAAAAGAATATTGAGAATTAGGTTAAAACATAAAAAACAATAATAATAAATTAAAAATATATTGCTTAAAGATAAGGATAAAAAAAACAGACTCTTCTCATTTTAAATAATCATGTTAGAAAGAGGGACAAATTTGTTAAATATGTTTGGTAAATGGAAGACTCTGGCAATGTCTATAATGGTTTCTTTAGCAGTATTTGTGTCAACTATGGTGTTATGTGGATGTTGTTGTATTCCTTGTATATGTTCTTTGCTCACAAAGTGTATTGAAAAAGCTGTTGGTGATAATGTGCAAGGTCAATATCTGTTAATACCTCACATGGAGCCTGAAGGGGAAGTACAGAGGAGTGATCAATCTATTTGAAAAATAGATTGAAAGAGGGATTTGTTGTATTCTACTTTTTTAAGGCTATTTTTATTATGCAGTACATATGTTTTAATTATATCTTTTTTAAGCTTTAGAAGTAATAGGCCTGTTTATATTATTCAGGGTAGTAAAACATGACTCTGTTACCAGTATTTTATAGGGTTGAAGGTTTTAAGTAAACAAACTCTTGAGTAAAGATATGAACTGAAAGCAGGGAGGATCAGCTATAACTCTAAGTTATGTTATAACCCAGTTCATAGTAAGGTCAAGAGACCTGGAGAAAATAAATGACCTGTCAAGATGTAGAAGGAGGAGAGAGGAGTCACGTGATATGTTCTTTGTTCTTCTTGAAATAAAAATGGTGCGGCCCTGTAAGAGAACGAGTCAGACAGTCAGGTCTTGTCTGATTCCCATCTGCAGGTGCGTCTTTTCCAAAACAGATCTGAGTTTGTGTGATTTTTGTAATTCTTTGTCTCTCAGCTTTGGGTCTTATTTTGAAACAGTTCCCGTTGGGGTTTTTGGAGTTCGGCGCCCCCACCTCTCTGAGCAGGAAGTGAGTTGCAGAGCACATTGTGGGAAAAGCCGACAGGAGGCAGACTTCATTGTCTTCCTGTGTTTTCTTTGTTCCCCTTCCTCTCTTGTATTTTCAACTCATCCTCTCTCATGACATTTTGTTTCCTACCTCTCTTCTTCATCTTCATTCTTTCTTCTCCTTAATTTTCCGTCTCCGTGTCCATAACATCAGGAAATAAAAACCCCAACAATTCATAATAAAGATTTTTCACACATAAATCAAGTGGAGTACTATAGCAAAAGCTGTACTGCTCCGCTTGTGAAAGTAAATCTGTTGGGCTTTTACTTGGTACTCAGACACCAATTCTGAGCTCCACACTGCCAAACAGGAGATGTAAAAAAAAAAAAAAAAGTTGCTCTATTCCGATTGATTGCAATACATTGATGTGTCCTTCACTCAGCATCCTTCATATTTGTAATTTTGCTTATCTACATAAATTAATCCTAGTTATCAAGCCAGCACTGAAGCTCATCTTTACTTTCACTGCCTGAGACTTTTAAATCAAAATTGAATAAAGTAAATCAAGTAAGAAATAAAAAGCTACATATTAATAAGTATTTTCCAAATAAATATATTTTTAAGAATTCATGAAAAAGGTTATTTTTATTCTAAATCCTTATTTTACTTTCCATGGCAAATACTCTGACTTTACAGTGAAAGCAATATTTATGTAAAGATTTTCATCCCTAAAAAGCATGCTAATGAAATTCAATAAATTTTTCAATTCAGTTTATATATATAGTGATATCATCTCAAGGCACTTTACAAGAAGTCATTTCAATGTAAAAATGCCAATCAATTAAAAGTTTGAGCTAGTTTCCTATTTAAGGAATCCCAGCAGATTGCATCGAGTCACTGACTGGCAGTTGCGGCCCGTTGATGCAGAGTCTAACGACAGCAATCCTGTCAGTGGAGAGGAAAAACTCCCCTTTAACAGGAAGAAACCTCCAGCAGAACCTGGCTCAGTACGAGCGGCCATCTGCCATGACCGTCTGGGGGTTCGAGAAAACAGAAAGAACCAAAGAACTGATGTAAGAGTACTTTCTATATTAAATAAAGTAAAACGTAAAACGTACCCGGGGGGTACTCAGCTACTGGGATGTCCCAGGTCCAATAGGGCATTGCAGCTTAGCAGGAGACCAGACCAGATGTAGCTTCAATGGAGAGAAAAACAATGAGAAAAAAAAAAGTTAACTGTTGAAATAACAGCAAATAATACAACTGGAAAGTAGCAGAGGAGCGCGAATCGGATGCGTTTCCAAAGCATTGTCTCACGGCCTTATCCTAAATTTACGCCGCAGGTCTTGTTTCTATGTGCTACGCTTCTGAAACGCATCACTCTTATCAGTTTAGATTGGGCTAGAGAGGAAATTAGGCACGGAAGCAATGTAAAGTAGCAGAAAATTTCAAAATAAAAGATGTGCCGATTTTTGTCTGCTTAACTACGAAAAAAATGAAACAAAACATCATCAACTGTGACAACATGGTTGAAGTCAGTCGGTCTGTGGGTCTAATTTGTTGATTTTATCATGGACGACATGAACGTTTATCTGATACCAGTGATCATTTTTACAAAGACAAAAAGGAAAAAGGAGAAGGCATGGACAGAAATATCTGCAGTTTGGGGAGTGGATGATGAGTTCATGATACTTATTAACATAGAATTACATTTTCCCCCTGCTTACTACCCTTTATGTTATGCAATTGCAATTTTCCTGTGATTCCGTGATCTTCCGGGACCAGCTGAGTGGAATGCTTTCGTGAGTAAAACATGTCTATCAGTTACACGCCGCTTACGCGTCTGGTGGAAAGCAGTTGTTAGTCTATGGCAGCATAACAACAGACATAGCTCAGAATGACCTGAGCCACTCTAACTATATGCTTTTACCAAAAAGGAAAGTTTTAAGCCCGGCCTTAAAAGTAAACAGAGTGTCTGCCTCACGGACTAAAACTGGGAGCTGGTTCCACAGGAGAGGAGCCTGATAACTAAAAGATCTGCCTCCCATTCTACTTTTAGAAATCCTAGGAACTACAAGTAAACCTGCAGTTTGAGAGCGAAGTGCTCTGTTAGGAACATATGGAACAATCAGATCTCTGATGTATGATTGAGCATGATTATGAAGGGCTTTATATGTGAGAAGGAGGATCTTAAATTATATTCTGAATTTAAAGGGGAGCCAATAAAGGGAAGCTAAAACAGGAGAAATGTGATCTCTCTTTTTGATATTTATCGGAATTCTTGCTGTCGCAATTTGGATGAACTTAATTCAATTCAATTCAATTAAGTTTTTTTATATAGCACCAATTCACAACAGATGTCATCTCAAGGCACTTAAGAAGTCATTTCAATACATTTATACAAACATTCCAATCAGTTAAAAAGTTTCCTATTTAAGGAATCCCAGCAGATTGCGTCAGTCATTGGTGTGAGGTTGGGCCCTGTTGATGCAGACTTTCCAACCACAGCAATCCTTTACCAATCCCTCATACTGAGCAAGCATGTAGCGATGGTGGAGAGGAAAAACTCCCCTTTAACAGGAAGAAACCTCCAACAGAACCAGGCTCAGTAGGAGCGGCCATCTGCCACGACCGTCTGGAGGTTCAAGAAGACAGAGCAGAAACACAGAAGGAACAGAAGATCTGATATAAGAGAACTTTCTATGTTACAGAAAGTAAAAAGTTGATAACAGAACACAGTGGATGTTCAGTTACTGAGAGGATCATCCCAGTCGATGCCCCTCGTCCAACAGGGCATTGCAGCCAAGCAGGTTACCAGACCAGGTATATCTTCTATCGAGAGAAAAACATTTAAAAAATAATGCAGAGGTTCTTTACATTATTGACTTCTTGTTAAGTGCCTTGAGATGACATCTGTTGTGAATTGGCGCTATATAAATAAACTGAATTGAATTGAATTGAATTGAATTGAATTATTGCTGGGGGCCAATTTAATGCCATCCAGATGAAGTCATTGACTAATCAGGTTCTTTTTTAGAACTTCTGGTCCAAAGACAGCAACTTCTGTCTTGTCAGAATTTAAAGCAAAAAGTTTAGATTCATCCATGTTTTTATGTCTTCCAGACATGCCTGTAATCTACCTAACTGACTGGGTTCATCAGGATTTATGGATAAATATAGTTGTGTATCAACAGCATAGCTGTTGAAATTTATACCATGCTGTCTAATGATTCTACCAATTGGGAGCATATATATGGTGAAAAGAATTGGTCCAAGCACAAATGAGGGTCTACAGTTCTTTCCGATGCTGCTGTGAACCAGACCATGAATTTCTGAAGGGTTAGAGATGGAATTTCTACCATCCACTGTGTTACCCTGAGACACTGAGGAAAGTAAGAATGGAACAGATTCTTTAAAAATTGTTACAGCATTGTCTGATAAAGCTCTACTATAATGAAATTTTCTTTCAGATTTAAGATGGTCAGTTAAAGTAAATTCAAAAGTTATTAATAAGTGGTCAGACAGGACCGGGTTATGTGGGTGGACTGTTATTTCCTCACACTCAATACCGTATGTCAGTACAAGGTCCAAAGTGTGTTTGCCCGAGTGGGTCGATCCCTGTACTTTTTGAGTAAAGCCAATTGAGTCTAAAATAGCACTAAAGGCTGCATTTAGGCTATCACTTTCAGTATCCACATGAATATTGAAGTCCCCCACTATAATGACCCTATCAGTATTTGATACTAAATCAGATAAAAAATGTGTGATCTGATCCAAGAATTGAGAGTAAGGGCCTGGTGGACGATACAAAACCACAAACAAAAAAGGTCTTAATGTTTGCAACTTGGATAAGGAAAATTAAGGGTTAGATGTTCAAAAGAACTGTAGCTATCAATTGGTCTGGGACTAATTAGTAAATCAGAACGAAAAATGGTTGCAACTCCTACTCCTCGCCCAGTATTTCTAGGAATGTGAAAATTTAAATAACTGGAAGGAGTTGACTCATTTATACTGACATAATCCTCCTGCTGCAACCAGGTTTCTGAGACAAAGCAAATCAATGTGATTATCACAAATCAAGTAATTTACTAACAAAGTCGTTGAGGAGAGAGATCTTATGTTTAATAAATAAATCCATTAAATGTTTAATAAACCACATTTAATAGATTTATTTTTCTGTTCAGTCAAAGTCGTATTTATCTTTATGAAATTTCCATAATTTGCTTTTGTTGTCTTAACTTTTAATCCATTTAATTTTGGCCGTGGGCAAGACACTGTTTCTATAGGGTAATAGGTGGGTAACAGTACAGAAGCAGCAGAGAGGAGGGTTAAACTACGACTCTGCTTCCTGGTCTGGACCCTGGGTTGTCAGTGTTTTGGAGAACTAATAAATTCGGCCATATTCCTAGAAAGAAGAGCTGCTCCATCTTAAGGCTATTACTTACATTTTGTGGACTTCCTGATAGTAAAGAATTACAGTAGTCCAGCCTTCAGGTAGCTAATGCATGGACTTGTTTCTCAGCATCACTCCTGGACAGGATGTTTCTGATTTTAGCAATATTCCTGAGGTGAAAGAAGGAAATGCTAGAAACTTGTCTATGTCAATAATAATGCAGAGATTCTATATGTCATTCCCGGAAGCCAAATTAATGCCATTCGGATGAAATAATTGACTAAGCAGTTACTTTTTTAGAGCTTCTGGTCCAAAGACAGCCACTTATGTCTTGTCACAATATAAGAGCAAAAGGTTTTTAGTCATTCATGTTTTTATTAGGGCTGTCAAAATTAATGCATTAATGAGGCTCGAATAATTTGTGGAATTAATGCAAATAATTTTTTTAACGCAATTAACGCATGCACAAAATGACTTTCCCTGTTTACCCCACAATTAAACCGACGCTGCTTTCAGGGCTCGCTTGTCACGTAAACAGCATGACAACTGTTTGATAACTGCAAATAACAGTGGGAACCAGGGAGTAATGTAAAGGTTCGATGTTGAAACAAATAATCCCTCTATTAGTCAGAAATTTTCAATTCAAAAACACTTAATTCCTCCCAGAGAGAAATTAAGTGTTGTTGTAGCTCATATTATTTAATTTGTAAATGAGCTATTGTAGATCCTGATGGCTGTAGGCAGGAATTATCTCCTGTAGCAGTCTGTGTCGCAGCAAAACTGAAGAAGACTCTGACCGAAAACACCGTTGTTGTAGGATAGTCCCATGAAGAGGATGCTCAGGGTTGTCCAAAATTGAATAAGAAACTGTCAGCTTTACATTCAGAAAATGTTAAACAGTTAGTTTGCCTTAGCAACTGGCTAAAAGATTAATAGGTAAAAAGCTCCATGTGTAAATGTGATTGTGGAATTCAAAACAAAAGTTCCATGCATCTCTATTGTATTTCCTTAAAAAAAGAGCAACAGCTTCCGGTTTCATCCTTTATTTACACCAAATATTTTACTTTTTCGGTCATATTTCGGAATGTTAATTGATTGTGATTAATTTACAGCTACTTTGTGATTAATTAGATAAAAAAATTTTGACAGCCCTAGTTTTTATGTCTTCCAGACATGCCTGTAATCTACCTAACTGACTGGATTTAAAAGGATTTATGGATAAATATAGTTGTGAATCATTGGCATAGCTGTGGAAATTTATTCCATGCTGTTTAATGGTTTTACCAATTGGAAGCATACGTATAGTAAAAAGAATTGGTCCAAGCACAGAACCCTGTGGTACTCCACAAGTAACCCTTGAGTGTGAAGAGGATTTATCACTTACATGAACAAACTGGAATCTGTCGAACAAATATGATTTACACCGGGCTAGTGGCGTTCCTTTGATCCCTGCAACATGTTCAAGCCTTTCTAAGAGAATATTATGATCGACTGTGTCAAAAGCAGCACTGAGATCTAACAAAACCAGAACAGACACAAGTCAATTAACTGAGGCAATGAGAATATCATTAGTAACCTTCACCAGTGCTGTTTCAGTGTTATGATGAGCTCTAAAGACTGAAACTCTTAAAACAGGTAGTTACTGTTTAGATGCTCACATACTTGATCAGCAACTATTTCCTCAAGGATTTTAGATAAGAAAGAAAGGTTAGATATAAGTCTGTAATTAACTAAGTCATCTTGATCAAGGGAATGTTTCTTAAGTAAAGGTTTAATTACGGCAACCATAAATTCCTGTGGTACGAATCAGTTTACTAAGGGGAGATTCATCATAATTAAAATAGGCCCAGTAACCAAAGTGAGCAATTCCCTAAATAATTGGTTTGGGTCTGGGTTCAGCATACAAGTAGAAGGTTTAGATGAGGCTAATATTTTTGATAATTCTGAAAGCTCGACTGAATCAAAACAGTCCAAACACAAATCAGGTTAAACCAGTGTTTCTCAAACTATGGGGCGAGCCCCACTAGTGGGGCGCAGAGGTATTGCATGTGGGGCGTGACATCAACGCGATTTAAATAGTTTTTCCCCCCTAGATTCTGTCATTGTGAATGTTTCACTGCAGTGTAAATTAAATCAACCAACTCCCCCCTCTCACAAAATTAAACACACCCAAATAAATTACCAATTGTGATCATCATTGTAAACAGAACCGGGACCTGGAACATCGGGCTGGGAGTTTGACGTTGGAATATATCGCAGCAGAACAAAACAAGCTGAAATAGCCGCATTATCAGTGATTCCATCTACAAAATGTACAAATATCTAAAAAGATCAGGGAACGCTTCAGAGTCAGAGAAGTCACACGGTCAACCACGGAGGAAATACAGGGATGAGTATCTTGGTCTTTATTTATTTTATTTTTTTATTTTTATTTTGTATTTTTGAAAGCTTTGTAAATTTGATAAAACTACAACTTTTATTTTCTCAAAATGTGAGCTGAAGTTCTACATGTAGCAACTACTGACAGCATATATTTCTGAGCCGGTTTTAAACCAGTGCACAACCCCTTTTTCCAACTAATTTCTACCCTTAAAAACTTGTAGACTAACTCAGCTATTTAAATAAATAAAATACTTTAAAAAATCAGGCGTGGTCACCATTCTGTTGGGGCGATAAAAGCATGGGGGGGCTTGTGTATGCTCCTTTGTCCAAAGTGGGGAATGATAAAAATAGTTTGAGAAACACTGGGTTAAACAGTTCTCTCCAATGCTGCCTCACTTACTGAGAAAGAAGTAGTCATGTTGGGAGGATGCCAATTATTTAATTTTTAATAGAATAGTATTTCATTAATGAAGAATCCTATAAAGTCATCACTACTAAGGCCTGGTTCACACCGGCCGCGGAAGCCCGCCCCGTGGAAGCGCCGCATGGCGACTTGGAACATAGACCGCTTCCATTCGCCGCCCTTGTTAACCTATGGTGTAGTTCACACAAGATGCGAAGCGCCGTGATCCTCCTCGGCTGGCTACCGTTCTGAAGCGATTGTTTTGGTGTCTGGTCTATTTTTTGTGCGAGCCGCGAGCAATCCGCGTCAATTCTGCCAGGATGTCACACCAAGATACACAAGACAATCCAGTCAATTTTCAAAATAAAAGCAATTTTTCCAAATAAAATACCGCGAATGACAAATACGATCATATTTGTATATCTAAACAGACTATAAAGATGAAAATAAACAGACACACACACACACACACACACACACGCACGCACGCACACACACACACACACACACACACACACACACACACACACACACACACACACTTTATGAGGTTATTTACTTATCCATGAGGAAAAAATAGCTCTGAAAAAACAACAGCTGAGCATGAGCGCTTGTCAACCGTGGTGGAGAAATACGCGTCTAGTGTAAACAGGGGGGCAGTGGATAGCGCATGATTTTCATGAGCGCGCCACTTTGCAACACTACCACGGCGGGTGTGAATCAGGTGTAAGAGCTGGAGGAATAGTTGACTCAACAGAACTATGACTCTGTTTTAGTTTGGCGACTGCTGCTGTGGCTTGTCGAAGGGTATTTTTGTACAACAGCAAACTATTTTTCCAGGTTAAATTGGAATCCTCTAGGTGTGTAGAGCGCCATTTTCTCTCCAATATCCTAGTATTCTGCTTTAAAGTATGTAGCTCTGCATTGAACCAGGGAGTCAACTTCCTAAGGCTGATCACTTTCTTTTTTAAAGAGCTACACTATCTAATGCCAAATGCAATGAGGAAGTAATGCTATGATCCAGACCATCAATTTCTAAAGGGTTAAAGATGGAATTGCTGCCCTCCACTGTGTTACTCTGAGACACTGAGGAAAGTAATAATAGAAAAGATTCTTTAAAACTTGTTACAGCCTTGTGTGATAAAGCTCAACAATAATTAAATGTTCTTTCCGGTTTAGGATGGTCAATTAAAGTAAATTCAAAGTGATCAAAAAAAGGTCAGACAGAACCGGGTTATGTGGGAGCACTGTTATTTCCTCACACTCAATGCCGTATGTCAGTACATGGTCGAAAGTGTGGTGACCCGAGTGGGTGGGTCCCTGTAATTTTTGAGTAAAGTCAATTGAGTCTAAGTTAGCATTAAAGGCTGTATTAAGGCTATCATTTTCAGTTTCCACATGAATATTGAAATCATCCACAATAATGAACTTACCAGTATTTAATACTAAACCAGATAAAAAATGTGAGATATAATGTAATAATTGAGAGTAAGGGCCTGGTGGACGATCCAAAACCACAAACAAAAGTGGTCTTATTTTTTTGCAACTTGGATTAGGAAAACTAAGGGTTAAATGTTCAAACGAAATGTAGCTAATAATTGGTCTAGGATAAATCAGTAAATCAGAATGAAAAATGGTTGCAACTCCTCCTCCTTGCCCAGTACTTCTAAACTCAGCAAAAAAAGAAACGTCCCTTTTTCAGGACTGTGTATTTCAACAATAATGTTGTAAAAATCCAAATAACTTTACAGATCTTCATTGTAAAGGGTTTAAACAATGTTTTCCATGCATGTTCAATTAACCATAATCAATTAATTAACATGCACCTGTGGAATGGTCGTTAAGATCTTAACAGCTTACAGAAAGTAGGCATTTAAGGTCACAGTTCTAAAAACGCAGGACACTAAAGAGACTTGTCTACCGACTGTGAAAAACACCCAAAGAAAGATGCCCATGGTCCCTGCTCATCTGCGTGAACGAGCATTAGGCATGCTGCAGGGAGGCATGAGGACTGCTGATGTAGCAAGGGCAATAAATTGCCATGTCCGCACTGTGAGACGCCTAAGACAGCACTACAGGGAGACAGGAAGGACAGCTGATCATCCTCGCAGTGGAAGACCACGTGTAACAACACCTGTACAGGATCGGTACATCCGAATATCACACCTGCGTGACAGGTACAGGATGGCCACAACAACTGCCCGAGTCACACCAGGAACACACAATCCCTCCATCAGTCCTCAGACTGTCTGCAATAGGCTGAGAGAGGCTGAACTGAAGGTCTTGTAGGCCTGTTGTAAGGCAGGTCCTTACCAGACATCACCAGCAACAACGCTGCCTATGGGCACAAACCCACCTTCGCTGGACCAGACAGGAGTGGCAAAAAGTGCTCTTCACTGATGAGTCACGGTTTTGTCTCACCAGGGGTGATGGACAGATTCGTGTTTATCGTCGAAGGAATGAGCGTTACATCGAGGCCTGTACCCTGGAGCGGGATCGATTTGGAGGTGGGAGGTATATCACATCACCATCGGACTGAGCTTGTTGTCATTGCAGGCAATCTCAATGCCTTGCGGTACAGGGAAGACATCCTCCTCCCTCATATGGTACTCTTTATGCATGCTCATCCAGACATGATCCTCCAGCAGGACAATGCCACCAGCCATACTGCTCGTTCTGTGCGTGAGTTTCTGCATGACAGCAATGTCAGTGTTCTGCCATGGCCAGCGAAGAGCCCAGATCTCAATCCCATTGAGCACGTCTGGGACCTATTGGATCGCAGGGTGAGGGCTAGGGCCATTCCCCCCAGAAATGTCCAGGAACTTTCAAGTGCCTTGGTGGAAAAGTTGGGTAACATTTCACAGCAAGAACTGACCAATCTGGTGCAGTCCATGAGGAGGAGATGGACTGCAGTACTTCAAGCAGCTGGTGCCCACACCAGATACTGACTGGTACTTTTGATGTTGAGCCTCCCTTCATTCAAGGACACATTATTCTATTTCTGTTAGTCACATGTCAGTGAAACATTTTTAGTTTATGTCTTATGGTGTTGACTCTTTTATTGTTCATACAAATATTTACACACATTAGGTTTACTGAAAGTGAAAACAGTTGAAAGTCAGAGGACGTTTCTTTTTTTTTGCTGAGTTTAGTAATGTGAAAATTTTAATATTTGGAAGGAACTGACTCATTTATACTGACAAGATCCTCCTGCTGCAGCCAGGTTTCTGTGAGGCAAAATAAATTAATTTGATTATCACAAATCAAGTCATTTACTAACAAAGTCTTTGAGGAGAGAAATCTTATGTTCAATAAACCACATTTAATTGTTTTATTTTTTGTTTAGTCAGAGTTGTATTTATTTTTTATATATACTTGGTGTAATCCCAAATCCCATTTTAGTGTGGAGGAGTCCATACCATTATTCCTAACATCAATCTTCAGAAAGGCTGGTCATATTTATTATGCACCTAGCATTAAAAAGAAAAAACTAATGAGAGATAGGATTTCCCATTCCTGGATCACTTTGTGGTATCAGTGTTTGGTTTCACCCAAGGAAAGCTAAAGCTAAAATTTAAGATCAAAATCTGAAACACTACCATTCCTATCTCTGATGTGGATTAAGAGCATTCCAGAGGTCAAAGAGAACTATGATTGCATTGCCTCTTCCCTGACATATGATGAGGTTATAGGTCATCTTAGTTGTTGTGCAGCACTTGATATTTTATTTTCTGCAAATCTTGAAAATAAGCTGTCCACTACTTGTAAGGGATTCACAGTCCTGGAAGCCAAACAAGTCAACATGCCTGGAGGTACTGCTCACTCAGGGATAACATGATAGAAAAATGACCCACATTCAGTGGACCACACTAATAAATTTTAGCTTTTGAAGGCACACACACAACACACTCGATGACATCACATAAACAGACACAAACAGCATATGTGCCGTTTCGCCCCGTTAGATCAAGCTCCCCTACAGCTACAGCATGTCGAGAACATTTCACTGCAGCTGTCATGTCATTCAGAGCACACTTTGATATTTCACTAAATAAATGTTCAATTCTTCACAGCTTTAATCTCATCCATCTCAGCCAGCTATTCTAAACAACTTGCTGAGGCAACACTGCAGTAGAGTAAGATCCCAGTGCATTTCCTGTCTGCTGTAATTAGGGCTTTATGACAATCAGGCTGGGCCTCTCCATGCAGGAACCATGTTGTTACTAGCAATTATAAACCCTAAAACAAAGGGGGAAGGATATCAATTTTGCTTAAAGTCAATCATGGGACTGCAGTTTTTTCACCCTTTCATGAAAGTTACCATCACTACATCTATTTACTTTTAAAGAGAACTGTACTGTTACAGTATTCTATCTATATATCTATATATTAGGGCTGTCAAAATTACCATGCTAACAGAGGTTGATTAATTTGTAGAATTAACGGAATTCATTTTTTGAAAGATTTGACACATTCACAAAATGACCCGCCTTGTTTATCCGCCAATTATACTTGCGAATTCAGGAGCCGGTTCTCACGGCTCGGCTCACTAAAAATAACTATCTCTTTCGGCTCCCAAGTGGCTCCTAACATTTTGTTTCTTAAAGAAATTTATCATGAAATTTTTTTTTATTGTGTGTAAAATGAATTACTAATCTGCAAACATAATTATTTTAAAATTTTTATTATTTATATAACTTATTATATTCACCATGGAACAGTGCTACAAAATAAATAAATGTTAACCACAAAATCAAACTCTGATTGTGTGTAAAATATGTATAAACTATTTGCATGTCAAGCAGTCCCCCTATTAGGCACTTTTAAAGCTTGTTTAAAAATTAACTTTTTTAGTCTAGCTTTTGCTTTGTCCTAACTTTCCTGCCTTTTCCTGTTGTATTTTGTCTTTTGTGTATTATATTGACTCCTTTTTGCATATTATTTTATGTATTTACTGTTTATCTTTTAATTCTACTCTCTTTTTTAACTTACTAATTGATTAGCAGGTATGTCGCTACAGGTCTTCTTTTATTGTTGGCTTTCTCTCTGTTCAGCGCTTTTGCTGACTGATATGTCTTGTGTAAAGCGCTGTATAAAATAAATGGTATGGTACAGTGAACAACATAGAAAAGTTAAGATAATGTAGATAACTGTAGTCTGTTGAATGTGACATTTCAATTTTCCATACTCTACACTCCTCTTTTGAATGATCAATACTAGAACAGCACTCAGAGAAAGCACAGACCTCTGCCTAGGCAGCTCATCCCCAACCCCCCCCCCCCCCAGATGGTGATCCGGATCACCCTCATAGTCAGTCGTCCCTGGTCCCACTGCAGCAATAACTTTCATAATTAACAAACAAACAAACCCTGACGTAAACATAACCTCCTTGGCAGAGGTAGAAATTGAAATGCATCTGTTGTGACACAATAGGTTTGTTTTGGCTTTAAATAATTATGAATAACTGCTTCAGGCAATTATTAATAAGAAATATAATTTTATATCAAAATTACCAAGTTTGGGGAACCCTCCTGTGATGCAGGAAAAAAATAATAGCCAAATACTGCAGTCTGAGTTAATGCCTATAATTACCTGCATAATAAGGCTGATGTAATTAAACAATAGATGAAGGAATAATTGGCATGCTTTGAACAGGAAGTTACTACATGTGTATATGGAATAATAACAAGCAACGGCTTTCAAAAGAGTTTATTAACAAAAATAATTCAACTTTCCAGTTAAAAAACTTTAATTAACAAACTCAGTTAGTAACACACACTACTAACTACTAAGTAAAAATAAGAATGAATAATAAAACTAACCAGCAAAAGAACAGTAAAAAGGTACCAATGTGTATATATATTTGAAATCACAACATATGAGAACACATGGAGGGCAGGGCAGGTGGTTGGGATCTTTCGCACAGCAGAACCAGGTCACAGCCAATCAGCGCACCCATACAGCCCGTTATGCAGGAGTGGGAGGGAGATTCAGGATAGGGGAGGACGTTGACTCAAGAAAGTGTGTGCATGTCTGTGGCGTGAACATGCATGCGTGAGTGTGTGCGTCAGTAAGTAAGCGAGTCCGTGAACTCTCAACCAGTTCAGAACCAGTGTATGTCACTAAGTTGTGATATATGAAGGAGGGCTGAATCAAGGAGTTCAGCGGCCCATGTCCACCAATGCCCAATCGAACAAGTAAAGAAAAAACTCCTATAGGCCTTTTCCATTGCAAAGAACCGAGAGCCTGTTCGGAGCTGGTGCTGGTGCTGGACCCAGAGCTTTCACAAAACCTCCTTCGTTTTCCATAACAAGGAGCCAACTTGGAGCCATCGTGAGTTACGGCGTTGGGTCATCGAAGGGTCACTTCAGAAATCATGTGGGAAGCCGCTCACTGGAAATAAGGCAGACGCAGAAGAAGAAAAACCATAACAACAAAGATGGATGACCTCGTCAGAGTGCAGATGCTAATCGTGTCTTTACAAGCATTTGTTGCGATACAGTGGCAAAAGGCATTGCTGTTGAAGTAACTGTCGACAAGGCAGCGTCTTAGTAGGCGACGTAGTCTTGATGCTATCCATGTTTTCAACAACAACAAAAAAAAACATTCCCAGCAGTCTGGATTTAAATATGGTGGTCCTCTATTGTGTAGCCTGTAAATCACTCCCCCTTTCCCCATGACGTAGTGAGTGCTTGGATAGCTCCGCTTTGGCCCCCTACAAGAGTGGTGCCAGAGTGCACCCGTTTCTGGCTCTCGGAGCTGGTGCTCGCGGAAATCGAAAACGAAAACACCGGAGCTTAGTCAGCACGGGAGCCACGGGAGTTCCAGCTCCGCCTCAGTGGAAAAGGGCTACTAATGCATTTACAAATGTTTAACTTCTTGTCTTGATTTAACAAAGTTTGCAAAAGGAAATTTTCCATTTTGGTATTAAATCTCAGAGGGATATCTGCTGATAGCGAGCAAATGTTTGTAACAAATTAGTAATCTAGTCATTTTAGTTTTCGTTTTTTGGGGGATTTCTCCTTTGTTCATTGATGTCTGCAAGTATGAACCACCTGCATGAACACAAACATTAACACAAACACAAATTACTTTATAATATATTTTGTGTCCATTCATTTTATAGTATAAGCAGTACAGAGTTGTTATCAATAATTAAGTTTTTATGGTGGGCAGAGAAAGGCAGCTTCTGGCTGTGGCTAAGGAGGAAGGAGAAGGGTTGGGGGACAAACACCTAGGGCATCAGCAGGGGGTGGCAGGGAGAGATCCCTGTCATCGCTCTGCCACCACGAGACGTACTGGGGTTAAAGGAGTTACTAGTTACCTAACCCACTAGTCCCATAAAGGGGACACCCTAATCTTACTACGAAAACGAATAAGGAAAAACAACCTGATGGCCCTCCGAGAGGCGGGGTGGAAGAAGGGCCAAAACAGACGGACTTCCTGGGAACGACTGGAATGGACACGGACAAACATAATAGGATCATGAGAAGATGCAGGTGCGGGTGGGAGAAAGTGACCACTTTCAGAGGTTTGCGGATCCACCAGGGAAGGAAGAAGTGTGAAGAGGGAGGCCAACAGCAACATTGCACTGCAATAGCAGGTCAGACAAGGGGAACCCAAGGCCAGGTCGCTAACCACAGCGCTGAGGGATCCACCGTTGCTGTAGAAAGGCAGGGGGAGGAAATAGGGGGGCCCTTGATGGACGCCAATGCCTCTGAGAGTGGCACTGTTGAAGACACAAACAGAACACAAAGCAACCCCAACAACCGCGAGCAAAGCCATAGGATAGAGAAGAAAGAACCTGGAAAGAGGCAGATGGTCAAATGGCCAAAAGCCAACGAAGTTGCGGTCTGGCAGAAGCTGGACAAGGACCTCAGCCTTATCCTGGAGCGTTCACTGCGTGGCCAGGCGGAAACCAAGCTGAACCGTATTGGAGACATCCTGTATGATGAATGCAGAGGCAGATTCGGAGTAACTGCAGAAAAGAGGAGAGCTTGCCCAGTGCAGAAGGGGAGGAGGGGGAGGGGGAGGGAGATCGAGCAGTTGGTGAAGAGGCGGCGTCAACTCCGAAAACAGTGGAGGAAGGCAAGTATAGAGGAGAAGGAGGGCCTGAAGCCACTGTGGGACGAGGTAAGAAAAGAGCTTGCCCGCCTATGGAGGGCAGAGCCCATCTGTAAGCGCAGAAGGCAGAAGTAGAAAGAGAGGAATAACTTCTTCAAAAATCCCTTCAAGCATGCCAGAAAGCTGCTAGAGGATAAGAGAAGCGGAAAGCTGGTGATTACCAAGTCAGAGCTGGAGAACTACATCAAGGAGCAGTACAGTGACCCAGTGAAGTCAACTCCGCTGGGATCCCCTGGGTATGTTCTTCGCCCAGCTCCCCCTACCTCCCTCTTTAACGATGCCCTCCCCAAACTCAGCGAGGTAACAGAGGTAGTCCAGAAGGCAAGAACAACCTCAGCCCCAGGCCCGAACGGGATACCATATAAGCTGTACAAGTACTGCCCAGGGGTCCTGAGACACCTCTAAAATCTGCTGAGAGTAGCCTGGAAAAACCAAGTCATCCCTTCAGAGTGGCAAAGAGCTGTCACAGTTTTCATCCCAAAGGAGCAGAACTCCAGTACGATCAACCAGTTTAGGAGTATCGCCCTCCTGAATGTCGAAGGGAAGATCTTCTTCTCCATGTTGGCCAAGAGGTTGACCAGTTACCTGACAGGAAACGGGTACATCGACACCAGCTGCCAGAAGGCAGGTGTGCCAGGCTTCCAAGGGTGTGTGGAACACTCTGCAGTCATATGAGAGCAGATCCAAAGGGTGAAAAGAGAGAGAGTTGACCTGCATGTAGTGTGGCTTGACCTTGCCAACGCATATGGGTCAGTCCCCCACCAACTCATCGAGTTCGCCTTGGACTTCTTCCATGTCCCAGTCTGTATAAGAGCCCTGGTGGCCAAGTACTTTGGAGACCTCCAGATGTGCTGTACCCATCAGGACTTTACAACAGGCTGGCTACAGCTGGAAGTAGGCATTGCCATGGGATGCTCAATCTCGCCCATCCTGTTCGTCGCAGCCTTCGAGATCATCCTTATAGGGGCTAGGAAGACGGTTGGAGGAGTGAAATTGCCGTCAGGACAAAGGCTACCAGCTGTGAGAAGTTACATGGACGATATCACCACCATTCTCCAGACAGCAGCATGTACAACAAGACTGCTGAAGAGGATCGACGAGCTTGTGGGCTGGGCGAGGATGAAGATCAAACCCCCAAACTCACGCAGACTGTCAATCAAGAAAGGAGTAAGAAATGACAACACCATCTTTGTCGCAGGCGGTGAGAATATCCCATTGCTAATAGATCAACCAATTCGTAGTCTGGGTCGTACCTACACAGCAGAGCTCTCAGACAGGCAGACGGAGACGGTGAGGAAGCAGCTCGCAGATGGCCTGGCTAAGATCAACCAAAGCCAACTCCCCGGAAAGTACAAAGTGTGGTGTTACCAGATCATACTGTCCCAAAGGGTGATGTGGCCGCTGAAGATAAGCGAAATCCCCTCCTCAGTGGTAAGCAAGATGGACGGGGTTGGAACGTCATGGGAAGGGCTAACAGACAGGTCCATGTCATGGTCCGACCTATGGAAGATCCCCCAAGCTAGGCTCAGCTTCCTGATCAGAGCAACTTATGACACCTTGCCTTGTCCCCGAAACCTCCACCAATGGTTTGGTGCCGAAGAGACCTGTCCCCTTTGCAACACCAGCAACGCAAGACTCCAGCACATTCTTTCGGGCTGCACGACAGCACTGTCCCAAGGCCGCTACAGGTGGCGACATGACCAAGTGCTGAAGAAGCTGGCAGAGGTGTCAGAGTCCTGCAGAAAGGAGGCAAACAGCAGAACTTCCGCTCGACCTCGAGGACGACATTCTATCCAGTTTGCGAGGGCTGGAGAGAGTGTCAGACCCTCCCGCCAGAGAGACGTACCAAGGCTCCTCTCACCGGGAAGTGATTGGACCATGAGGGTCGACTTGGGAAAGCAGCTCCAGTTCCCCAGGAAGATTGTGGAAACATCCCTGCGGCCAGACCTTGTCATGTGGTCAGAGGCTTGCAAGACAGTCCTTCTGGTGGAACTCACCGTACCATGGGAGGGAGGTGTGGAGGCTGCGTATGAGTGGAAGCGAGCCAAGTACTCTGATCTGGCGGCAGAGTGCAGGGAGGCATAATGTCATCTGGAAGGATGTATAGGTCTAATTTTTTGTGGTTCAAGAGCTGATTTCATAATGAACAGGATTCTGTTTAATTGGTTAATAATGATTTTATATTGTATTTTTAATGTCAATTTTCACTGCCTACACACCCCAAGAAACAGTACCTGTGTATGTGTTTGTGTTATTACTGAAAGAGCAATAAAAGGCACATCCTGATGTCCACCTGGTCCCTGCTCTTACGGTGCATCAGAAGAAGATTTGCGCCGCTGAAACGCTTTTCTTCTTAAATCGCGCGTCTGATTCACGATTCGCCGGCAGATTCGCGGGTGTTTTTGCATCTGCCACTGAAGTTTAAAAATCTGAACTTCAGTGTCAGTTCTCACCCCTTCAACCAATCAGGAGCCTGGTGACGTGGTGTCACGTGATGCTGTGACCCAGTTCACGGGGTGAGGTCCGGCAAAATTCAGTCATTCAACATGGAAGAAACACTGATGACGGCCATGGCTAATCACCCTGAGCTATAGCACACTAGCAGCTTTCTCTACAGAGACAGGAATAAAAAGGACCTCGCTTAGAGGAATATAAGTGAGGAGATAAGGCAACCCGGTAAGTTCATTTCACTTTTGAAAGTTTTCACTTTACTGACCCTGCGAACCTGCGCAAATGCTAGCAAGCTAGCCTACTGTCCCGCTATTTTACAGTTATTTTCCGCTTGATCAACAGCTGCCATCTTGCAAAAACACCATCTGGCACTAGCTCCTCCCATAAGTTGCGTATTTCCGGATTATTCGCTTTGGACGCGAATCGAGGTGCGAATGTTCAAGCGTCCAATCTGGGCGTGCTGCGTGTTTTTGACACTTATGAACTCAGCTTTGATTTTAACAGTAACTCACATACTGGACTTGGACCTTGGACCTCATTCATACACCTTATAATTAGGAGAGAGCGGACAAAAAATTATAAACCTAACATATGCAATCCCAATAATCTCAAACAGTTACCAAAAGTCCCACCTTCAATAAATCAAACAGTCACTCCATCTCCAAACACTATTAATATGGCACTTTTAAATGATCGCTCTCTGCTGAACAAAACTTTTATTATCAACGATCTAATTTTAGACCAAAATCTTCAGTGTTTATTTTTCACGGAAACATGGCTGAGTGCAGATCCCCCTGTTGTTTTTAAGGAGACCTTCCCACCAAATTTTAACTTCACTTATTCCGTGAGGAGTAGCAAAAGGGGAGGCGGTATGGCTTTTATAAGTTCATCAACGCTTTCTGCCAAACCTGTTTTATTTGATAATTATAGCACTTTTGAATATTCTGATAATTATAGCATTTTTTAATATACTACAACTGTTTTTAGTACTCCTCAGATTTTATGTGTCTGAGTTTATAGGCCTCCCAAAAAGAGCACACTTTTTATTCAATAATTTTCAGTTTTTCTCAGTTCTGGACAACTCTCATGAGAATATCATTTTAGCTGGTGATTTTAATCTACATCTACCTTTTAGATCCTTTATTTACAGATTTTTTTAAATATTCTGAATTTCATGGATTTTACCCAGCATGTCACACAACCGACTCACAACAGAGGACACACCCTGGACTTGGACATCACATATGGGCATGCTTCATCCACCTAAAGTTAAAGGTTTACATTCAAAAGTTGCATTGCCGTGGAGAAATGAAAGCCTCAAAAAACAAAAGAAAAATTGCGATGGACATTTTTGTTCTGGTAAATGGTGAGATTCTTGACAAAGTTTGCTCCTCAGTGATGCCCACCGCATGTATTTTGGACCCAACTTCTACTTCATTTTTTAAGTCATTTTCTGGATTTTTTAGAGATGAGATTTTAATCTTGATAAATTGGTCCCCTCAGACGGGGGTCTTTCCTGCCACCTTTACATATAAATTGCTTTTGTTCAACGGGGGCCTCACCACCGCCCTTTTTAATGATTTTAATCATTTTCGACCGGTATCTAACTTACTGTTTTTAATGCTACATTGTGTAAGAACTTCTCCCATCTACCGGTGAAACAGCCAACTAAATATTACGTTCTAGCCCCACCTCCCACCCCCCCATTCCGAGTGTGTTTCAGCTCCTACGGTGGCCATTTCATGCCATGGTTAAAATGGCTTCCAGTAATACAACTTCGTCCAGTGTTCCTTCCAGTGATGAGGTTACTTTTGAAAACTACATTGCATTTAGTTATATAGTCAGACATCTGCCACGTCGTGAGTAAACAATCTCCCTTTGGCATTCTTCAAAGTTCTGCTGCCGGTCTATAAAGCTCAGAATGGTTTAGGACCAAAATACATCAGTGATCTCCTGACCCAGTATGAACCTACCTGACCCCTCAGGTTATCTGGATCCGGTCTTTTATCTGGTCCCAGAGTCAGAACCAGACATGGGGGAGCTGCGTTCAGCTTCTATCCTTCACATGTCTGGAACAAACTCCCAGAAAGCCTCAGATCAGCTGAAACACTCATTTTATTTAAATCCAGGTTAAAGACCCACCTGTTCTCAGCTGCCTTTGATTAGGTTTTTATTCTAAGTTTTAAATCTGCACGGCTTCTTTTAAGATAGATTTTTAATTTATTTTTAATTTTGGTTCATTTTAAATCATGGTTTTATTCCTGTACTTTTGCTTTTTCTGCACCCTGCTGTAATGCTTTTGATGTTTTATGTAAAGCACTTTGAATTGTCTTGTAACATGAATTGTGCTATACAAATAAACTTGCCCTGCCTTGCCCTGCCTTGCCTTGCCTTGCCATTCGTCACGGTGCAACTGAGTGTAGCCAAAGCGCGAAAGGCGCATGTATTCTGAATTGCAGATTCTACAGTCATGGCCAAAAGTTTTGAGAATTACATAAATATTGGAAATTGGAAAAGTTGCTGCTTAAGTTTTTATAATAGCAATTTGCATATACTCCAGAATGTTATGAACAGTGATCAGATGAATTGCATTGTCCTTAGAATGGCAGACTTGACATGTTAAAAGGAGGGTGATGCTTGAAATCATTGTTCTTCCATTGTTAACCATGGTGACCTGCAAAGAAACGCGTGCAGCCATCATTGCATTGCATAAAAATGGCTTCACAGGCAAGGATATTGTGGCTACTAAAATTGCACCTAAATTAACAATTTATAGGATTATCAAGAACTTCCAAGGAAAGAGGTTCAATTCTTGTTAAGAAGGCTTCAGGGGGTCCAAAAAAGTCCAGCAAGCGCCAGGATCTTCTCCTAAATTGGATTCAGCTGTGGGATCTGACTGCCACCAGTGCAGAGCTTGCTCAGGAATGGCAGGAGGCAGGTGTGAGCGCATCTGAACGCACAGTTAGGCGAAGAATTTTGGCCTGGTGTCAAGAAGGGCAGCAAAGAAGCCACTTCTCTCCAAAAAAAAACATCAGGGACAGATTGATCTTCTGCCGAAAGTATGGTGAATGGACTGCTGAGGACTGGGCCAAAGTCATATTCTCTGATGAAGCCTCTTTCCGATTGATTGGGGCATCTGGAAAAAGGCTTGTCCGGAGAAGAAAAGGTGAGCGCTACCATCAGTCCTGTGTCATGCCAACAGTAAAGCATCCTGAGACTATTCATGTGTGGGGTTGCTTCTCATCCAAGGGAGTGGGCTCACTTACAATTTTGCCCAAAAACACAGCCATGAATAAAGAATGGTACCAAAACACCCTTCAACAGCAACTTCTTCCAACAATCCAACAACAGTTTGGTGAAGAACAATGCATTTTCCAGCACGATGGAGCACCATGCCATAAGGCAAAAGTGATAACTAAGTGGCTCGGGGACCAAAACGTTGAAATTTTGGGGCCATGGCCTTAAAACTCCCCAGATCTTAATCCCATTGAGAACTTGTGGTCAGTCCTCAAGAGGCGGGTGGACAAACAAAAACCCACTAATTCTGACAAACTCCAAGAAGTGATTATAAAAGAATGGGTTGCTATCAGTCAGGATTTGGCCCAGAAGTTGATTGAGAGCATGCCCAGCCGAATTGCAGAGGTCCTGAAAAAGAAGGGCCAACACTGCAAATACTGACTCTTAGCATAAATGTCATGTAATTGTGAATAAAACTCTTTGAAACGTAAAAAGTGCTTGTAATTATATTTCAGTACATTACAGAAACAACTGAAACAAAGATCTAAAAGTAGTTGTGAAAACTAATATTTGTGTCATTCTCAAAACTTTTGGCCACGACTGTACACTTACGAGAATACTTACATTAGTAGGTAGAAATAATCACACATGAATGAGCACATATTTTTAAAAGAACAAAGGGGTTTTTGCTAAGAATTAACTCAAAAAATACACAATGTAGCTTTGAGCTAAATTTTAGAAAAGCTTGTTTTAATTCAACTTAATGATTTAATTAACGTTCATAATGTCTTAGAGAAATTTCAGTCTGGTTTCAGGGTGAATCACAGTACAGAGACAGCCCTTTTGAAGATTTTAAATGATTTTAGATTAAACTATGATGCACGGAGGGTGACAGTGCTGGTTCTACTGGGTCTAAGCACTGCCTTTGATACAGTGGACCACACTATTCTTTTAACCTGTTTAAAACAGATTGGCCACTCTGGCGCTGTTCACAAATGGTTCTCATCCTATCTCACAGACAGGACTGTTATGGTAAGTCTAGATTCCTGCTCCTCTAGGGTCCACAAGATTACATGTGGTGTGCCCCAAGGTTCAATTTTAGCCCCAGTGCTTTTTAAACTTTATATGCTCCCTTTTGGCTGTCATCAGAAGACATGGAGTTAACTATCACAGCTATGTTGACGATACACAGTTGTACATCTCCATGTCTCATGATGACACAGGGCCAATGGTTGCACTTTTTAACTGCTTTTTAGACATTAAATCCTCGATGACAGAAAACTTCCTCCATCTCAACCAGGACAAAACTGAATTTTTAGTCATCGTTCCTAAGGCTCATATAGATAAAAAATTTTTTTTAAAGGTTATTTGGGCCTGGGTGGCCTTTATTGACAGTGGACAGAGTTTTGGAAGGGGGAGAGAAGACATGCGGCAAAGGTCAGCCGGGACAGGACTTGAACTGGGGACGGCCACATTGAGGACCGAGGCCTCTGCACATGTGGCACCTGCTCTAACCACTGCGCCACGTGACGCCCCATAGAGATAAACTTTCACCAAAACTACAATCACTGTCTTTTAATTCTTCTTTACCAGTGAAGAACCTGAGCATCGTTTTTGACTCAGAGTGGACTTTTATCCCTCACATTAAAGATATCACCAAAATAGTTTTTTTTTATAATCTAAAGAACATTGCCGGTGTTTGTCTCATTCTCTTTCGGGCCAACACGGGAACACTGAAGCATGCTTTGATCACTAATAGAGTTGATTACTGTATTCAGTAGTTGAGGGGGAGCGGTGGGGGGTGGTACGCCGCTACCCTTAGAAAGAAATCCGACATATAACGTCCCACCAGTAAAAGTCCCATCCTCCATCTCCATCCCTTCCATTTTACAGTAAATATTGTATGGCATGTAACACATTTTACAAACATGTTTTTACTCGGTTTTGTAAAAGTTTTAAAGAAGTTTTCATTATGACCTTAGGTGTCTCTATATTTGCATACGTCATCACGTCGGTTAAACTCTGCCACCGCATTGCTCTAAAACAGGTACGTAGCAGCCGTATCACTACTTTCTCTCTAGACCAAAACAAACTAGTCCCGAATTAAAACATTGATAATAAAAAAACTGCAGCATTTCAGAAGGAGAACTTTTACTTTTGAACTAAATGCAAATGTATTTATTTTATGAAGTAAACAGTTTGTAGAGTTTGCCAGAGGTCGGAATGAGATTCATTTCTAAAGATATTTTCAGGGTTCACCTTATGGCTGCATTACACAAGTGCAAACATTACAGGTGAGCTATTAATCTCAATAATTAATCTAGTCTGCTTTTTGTTATCTAAAGACCACCCGACTTGCCACAGGTGTACGCACAGATCCCAGGATGCTACCCTCCAAACTAGCTAAGACGAATGGGCGACCCCCCACATCTCTCTTGTTAATTAGCTTGCTATAATACATGACTTGTCATTCAGTCGACACGGATGCTTGCTGAATCTGCACTAGATGTCGACTCTTTTTACACATCCAGCCATAATCGGCCTAGGAAAAATAATCAGGTTTTTGACCGTTTATTAATTTATTTATTTATGAGCTAATTTAGATTAGCGCAATCTGCTTCACACAGCCCATTGATTTAAGGTGGTGCACCTTGTCAGAGCTCATCTGACAGTGCCGACATTTAGCCGTAATCAAGATGAATGTGACTGCTTTTCCCCCTTCTTTAATGATCATGACCCTGGTAAACGTGGAACAGATTAGGCCTTGTTTATCTTAATTACAGTATTTTACCAGTAGCCGGCCTATTAAATATTTTTCACAAGGATAATTTCCTCACCAATAGGGCCCGTGCAGACAACACAAACGTTTTAGGATGAATAAAATAGAAATGACTAATTTTGTTTGGTCTTTCATGTTAAATTAATCCAATACTTTGTTTTGTATAGGCCTAGTTTGCACAAATAAACTTCTTCTGCACTGCAATTATTTGCTAAGGCTTCTTTGCAAGGTGCTGGTATCGGCTTTGCTTCACAGATATTTAAAGCCTCCATTTCACCCGATCTTGTTTAATTCTAATGCAGGCTATTCAGTAGTAGTCCCCTAACATTCCGGCCAATTCGGCGATACAAAATACTCTAATACCACCTTTTTTTAAATCAATATGCAGATTTTTTTAATAGGTGAAAAAAATGACCATCCCCCCTGGAATTTTTTTACAACTCGACTACTGACTGTAATGCCCTGCTTTCTGGTCTTCCCAAAAATAATATCTCAGGTTTACAACTTCTACAAAATTCAGCAGCACGTGTCCTGTTGAAGACCAGGAGGGGGGAGCATATTACACCTGTTTTAAATTCACTGCATTGGTTACCCATATGTTTTAGGATCAATTTTAAGGTTCTTTAAATGGTTTTTAAGTTTTTTAATGGTCTTGGACCTTTCTATATTTCAGAACAGCTTTTACCATATGAACCTTTGGGGTCTCTGCGCTCCTCTGGCAGCCGTCTCCTCGTCATCCCTAAAGTCAGGACACACTCTTATGGCGAGGCGTCTTTCCATTATTATGCCCCTCACATCTAGAACAGGCTGCCGGAAAACCTCAAGGCCGCAGATAACGTTAATGTTTTTAAGAGCAGGCTCAAGACTCACCTTTTTAGCCTAGCATTTAACTGATTATTGCTTAATAATATTTTCATTGTTTTACTGCGTAGTCTTATCATATATATGCCCTGTAATTTGTATTTGTTAAACTGTTATTTTAACCTTCCTACCAGTATTTCCTCTGCGAGGGCCATCTGCCTCGGGAGCGGTGGTTGAATGTAGCTGCCTGGGTTGAATGTAGCTGCCTGGGTGCTCTCCAGGTAGCGCTTGGGTGGAGGTGGGGGTCTCGGCCTTGCCTCCTCTGGGCACCCTATGTGTCTTGACTGCTGCGGTTGATCTGCTGCCGCTGGCGCAGATGGCTCCCTTGATTCCTTACCTGACTTGTCATTTGGCCCAGTGTCCTTTTTATTGTTGTTCCTTAGTGTTTGTGTGCATTGCGAGTTGGGTTGGGGGGAGGGGACTATAACTGTGATCCATCCATCTATGCTTTTAAATCTGTGGGTGACGTATGGGAATAGGGTTTATGTGGGGTCATTTTAATATGTAAAGCACTTTGAGTTGCAACTCTTGTATGAAAAGCACTTTATAAATAAAGTTTGATTGATGGATTGATACTGTCATGTTGGAATTAAGCTTCCTGACCCACGTGCAGAACACCAGAGAAGCTGTAGAACTGATCACGAGGAGATTACTTGCGAGAAAACCTTTGGAAGGAGCAAAAGGAAGTGTTATGAGGTAAGTGACAGAAGCCGGAAAAGTAAAGGAGGTGGAGTAGCAGTGCTTGTCAAAAACAGATGGTGTCCACCAGGACGTGTTATTGTGAAGTGTCGTCTCTGCAGCCCAGCTATTGAACTCTTGGCAGTAAGTTTTCATCCATATTATTAACCAAGAGAGTTCACCACTGTTATCTTGGCAGTTGTTTACATTTCACCTTCAGTCGTTGCTGACAATGCATTTGATGTCATCAGTTCCATTGTCGCAAAGCTACAAACCAAGCACCCCAATACATTTGTGGGAATATCTGGTGATTTTCATCATGCCTCACTCTCGTCTATACTTCCAACATTTCAACAGTTTGTCAGCTGCTCCACAATAGAAAACAAGACCTTGAATTTGTTTTATCTAAATCTAAAGGATGCATACATGTCCAATCCAAGACCTCCTCTGGGATCAGATCACAATCTTGTTTTTCTCTTCTCAGAATATAAACCACTTGTTCAGAGGCAACCTGTGACAAAGAGAACTGTTAGAAAATGGTCACATTAAGCTGAAGAAGCCCTGCAGGGTTGTTTTGAGAACACAGACTGGAGTCTCTTTGCCAAGCACATGGAGAGGACAACAATACCATGATTGAGCGTGTGACTATCTATATAAACTTCTGTGTGGACAACATCATCCCCAACAGAACAGTGAGATGCTTCCCTAATAACAAACCCTGGATCACCAGTGAGCTAAAGGAACGGCTAAACAAGAAAAAACAGCTTTCAGGGTGGGAGACAGGGAATTATTGAGTATACAGAAGCAACTTAAGGTCAAGATCAGAGACAGCAAAGAGGCATACAGGAAGAAGCTGGAGAACAAACTACAGAGGAACAATATCAGAGATGTCTGGTTAGGAAAGAAACACAGGATGGATTGGATATATGGAAGTCTGGAGAGAGCTATGGAATTTAACACACTATTCAACGGGTTAATTTTAGGGACTAGCTCAGTGTTGGGACACACACATCAATTGGGTGGCGCTAACCCACATTCTAGCTCCAACAGTAGAAGAAGACGACCAGAGGTTTTATAAGGCTCCCCCCGCCGGCCTACTTTCTCTTTTCCGTTTGGGCTTTCGGCCAGACAGTCCCAGGAGCGACGCCATGAAATCATTCCTTTGCTGGCGAGGGGAAAGGACGCGGGTTTCTGGGAGAAACTCACTCCAAGGACGACAAAGACTGCTGATCGATCAGGTGAATCGCAAACCACTGATGAAATGAACCCCACTGTTTTGCCCTGAGCCCTGCAGAAGCTTTCTGAATTACAGACGCTGCCATGAGGAAGGGACCGCTAACAAGCTACTGCATGCCGCAGAACCGCGTCCAGACTCAAGACATTACACCCACCGCAACAATGCACAGGGATGAATGCTTTGCTGGAAAGCTGATGAAAAAGGTACTGTGTCAGTGAAGGAAGGTGGAGCATATCGCTGTTTAGCCAAGCAGGAGAGGACGACCCGACGTCCTAGCTAAAGGCTGCTACCCGCGATCCAACAGCCAATAAGGCCTCCCACTGCTAACCGACCGCAGCTATTGTTAGCCTCCCGGCAAACGTTGTTTAGCTTCCTCCATCATCCACGGAGAAACCTGTAGAACTTTAACCGTTCAATAAGGTCTGTCTGGGCAGAGGCAAGATTAGTTTAGGATAAACAAGATTTAAGGGTTGTTTATTTTCACTGTGATTTGTTACTTTGTGTAAGATTTCATTTATTGTTTGGGTACAAACAGGCTGTTCGGCCTGGAGGTTTAAACAGTGGTTTTCGAGGTTTCCGATGGAAAGTCGTTTTATATCCTGCAACCTGAGTTACCCAATCCGACAGTTTTCCTTTGTTTGGTGTTTAGTAAATGAACCAGAGCAGCTTTAAGCAGCTCCACGTGAGTTAGCTGTAGGCTACAGGCTCTAGCGAACCACGTGGGCCCGCCTTTGACTGCTCGGCTTCATGAACAATAAAGACTGTGTTGGAAAGATGTTTTCACTCTAATTTAAAGCCTCTCTTAAAGGAACAGACACCCATTTAATTTTATGACCCCTGGGCTCTCTCGGGCTCTTATTTCACCTTCCAGCGTGCTCGATCATTTCTGTAAAAAGGAGCAATAAGAACAACAAACAACAATTATATATTTTAACAGCGAGACGTCGTCCGCTGGGCTCAGTTCTCTTCACTGGGCCCAGATCTCAACAGCATAGAGTTTGTATTGAAACATGAGTTGCAGGAAACCCCTCCCACATAGATCTTTGTTCACAGAATAAGGACCAAAGCCTCTTCACATAAGGAACACATGATGTGCTACATTCTTCTTGATTGTTCACTGTTTCTAAGTGTTGCCACATGCACTACAGAATTAAACCGTCATACAACAAAATATATGTACTCTCAACATTTACAGAATTTTTATCCCCTCATATCCCTCATTTGATCTCTTACAATAATAAGAGGTCACCATATATAAGGAAAACGTCAGGCATCACACATATAGAATCATATCAATTTTGAGTCCTTCTTCTCTGGAACTTTTCGGATCAGCAGTCAAGTCATCTTGTTCTGGCCAGGAATTGTGCTCGTCCGGCTCGCTCTTCTATGATCTAAGGTGAGAGGTTACCAGCACATCACCTATATGCAGCTAAAGTGTATCTTTTCAGTAGCCTTGAGTTTGACAACTCTCAGGACTCTGCACGCAGACCAGAGGATTGTTCTGCCCCTTTTGGCAGGGGTCTCAGCTTCTTTTCCCTCGAACCCTGCTGCCCCAGCTGGGCAGCTCTGCGCTTCAAGCTGCCCTGCCACCTGATAGTGCAGGTGTGCTGAAGTTGGAAACCTCTCAGCAGAGGGTTCAAGTAGGTTGTGTGTGGTCTGCTCGTCACTGTTCTGCACCTGCTCTGGCTTGCTGCTCCTGGATGTCCTCTCAGGTGCGTCCTGGCTCCTTAGTGGGAGTGCATTGGCTCCAGCCTATTTCTTTAGTCTGATGACCTGAGAGATCCTGGTCTGGTTGGCTGCTGGTCTGTCACCTGGTCAACAAAGCCTAAAAGAACAGCTCACAACTAATTTGCTTTTTCTGTTTGCTTTATCCATAATTATATCTAATTTAAGATTAATTTTTTATCCATTTGTCCACTTTTTATGTAAACAAATCCCTCACTCACCCCATACTTCTAAGTAGTGCCGCACTGATCGGCCCCACAAACACAAAATCAAACTATTATCCAGAATGCTACAAACACTATGTCTATCTGTAGAAAAAAACAATTATTTTTGCTGTATGTTGAAATCACAGAAAACATCATTGACGCAAAGCACACTCCAAACATCCTGTATCAAAAATGAACAACACTGGAAAACCCTAGACCATAAAGAATTTTACTCCAAAATGTATAGTAGGGCTTATAATGTAAATAAAAACTTCCAAACAAACACTAAATGCAATAAACATGCCACAAGGTAAGATCAATGGGTTGTGTGCTAAAACAACCAACCGCACAAAGGTGCCAAAACAGGATGAAAAACAGGAAACATCTGGTTTTTGGATTGTGCAAGTGGTATAGTGAGCATGTGAGACCGCTCAAAAGAAAAATGCTTTGCTGTCCAATTTTTTATTCATTGACACTGCTAACAGCCTAAGTTCATTCAACCTATAGTTTTATAAGATTTTACCACATCATTTTCTAAGCTGATGAAGCCTAATACTTATAAAAGAAAACTATAATTTCAACCTGTTTAACCAAAAACTGTTGAACCCTAAACAAATGCTGTTTTTATTTATTTATCTGAAATGCTTTTAAAACGACCAGATGAAAGGCTTTGTTCGGTAAAAAATAATTGAAATCTAAGTTCCCCTTGTGTCTAAGGATCTCCTCCCTTTTTCTAAAAACAGAACTCCATGTACCAGCCATCTGTGGTGGAAAATTGTTATGCAATTAGGAATTAAGTGTATTTTCTCTGTTTAGTGAATGCATCTAAGGAAATGACAAGCTTATTGTTCCAGCTTAATGTTATGAGAAAGATATATGTGTCAGGTCACCAGAGAGACAGACGCCGGGGCAGTAAGAAAACAGTCTGCCCTTCAGATGAGCTGCTTTATGCGTTGCTATGACTTGCATGAAGCGGTTACTCTGGAGGCGGGGCGTGAACGTTGGAGAGGACATCTACAGAGATGAACAATGATTGTTGAATACTATTTAGGCGGTTAGTTAGAAAGGTTGGTTAGGGTGATGCACGAGTAACTCTGTCCCCTCCATGGTCTGGCCAGACATGTTTGAATTAAATACTTAAACGCCTTCTTGGACTCAAGTCTTCTTTATTATGGAAACCCTGAGATACTATTTTTTGCCATAACACTTGGCGCCCAACGCAGCCTCAGCGAACGGAATGGACCGACAGGGACAGGGTCAAGGGAGTTGCTAGCGTCCTGGGAAATTTTCTCCCAGCCTCTTACCTCCAGTAACTGTTTGGGAGATGGAGGCCTTGACGCGTCTCTGTCGGCCCTGCCGTCGCCTGAGACAGAACCTGGTAAGACTGAGTCCTTTTAAATAAATAGTGATAACAGAATTTTATATGCACTCTCAGGAGGGGAAATATTTGCTAGCGGTTTCGTGTTTATTTACTTACATGCGGTTGATTGATTGATTACTGAATATAATATATATACTTATATATAATTGTATTGTTAATTATTTTATCAATGTTAAAGAAAGTATCGGGTTTTTGCTCCGGGTTTTACCTGGGAGCACGGCAGTTGGACAAGTGGTCAATTAATTAAATTGATTGATTATTTTCCAACGAGGGTTTTTTTAGGCTTTTGTTTCACTCAAGGAAACTAGAAAGCGATGGGGGAGACGTCCTTCATTGGAACTGGGTACCCAGGCAGACAATCGGGTCTGTAATCTAGCAACACTTCACCTCCAGACAGTCCAATATGTCGACAGAAAAATAAAAATAAAAGAATTAATGGGCCCAGGGGAGGAATTTGGATAATCTGAAAGAAAATCTAAAAGTTATGCAATTTCTTTGTGGTTTATTTATGGGGTTTTGTTTATTTCTCTTTTATTTACTCTTGTTTGCTTCTTCCAGAACTGGAGTGTTTGAGCATTAAGATCATTTGTTTGATGACTTGGTATAAAGTCATGAATGCCACACACACACACACAGTTGTTACACATTCCATTGTAGAACTGCCGATGAGTTTCTCTGAGTTGTCCTGTGTTTTTCTTCAGACTGGTTGGGACCCCTGCCTTCGGTCCAGCGGCGCCTGGGGAGGGCCACAGAGAGCCTAGATCCCCCCACCCTTGGAATAAGGGGTTTGGCAGCCATAACAAAGGCGGAGGCCGGACTCTGGCCTGAATGCGGGCTGACCAGTGGGCAGAGGGGAAAACTCTTGCTCAGGTGAGATGAGTTGTTTGGGGGCTGTGGTCCCTGGAACATGGCGATTAGCTGGATCGAGGGGGGGGGGCCTGGGCCGGCCAGCCTGCAGATGACCCAGCGAAATTCAGGCAGGACAAAAATACACACAGCTCAAATGCAATTAAGAAATGCTTGCCGACTGATGTAGCTGTATTTTATCTCTGTGACACCTGCTTATGTAACACACACACATACACACTCCCTTAGGAAAGTAAATCTTGTTTTGTTTTTGTTTTGTTTCTGCCAGAGGACTCTTAGAGCGAAAGGAGTCTCGATGGAAGCAGGCCATAATTTCTGATTCTTTCTATTTTCTATGTTGATCTAATTGTTTTGTTATTGTGTTGTAATTTGTAAAGGAAAGTTGATGTGCAACTAAACCTTAATTTATTTGTCCTAGAAGGACGGGGTAAAGCAGACAGCGAAACTGTTACGGCTCTGATAAGGTGAAGATTCGTCATCCGGTGAGTTTAGTCTAATCAGAGCTTAAAGACTGTGTTGCACATCTGCAAGAGAGTGAACTGATCATTTGTCTTTGGGGAGTTATCTGGTAAATGGTCAAGAAGTATTTTCTTTTCTCTCCTAATGCTCTCTGTCAGGAGAGTCCACATTTATTTCATTTTGGTTGAAAGTTATTTGATGGAATTGTTATTACACTAAGTACAAGTTTCCTTAGCTATCGCAGCTTGTGTGCACTAACTTAGAAACGGAAACGTTCCTATTTTACGACTAGAACAAATAGCAAACTTGATTGGGGCATTTAGAGTAGGTTGTTAATAATACCCTGACTGACTTGATTTTGACTAAGCTGACTGACAGTCAAAACATATTTTCCTTTCTTTCTGGGACAATTGGGGCTGAATTCTTTCCTTGTATTTTGGGGTTTATGTTATAAGAAAATATTAAATCTTAGAACTGTGAACATTAACTAAAGTAACTTGGACCTTTACAGTAACACTGCTTAGATTTCGCCACAGCTGTGAAGGACGAATTTTTTTATCAGCTTGCAAGGCGCTAATGTAAACAATCGCGAGACTTAAAAATAAGACTTTGCTGTGAGCAGCAACAGTAAAACAACATTGTTTAAGCTATAATTTGAACACAAATAAAAAAAACAAAAAAAAAACAAAAAAACTTTAGGTTTCTGCTGGGTAACTTTAAAATAAAGATGACTAGTCCTTAGGCTACTTAGGTCTTAAATAAATTGAAAAAAGGTAAATACTAATCTTATCTGGGGAACATTCAAGCGTCAGAGCAGTTAGTGGGCCTTATTAGAAATTTTGATTGGAAAATGACTGAATTGATCTCAAGCTGTGAAGTATTCTGTGTCTCCCTCCAGGATAAGGGGCAAGAGGTCAAGAAAGGTTTGATCCTAGAAATCTGATGGTTTTGTCACTCTGGTGGGTAAACACAGGAAGTTATATAAGTGAGTCTTAATATAAGGCACCTGACTTTGTAATTAAAGGGAAGTCGTCTCACTGTTTTAAGTAAATATTAATATACCTGAAATGTTTTTTTAGGGGCCATCAATTATAACAATACAGTGGTCCTGTGAGTTTGGAATTTTGCTTATGACAACCAATGCAATTTTCAATTTCAACTGAACCAGAATGCAAATCAGGCTGGTTCTCATTCTTTTTTGCTTTTTTTCTAGAATGGACTGACCACTTTGTCCATAGGGGAGGAGTAATGTTCGCGGTTCGGCCCAAAAAGGTATGGACAAGTGGCTTGGGAGGTTACCTGTGCGTACCTGAGTTTGGGGGGTGCTTAGAATTTGAATTCCCTTCACCATAGCCCCAAATAAGCCAACATATATATCATTTTCTCTTAGAAAAGGGAGGCTCAGAAGTGTGATCCCCTGTAGCTGTAAAGACACTCTTTAAAATAGTAATAAATAATAAAACAATTGTTCGTCAACAATGACGTATCACTTTTCAAATTAAGAAAGCAAATAATATATAATCACTTGGTGTTTAGGGGTAAAACTTTAATCCTGAACTATAGATTTCACAGTTAGTTTTGTTGTTGTTCTCTTGGCTTTTATCAAAGCCTAAATTATTTGAGGCCTGTTGTGAGAATTGTTCTGCGTAGCATTTTTTATAAAAGAAGATTTGAATGACTTAATGTGGAAAATTATGTTGATCATGTTAAAGGTTAAGTCTCTGTGTTAACTGAGATATGTATTGTTATGTTGAACCAACATGTGAGAAGCTCAAGGATACTCTCTGTGTCTTGGGTCACCAATTGTGAGAGGTGTCTGCATGCTGACTGAAGGACGTGGAAACACTCCATTATCTTTTCTCATCCTTGTTAAATAATATTTCCATAATAGGCTTTTTAATGCATTTTACATGCATTTAGTATCAGTGGACTGTTTGGGATCTCAGGATTATCAATATGTCATCGCTCTATCTGAAAAACTAAACGCAACAGATCTAGGAAACTGCAATCTTAACATCAAGTGATCTTGGATAAAAATAGATCAAATAAAACAGAGAATATTCCAATTTAAAGCATAATGAATGATGGATGATTATTATGATCTAGATTGGTGCATATGAATCAGATTTAATGTTTAAAATAAACTATATTATCTTGAAAACTTGCTATAGTTTTAATTGTGATAATATAATAATGATTAATTATCTAAACGTGACTCAGTGATTTACTGGAGAATAAATTCCTACATCATTTTTGAAAACATATTTGCTGGAACACATTCCTAACAATCATTAATAATGATATTTTTCTGCAAGGTGCAAATATGAATAAACATTCTTTAGTCTATTTGATTTATTATGCTGGTTTTTCCAAAGCAATCCTTCAAATTAATGTGAGAGATGGAAATGACATTTACCTCATCAATCTAATATTTGAGTATTTTCTAACCTGAATCCATATTAATTTTATAGCCTTTTAAATGGGTGAGCTGTACTCAGTGAGTTACAGCTGTTAGATTTGCGCTAATCAATAAAAGCCTCAGGGGGAAATGATGCACAAAGGTAAATGGTAATATAAAATTTGAACTATTGTAACTGATTAAAACTGGTTCGACCTAAAACTATAACACTCTGTGTTCATGAGATAAGGGGCGGGCGCATTTGCCCCGGGAACCTTAGCTTGAAAACGTTCTTTTAAGATTCTATGAGAAACTATCCAATTCAGCTATAAACTAGATGAATGATGGTTTCTATGTTTAACTAATACTTTTGATAAACGTAGCCTACTCAGTAGTAAATAGAAATAACACGGAAAACGCACGGTTAGAATCGGACATATATTGATACAGATGCGAGTAGCAGTATGAAAGTATTTCAGTCTTTTGAGTAATTTACAGAAAATGAATCAGAAACAACGCGGGTAAACACTCTAAGGTTAATCTTAGCCAGCGAGTTACTAACTACAATGTGGTAAAAATGATCTGAATTAAAGTCCGTTGCAGATTAAATGTGATTCTCTAGTTGTTAATCAGCTAATTGAGCCACAAGCTTCTTTCTTACGACCGATGTGCTGCGATTCTCTGGTTGTAAACAATCATAGATTCCGACACTGATGAAGCGTTAATAGCACTCTTCTTAAACTTAAAGACTTGTTTTTGATGAAAAGTTTAGTCTTGAGTTTTCAGTTACTTCCTGGATGTTAACGAGTCCGGGTTAGTCAAACTGTTTGGTTTTTGCGCACACCACTTCCTGTTTCAAACATGAGCGTTCCAAATTAAAATACGGTAATGCTTAACTTCATGAATAATCCTTTTATTTTCCCAAGAAGGGTAACTTCTGCTGTACCGGCAGCAAAGTGACAGATAATAGAAGCATTTAGATCATAGACCGTACATAAATTTAGATTCACACAAAGGAGATAGAAAGCATAAAACAAATTTAGGATTAGAACATTAAATGATAAAGAATAAAGCTTTAGCCATACCTCGACCAAAACCAACTTTTCCTTAATGATAGTAATGTTTAATAAAAATGTTAAATAATAAGGACACATTTAGGATACACTAGGCTACCTGTTTCAGCTGCATGATGTTCTTCTGTACAGCACCTTGGTCGGCCTCGGCTGTGTATAAACGTGCTATATAAATAAAGTGGTATGGTATATGTCAAAATTATGCATTTACTGCAATCTTTAAGGCAACAGGTGTGACCTACACACACACAGTGGGGTTTAAAATTACTTGGTTTGTATTTTTAAAATTTAGGTTGCTTCATTAAGACAAATGATGACTAAAAATAGATTCAGAATTTTGGTCACTGTTCTAAAGACGGGAAAAATATGGAAAATATTCAGTTAACACCTGTGTGCATTATATGCCATAGATCACATAAAAAAACAGGGTGTCAGTATAATAAATGTTAGACCTACTATCAAACCGCAGTTAAATTCTATTCAGTTGCAACACTTTTTGATGGTTGAGGGTTTTTTGTGTTTTCCTTTTAATAAAAGACTAAATGAAACAGGAGTAACAAGGCTAATTTTAAAATATAAGCTGTCTAAAGTACTGAGTAGAGGTAAAAAGTTGGCAAATACATAATTACTCCAGTAAAGTATAAAGTATAACTCAAGTCCTACACAGAAACTGCAATGAAGAAAAGTTTCTTTCTTAAGCAAGAGTATCAGGTACAGGTAAAAAGGTTACTTGACATCATTGTTATTAAAATAGAGTGGCATACTCAAATCTGAATGTGCAACTGAGTTGGATAAATTGAATTAGAGATGTTTTACAGTTGTACAGCTTTTAAATTTGTGCATTGAGAATAAATGTATTATTTGTTTTCAAGGAGTTAACAGAGAATAAACTGTAAGAAACAGATGAGCAAATAACAGCAGCAGAGATATTCATTAGGTAAATAAACTGTGTCCTGAGTAAAACAATTTTAACTAAGGTGGTTGCAAAGATAATCCTTACTGTAACATCAATTAGATTCTGGAAAAGCAGGGTCTGAATAAGTTGTCTAATTCAATTCAAAATACTTTATTGATCCCAGAGGGAAATGAAATGTTGTTGTAGCTAATGCAAATAGGACTACAATTCTTAAATACATTTGGTAACTATGTGGTGAAATTGTTATTTAGTTTTTGCAAGGCAAGGCAATTTTATTTGTATAGCACACTTTCAACACCAGGTAATTCAAATATAATAACCTAATTGCAAAACTAGATGATTGGGATATGGTTTTCTGGGGGTTGAAGCTGCCTCAGCGGCAACAGCAGCAGGATACACAGGTTCTGAGGTTATGTCTTATGCATGACCTTTAACCTACTATGTTTCTTTTCTCGACACTGGAGAAGCAGTTGAAGTTATTGTTTCCTTGTTTCTTGATTTTTTAAGGCATGTGCAAGACGATGCCTTAAAAAAAAGGGGGAATTGGATTTGATAGTAATTGGAACAGATTTTTAAGGGATTATGAAGAGAATTGTAACTTGCAAGTAATTGAGTTTCTTGTGATTCATAACTCTGTCATAAATTAATGAGGGTTTTTACTACCTGGACTTGACGTCTGACTTCATATTCCATTTCGGTTCGGGTTCAGAGTTGTAGTACATATTGTGTCTGGGAACTTTACAAAGTTTTAATTTGATCTGAAAACCTTCTTTACTTCTTGCTGGGAGTAGTTGATTCTTGGGATTTTTTCCTCTCACAAGTTGGAATGGTTGGTTGTCTTTTTCTTGGCATGGATTTAGTACAGAGTGATTTGGAGACATTTACCTTAATTATAATCTAGCTCCAGTTAATGAGGTGTGGCTCATTAACCAGGTTGTGAGTTGTTCAGAATTGCTTTTGCACACAGTTGCATCAGGTTGATCTGAAACCATACTCAGAGTGTGTTGGTTATACTTGTCATAATCATCCTATTCATCTTTTGTGAATTGGCTCACCTATGTTTGAACATCAATGCTCTAATACCTAATTAGCTCAGCTCCCAAGGGACGCATTGGGAGGTTCTCACTGAAGGACCTTCTGAGGGGTAACCACTCTCTCCTTTCTGAGGATGGACTGATCGGTGGCTACGGGTCACTGGATGCTGGCGGAAGCTGACTTCATGGCAACAGACAACAAACAGCGCAAGGGAAGAGTATACATTTCAACATCTAGTGTTGATGTAATACCCTCTGAAGTGTACTGGAAGATGCTACATAATTTCTCCTTTGTTCTGTGTTTTATCTAGAACATCCTGACCGATGACGAGACCTGTGGATGGCCGCCTCTGGGGCGAGGGGCTGTTGAGATGACATTTTCCCCACAAGAAAATGGCGTAAGAAGACCCCGGGGGTTTTCGGTCTCAATGCACAGGAGTCTCAGCAAAGTCATCGGGAAGGATCTAATATTTGTCACTGTGAGCTAATTCCATGGCCAAGCATGTCTCATGTCTGATTGTAATTTGTGTTTTGAACATTGTTTTTTTTTATCAACCTACCAACCTTTTAGGGAGATTTGTGATAGCACTTTTGAATTTTCCTTTATATTTATGGTATTATTTAAGTTAATAAAAGCAGGGAATTGTGGTGGAAAATTGTTATGCAATTGGGAATTAAGTGTATATTCTCTGTTTAGTGAATGCATCTAAGGAAATGATAAGCTTATTGTTCCAGCTTAATGTTATGAGAAAGATATATGTGTCAGGTCACCAGAGAGACAAACGCCGGGGCAGTAAGAAAACAGTCTGCCCTTCAGATGAGCTGCTTTATGCGTTGCTATGACTCGCATGAAGCGGTTACACTGGAGGCGGGGCGTGAACGTTGGAGAAGACATCTACAGAGATAAACAATGATTGCTGAATACTATTTAAGCGGTTAGTTAGAAAGGTTGGTTAGGGTGATGCACGAGTAACTCTGTCCCCACCATGGTCTGGCCAGACATGTTTGAATTAAATACTTAAACGCCTTCTTGGACTCAAGTCTTCTTTTTTATGGAAACCCTGAGACACTATTTTTTGCCATAACACATCTGTTTCAGAAACATCCAATTATAAAAGTCTCCTGTTAACCAGGTGTGACTAGATTTGCAGCCTGTTAAGGAGAGATTTGTTTTAGTTCAATAAGCCCCTGCATTATAGATTAATTTCCATGTATATTTATAGTTGTTAGGCTCAATTCCTGCATCTCAGCTGCTATACCTTTTAGACCTGCCAGGGAAGAATTAACAAAACCACTGAATCTATAATTTAATGTGTCCAATTTTAACACGACCTTACCCACCCCGGTCCATGGGAAAAAGGATAATAGAATCTTATTTCACTCCATAATTTGTGTTCAGAGGGCATATCGGAGCCCCAGATGGGATCATGAGGAGCTAAAATACCACGCCCCTCCTTCTGCTGTGTCGAATGTCCACTGCAAATACAAGGAAAGAATGCTCTTTAAGTCTCCACAGAAGCACATCTACCCTTCCCATTTTGAGGGTGATTGTGTCAGAGCCAAAATTCACAGAGAATCAGCAAGTCGTCCATAGAAAAGTTCCCATCACATTCACTTCTCAAAGTATGGAGCACATACGGTATATTTTTCCCATGTACCCAGATTGGTATGAAAGTGTGGTCAGAATTTTATCATGTTCAAAACAAATAAATCTTTGGTCAGGTCTTAAGTGTACTGGTCCTGTTTTAACTATTAAGGTTAATCCCATGTCTTCCCAGTCTCCCATTTACCCTTACTTTTGTCATGGAAGTATATACATTTTTACCCATATAACTTCTCGTTCGTTCATGTACTTAAAGCTCAGAATTTGTCCAAATCCTGGAGAGGAGTCCAACATCTGGAAACAGATAATTAAGATTAGGGAAGGCTTCTACATATATGGGTAAATGTCCTACAGAATATGGCATTTGAGAACAAACAAAACAGTTAATAATGCTTCATTTATTTGCTATATATCTTGCATATTGTCACCATACGCTAGTTTCAAATGGGTTTCTGTTTGTCCTCTCAGTGAACCAAGACAATAAATATGCATTCTCGTGTGCTATATTTCGTTCTTCTGTGAGTCCTAACGTTCCTATGAAATAACACCACCAAAAAGCTGTAAAAATAAAAGTACTAGATAGCAGAAAAACCTTCATAGTTACTATCTCTCCCTTCAAGCAGTCTCTATAGAAAAGTGGATCCCCTGGTTCTCTTCACTGAAGGTGAGACAAGTGAAACTTATTGTATACACCTCCCTTTGTAATCAGTCTGAAACACCACATTTCTTAGACTGCTTTCCCTATATCTAGTGATGGTCTCTGCTTTTTACAATGGGTTAAGTGTATCCAACTCAGTCTCTACAGCCATTGGTGTGGTCAAAAATACCTGGAATGGCCCTTCTCATCAGGGTGATGACCAGTTTTCTGTTTACAGCTTTAATCAGGATCCAGTCACCTACTTTCAGCTCACTTCTTCCTGTAGGAATATAGGAGCATCTGGCATATAATTAGTTTGCATTTATAACTTATTTACTTTTCAGTATTTTGTTCATGAAAACCACCAGATCTTAATCACATTGTTCTTCAGAAGAGAGTATACCAAACTATGGAATTCTATATCTACGCCCATAGATTATTTCAAATATAATGGGGCCAATATTCAAAATTGGTATTATATGCATGTATAGTTTACCAAATCAAGACAATGTCCAATTTTGTCCTGTTTTTCCATTGTTTTTTTTCAATTTGCAACATCTTTATCATAAAATCATAAATCAGTTTGTAATTGTTCCTCCTATTTTAATACATCAAACTCTAGGAGGGTATAAGGTCTCCCACAGATTGTTTCAAATTGTGTAAAATCTGTTCCATTACTTGATGTGATATTAATGTATAACTTGAAATAATGAATGTGAGTGAAATAATCAATTACTTCACCCACAAAATGTGTTCCGTAACCACTATAGACCTTTTGTTGAGCTCAAATATAGGCATTATTTCTCTAAACATTTCTGCAACAGTTAGTGTATCTAACTGTTTCACTGGTAACCTTCCAATCCATTTGGAGAAATTATCTTTTCTTACTAAACAGAGCTTCTTCAGTAAAGCCTTTGTTTGCTCAAAGCTGTTTCTTAATTTTATATGAGAAGCTTTTTTGTCTTTTTTTCATGTCTGACACACCTCTTGTCCACATACTAATCAGTTTGAGAATTGAATTGTTCGTAAGAAATGCTCTAGTTGGTTCGCCATTAGAGGTCACCATACCCCTGTTCCCCTTTGTTGGCCAAAAACATGCAAGGTTGAATTTGGATCTTCTTCTATTTTATCTTTATCTGATTACAAACTTCATTTAAAACTTTAATTTTTTCTTTTCCAAGTAGAACAGTTCTTTGGTAGCTGTGCCGTTTTAAGAGATTTATGAAAATCTACAATTTGGATTATTAATTTATCCCCTACAGAGAACATGCCCAACTTCAAATGAAATGGGAAATCTCTTCCTAACAAATTAGAAAACAATCTGGAGATAATATAATTACCACTACAGATTCTTCCTGTAGCTAAATCTATTATGTTTACTTCATTTTCTTTCTTTTTAACAATTCAATCTCATTTTTTTAGTTGAAACAAAAATTCCCCTAAATTCATAATTTCTTCCCATCTGACTTCAATCATTTCCTCTAATTCCTTGCTCTCTGCTTATCTGCTCTTTCAAAAATATTCTACAAATTAGCTTATTATTATGATTATATGTGGAAGCGTCTGTTGCTAGATGTCCAAAACATGGTCCCATTGTTCAACTCAGATTGGGCGAGGGCCGGCAACCTCTCCCAATCTCAGGTGTAGGTCCAGACATCTTTCCTGCTTAATCAGACCCTAAATTCTATCCCATTAGCAACAACTCTATTGAGTGTAAATATTGAAGTGCGCTTATACTCTGTGTGCTACGGTAAACTAAAGTTGAATTTTGGAGTTTGTTACTACATTCTGTACGACGGTAATCCCGTAACGAAAAATTCCTCTCTTTTTTGCAGTCTCTAACCTAGCGCATTACAAGATTGTTTCCTTTCAACAGGTATCCATCTGTCATAAAAATGTTAAAACCAAGCAATTGAAGCTGAAATCCACGTAGCCACCCAGCTGTCGCTACCCCACAGTTCCTGTAGACATCCGTCTGAGTTTCAAAATAAAATCACTCTGCTCATAATCCGTCATTGTTAAACCATTTCTTCTCTACTATTTGAGATATCTCCCAGACATCCCATGAATATCATTAAAAATATTAGCTAAATTATTTTTTATTAATATTATAGAAAACTGAAACAGTGAAACATGGGTCACTCCGTCACACACACACACACACACACACACACACACACACACACACACACACACACACACACACAATGGATATTTGTATATTTTTATATTGTTTGTATACTTTATTTTTGATCTTTTTACCTGAATATGAAAATAAACATTTTTGGATCATGAAATGTTTTGAATGAATAGTCACTACACTGCTGATTCACAAGTAGGGGAGACCGGGGACAGTTGCAAAAGTTGTTGATTGTGTTATTTTAATATTATTATATTTTATATTTTATATTATTTTTTATCAAAATTAGAATATATTGTATTTGTAAAATGTTGCAACCATCCCCGAACAGTGTTGCAACTGCACCTGGGCCCAGGGACAATTGCAACACTGGAGAGCTTTCATTTTAATGCAAATTTAGAAGAATCTGTTCCCTTTAGTCATCTTTAAATAGTTTTAACTGTTAACAGAGGGATGAAAGTATATTGTATAAAAATCCAGTTTGTCTCATCTGCAAGGTTTTTGAGTATTGGAGCCAAATGCAAAACGTGTTGCAACTGTCACCAATCTCCCCTAATTGCCTCATTTACAGAACAAAGGCATCTATTCACAAGTGATTAACAGTCCTAGATAACAACAGCCCTGTCAAATGACTGCTCTGTGGTAGAGTGGTGGGGATCCAGTCAAATGACCGGTCTCTGGTAGTTCTAATGTTAAGAGAACAACTAATGACCCATTGTTGAGGGAAAGAGGGAGGGGGTCTTGTTTATTATCAGAACGGCCCTTCCTTGAGGGGAAGGGGGGAAGGGGGGGAAGGGGGTCACTTATTTGAGATAATTCCTTAAGATCACGGTAAAGCGGTTTACCCTGCTCTTCATAGGATTTTTTAAAAATATGGAAGTGAGAGTTTTCTCTTTTACTTTCTTTCGGTAGAACTTTAGGAGAAAACAGAAAGTTTAAAACATTTTTCATCCTCCCGAGTGCTAGAAAACGCATCTGCTTTTTTTTATCAGTCGCTTATTAGCCATCACGACCCAACAACCTTTTTCTCTCCTTTTGCTTTGCTCCTTTAAGCGGAATTCCTTTGTTTGAAACGCCCAATGCCTATTCTTCAATTTTTGATCTTTTTAGTTTTATTTTTAGATCTCAACTACCAAGAAGTGCGCGAAATTCCTCAGTTTCAAACTTTCACTTTCAAATTCATAATCTTTTATTTATTTTTAAAGAAATTTTGTATTGTCTTTTCTTTTCATACATTTTGCATCTCCTTTAAATCTTCTTTGCTAGTTTTCCCCATATTTCGATAAGTTACATTTTGCTGTTTTTATTTTTCATTTTTACATATTTATCATTCCCGTGTTAATGAATTCAATTCAGCTTTTATTTCTCTTTTATCTGATCTATTTATCTTATCGCAGTGTTATTTACTCAATTTTCTAACCATGAGACTCTTTTCAGCCTACTTCAGCTGGTTCAAAGGGAAGAAATCTCCATTCACACACACACAGTCACACAACCGGTGTATCACACATTAATATCATTATGTATTTATTATCATGTTTTTTTCATTACTAGTATTATTATTATTATTATATATTATTTATTATTATTTCTAATTGAGATCCCAGACCTCTGCGCGCTTTGGAGTCCAACCCCAGTCATATTTTATTTTATCATGGATTTTCATTGTGAGATCCTGGATCATCACGCGAAGATCCCCGATCTTTTATCTTTATTTGCAAAATCCCAAACTTGCATTAAAAGGGTCCCGGACCTAGTTATTTCTCTTTTCTCTTATTTTTTATTCTTTCACGCATCAAATTTTGTACTCACTGGCTAGTGTCCTTGTGAAGGAAGACTCCATCACCAACTGTTGCTCCGGGAGGAACTCCACCGTGGGTCTGCAGCCCTCCAGACCTAACGTTGAGCTGGAGGGCTGGTCCCGAACCAGGCCGTGCACGGGCTCTCAACAGCCTGCAGTTCCTCCCGGAGATCCAGTCAGATTTGGGATCCTCCTCGAAGGAACAAGAAATGCCAGGGTTGAAATCACTCTCTGATCTCTGGGTTTTGTTTTTTAGACATTCTGTGAGTCTCAATCCACAAGCTGATCCCACTCAGCCTTCTTCGTGTCCAACACGCAAGCTTTCAGTAAGAAGCGTCCTAGCTTACCTAGGGCAGGCCACACCCTGAGTTTACCGACCCGGTCGGCGTCTATTTACCTCAGCAGAAACAGAAATCAACATTTACTGGAGAACTGCAGACAGAACATACTTTTAGATTAGTCAATTTTGCGCCTCGTGTGACAGCGCTTACCAAATAACTTCAGACCCGGGTCACTTCCGTCCTCCAATCTCCAGTATCTGTTGATCACAACAATTTCAAAAAAATCCTATTACTCCATACTCAAATTTTCCTTTGCTCCTCCAGAAATCACGTTGGGGTCACCATTTTGTTGGAAAGGTGTTTTCACTCTAATTTAAAGCCTCTCTTAAAGGAACAGACACCCATTTAATTTTATGACCCCTGGGCTTTCTCGGGCTCTTATTTCACCTTCCAGCGTGCTCGTTCATTTCTGTAAAAAGGAGCAATAAGAACAACAAACAACAATTATATACTTTAACAGCGAGACGTCGTTCGCTGGGCTCAGTTCTCTTAACTGGGCCCAGATCTACGTCAGCATAGAGTTTTTATTGAAACATGAGTTGCAGGAAACCCCTCCCACATAGATCTTTCTTCACAGAATAAGGATCAAAGCCTCTTCACATAAGGAACACATGATGTACCACATTCCTCTTGATTGTTCACTGTTTCTAATTGTTGCCACATGCACTACAGAATTAAACCGTCATACAACAAAATAAATGTACTCTCAACATTTACAGTATTTTTATCTCTTCAACTGCCATTAATGGTATTCAAAATAGAGGTCAACTTTAAAACAGATAGTTTAAACAAAAAAACTAATCTTTTAAGTCATTTTTGAAACTGCCTTCTTGGTAAGTCTAAATACTAAATTAGATCAACATAATTGGTGCCCCCATGTGAGGCCATTAACATCAACATAAAGTCTAAATAGTAAATTAGATCAATCACTGTAGTGACCGATCCATAAAATAAAATAAATTCTCCATTGAAGTTATTGATTTCTAATTCAGCAAATGGTTTAATGGAACATTAAAGCTGATTCTGATTCTGATTACTTCTTTCAAAGAAATTTTTTCTTAACTTCTGCTTTGCATTGTGAATTGGTGGTCTTAAACTAACCACAGTTAGTTAAAACTAATTTAGCTTAATTCCCAAGACTCTTCAATACAACCCTTGGTCTTTAAGCAAACATATTCATTCTGAACTGTGACATCATTTTCAATTTATTGGTTATTGTTTCTATTTCTGTGCATATGTATCACTTTTACTGTTTACTTTTGGGTGTTAGTTTTATTATAATTATTCTTTTCTTAGTGTTGTCAGGTGTTTAAAGCATTCTAAATAAAAGTTGAATTCTTTTTGTAATAAACTCTTGTATTTTGGAAAACCATTTTTGTTATTTCACCTACATGTGTAGTAACTTGTTAAAAGAATGCCAAGAACTTATTCCTTTATATATTTTTTAATTATCTCAGCCTTATCAGGCAGGTAATTATAAACATAAACTGAGACTGAACAATTTGGCTACTGATATTCCTGGAATCCAGGTGGTGCCCCAAACTTGGTAATTTTTACATAAAATTATTCATCTTCTTAATAATTGCCCTAAGGAGTTATTCATAATTATTCATAGCCAAAACCTACCCATCTGTGGCACAACATCAGCATCCTCCTCTCCTGTCCCCAGCCAAACAGACACCCCGCCTTCCTATGACCCACAGCTTTCCTGTCATACCTTGGATGTTTTTTTCCTCACCTCAGTAATGGACTCTTCTGTTTCCACAAGTTTGTCTTCAACAAAGTCAGGATATGTTGCTACCCCCTTTGCCTCACCCTGCCACTTGTCTGTCTCTAGAAGTCAGGTGAAGAGGCAGCTGAAGAGACTGAACCCGAACAAGGCTGCAGGTCCAGATGGTATCAGCCCCATAGTCTTCAAGGCCTGTGCAGAGCAGCTCTGTAGGATTCTGCAGCACCTCTTCCACCTTAGCATGACCCAGGAGAAGGTTAGAGTGTTGTGGAAGACATCATTCCTTGTTCCAGTACCAAAGCGAACTCATCCATGAGTCATTAATGACTCTAGACCTATTGCCCTGACATCCCACATCATGAAGGTCCTGGAGAGACTACTGCTGGCCCCCCTGAATAAGCAAACAAGAACATATCAGGACCCACTGCAGTTTGTTTGACTGCGTGGTGGAACAGTTTGCTTGAGGATGCCATCATCCACTTGCTTCAACCAACCCAATTTCATCTGGACAAAGCAGGCAGCACTGTGAGGATCATGTTCTTGTTGGGAGTCTGTGTCTGAGTGCTGGAGGTTTGCTGGGTTTGTGTGTGTTGTTATCCTACCTTCTCTGCAGGGATGTGGCAGGCTGCTGGCGTCAGATGCAGCTTATCGGAGCTCGTTAACCCCCCAGCTTCAAAAGAGGAGTGGAGACTGCAAGCTGGCACCAGATGATTCTCGCTACAAGTGTGGTAACGAGGCCAAACCTCAGTTCTCTGTTATTTCTAAAAGAATTCTAGATTCAAGTTCCAGACCGACTCACTCACCTGTTCTCCTAGATCCTGGGTCCGTTCCTCCCTCGCCATCCTGGGTTCCCTCGACAAGTTCCTGGGTGGAATTTATCCCGACTTGGATGGTACTCACCTCTCTCCGGAAAAGTCCTCCACGGTCAGCCTCTGCACTGCTTCTTCCACCGAACCATCTGCTCTCTGCTGACCTGCCCGTCTGCCCGCTCCGCCTGCAATCACACAAATATCAAATCTGCATCACCTCCAATCAACCTCAGATAACAGGATCCCTCTTACCTCCTCAGACGTTCATCTCCAACGATCTCTCCGTAAGTTTCATCTTCAGTACTTACCATCTCCATCCTGGTCCAGATCTCCTCTAACTTCTCTCATCTCCATAACAGTTACTCCCTGCTCCTTGAATCCCGTTCCCGTTTCCTGAGACGCTCCAGTGACCATATTCACCTGTTTAATAAATCATTGTTATCCTAACTTCTACAACCGGTGTCCGTCTCTGGTCTGTGTTGCCTTTGAGTCTGATACCTGCAAACATGACAGAATCATCTGGCCAACAGGACTCAGCAGCACAGATCCATGTCAAGGTTCGCTGTTAGATCGGCACGAGTCAGAAATTCATGACCTAGTGTGTCAGCTCTCCCTACAGTCTTCTACCATTGGCCGTTTAACCTCTTAAGCCCCACAGCCCCGGCGACGGGTCACTGTGGGGGAAGGGCGGGAAAATGTCCGAATTTAGTTGACCTGTGATCACTGATTGTAAGCATGTCCTATCATTATAAACCTCAGAATCTCAGCTAATGACTCATAAATATTTTCTGTGACCTCCAAACCCAGAAAAAATAACAAGCAATTAAAGGAACAGTTGTGCTTTGCACTTGCGCTGTGACGCAGTTACGCACAGGTGATTAGGTGAGCAGGTGACGATTCAGCTTCGATTGTTTTGTTTGCGTTCGAAAAATGGCGCTTCAAGGGAAGAGAATCATCACTGACGAAGCCCTGCTGATTATTTGGAATGATAGTTCATCGGAGGTTTATGTTGAGGACTCGTCATCAGAAGAAGAAAACCTGATTTTACCGGAGGAAGAGAGGTATGTCCCCACTAGCTAATGCTAATAGCTCTGTCAGCCATTTTATATAGATGTTTTTTTTGTGTGTGTGTTCTTAGATGTTTGTATATAGACAGTTTTTGTAACTATTTTGTTCACATATTTTTGTGCCTGTATGTATGTATGTATATATATATATATATATATATATATATATATATATATATATATATATATATATATATATATATATATGAGAGAGAAAGAGATTTGTGAATTTATGTGTGGATATTTGTGGAGATATGTGTACAGTGAAGAGATAGAAATTCTGTTAATGTTGTATGACGGTTTAATTTTGTAGTGTATGTGGCAACACTTAGAAACAGTGAACAATCAAGAGGAATGTGGTACATCATGTGTTCCTTATGTGAAGAAGCTGTGACCATTCTGTGAACAAAGATCTATGTGGGAGGAGTTTCCTTTTTAACTCTTGTTTCAAATAAAAACCTTAAGATGAGATAAAGCTGTGCTCAGTTACTAGAACTGAGTCCAGCGAGCGATGTCTCGCTGTTAAAATATATAATTGTTGTTTGTTGTTCTTATTGCTCCTTTTTACAGAAATGAACGAGCACGCAGGAAGGTGAAATGAGAGCTCAGAGAGCCCAGGGTCATAAACTAAATGTGTATCTGTTCCTTTAAGATAGGCTTTAAATTAGAGTGAAAGCACCTTCTCAACAATATGGTGACCCCGACGTGATTTCTTATGGAGCAAAGGAAAACGTGAGTTTGGAAATTGTTGTGATTAACAGATACTGGAGATCGGAGGACGGAAGTGACCCAGGCCTGAAGTTATTTGGTAAGCGCTGACACACGAGGCGCAAAATTGACTAATCTAAAAGTATGTTCTGTCTGTAGTTCTCCAGTAAATGTTGATATCTGTTTCTGCTGAGTTAAATAGACGCCGACCGGGTCGGTAAACTCAGGGTGTGGCCGGCCCTAAGGTAAGCTAGGACGCTTCTTACTGAAAGCCTGCGTGTTGGACACCAGGAAGGCTGAGTGGGATCAGCTCGTGGATTGAGAAACCACGGAATGTCAAAAAAAAGAAAACTCAGAGATCAGAAAGCGATTTCAACCCTGGCATTTCTTGTTCCTTTGAGCAGGATCCCAAATCTGACTGGATCTCCGGGAGGAGCCACAGGCTGCTGAGCCCGTGCGTGGCCTGATCTAGGACCAGCTGGATCCTGGAGACCTCCAGCTCAACGTGGAGGCCGGAACATCGCGGAGTTCCTCCCGGAGCAACAGTTGGATGGGGTCTTCCTTCACAGGGACAACAGCCAGTGAGTAAAAAATTTGATGCATGAAGGAATAAAAAATAACAGAGAAAAAATAACTAGGTCTGGGACCCCCTTAATACGAGTTTGTGTTGTTGCAAATAAAGATCGGGGATCTTTGCGTGATGATCCGGGATCTCACAATGAAAATAAAGGAGTTGGACTCCTAAAGCGCGCAGAGGTCTGGAATCTCAATTAGAAAATAGGCCTAATGATAAATAATATCTAAATAATAATACTAGTAATGAAAAAGCATGATAATAAATACATAATTATCTTAATGTGTGATAAACCGGTTGTGTGACTGTGTGTGTGTGAATGAATGGAGATTTCTTCCTTTTGAAACAGCTGTAGGCTGAAATGAGTCTCATGGTTAGAAAATTGAGTAAATAACACTGCGATAAGATAAATAGATCAGATCAAAGAGAAACAAAAGCTGAATTTACTTCATTAACACGGGAATGATAAATATTTAAAAATGAAAAATAAAAACAGTAAAATGTAACTTATCGAAATATGGGGAAAAAATTGCAAAGAAGATTTAAAGGAGATGCAAAATTTATGTAAGAGAAAGGACAATACATTTCTTTAAAATAAAGATTATGAATTTGAAGGACGATTGACTGAGAAATTTTGCGCACTTCTTGGTAGTTGCGATCTAAAATAAAACTAAAAAGATCAAAATTGAAGAATAGACATTTGGCGTCTCAAACAAAGGAATTCCTCTTGAAGGAGCGAAGAAGGGAAAAAGGAGGGGTTCATGCGTGAAGCTGATGTGTTTCTTAGCACTCGGGAGGATAAAAAATGTTTTAAACTTTGTTTTCTCCTAAAGTTCCGCCGAAAGAAAAATAAAATAAGAGAAAACTCACTTCCATATTTTAAAAAATCCTATCAAGAGTAAGGTAAACTTTACTGTGATCTAAATGAATTATCTCAAACAAGGACCCCCTTCCCCTCGAGGAAGGGCTGTTCTGATAATAAACAAGACCCCCTCCCTTCTATCCCTCAACAATGGGTCGTTAGTTGTTCTCTTAATAAACAAACCAACTGTGATGGGTTGTGACAGAAACCGGTAAAATGAACTTCCTGAGAAAGACTTGTTTGAAACCAGATTCATCATGCGTTTCAAAATTGGTAAAGGTTATCCAACTGCCGGAAGGCAGAAGGAAAGGAACACACCTCCCTCCGCTAGCTGATAAGGAGGGGGATGTTTTAGCTGCGTGCAGCTCGCTCAATACAAAAGGTTGGGATTTCTTAAGTGCAGTGGCAACTTTTACTCTATTATAATAATAATAAAAAACTTAGCTAATATTTTTAATGATATTCATGAGATGTCTGTGAGATCTCTCATATATTAGAAAAGAAATGGTTTAACAATGACGGATTATGAACAGAGTGATTTTATTTTGAAATTCAGGCGGATGTCTACAGGTCCTGTGGGGTAGCAGCTGGGTGGCTACGAGAATTTATTCTTTGTAACAAGTGGCAGCTTCAGATGTTTGCTTCTGACATTTTAATGACAAATAAGATACATGTTGAAAGGAAACAATCTTGTAATGCGCTGGGTTAGAGACTGCAAAAAAGAGAAGAAATGTTCGTTACGGGATTACCGTAGTAAAGAATGTAGTAACGCACTCCAAAATTCAACTTTAGTTACCGTAGCACACTGAGTATAAGCACACTTCAATATTTACACTCAATGGAGTTGTTGCTAATGGGACAAAATTAAGGGTCTGATTTAGCAGGAAAGATGTCTGGACCTACACCTGAGATTGGGAGAGGATGCCGGCCCTCGCCCCAATCTGAGTTGAGAATGGTACCACGTTTTGGACATCTACCAACAGACTCTTCCACATATAATCATAATAATGAGCTAATTTGTAGAATCTTTATGAAAGAGCAGATAAGCAGAGAGCAAGGAATAGAGATGTGATGTTTTGTTATGGAAATATCAGTTGCTGATTATCTCATTGAAAAAATGGTAGAAAGTTAGTGAAGCCAGATGGAGAGAAAGAAAATTAGGAATTTTATTTTCCACTAAAAATGAGATTGAGTTGTTAGAAAAATGAAAAGAAAATAATAGATTTTGCTACAGGAAAAACCTGTTGTGATAATCATAAAATCTAGAGATTATTTTCTAATTTGTTAGGAAGAGATTTCCTATTTCAATTGAAGTTGGGCATATTCTCTGTAGGGGATAAATTAATAATCCAAATTTTAGATTTTCATAAAATTCTTGAAACGGGACAGCTACCAAAGAATTGTTTTACTTGGAAAAAGAAAAATTAAAGTTTTAACTGAAGTTTGTAATCAGATGAAGATAAATAATCATATTATTGCTAACAGAAGATTCAAATTGAACTTTGCATGTTTTTGGCATTTGGCCAACAATGGGGAACAGGGGTATGGCGACCTCTAGTGGCGAACTAATTAAAAGCATTTCTTACGGACAATTCATTTCTCAAACTTATTAGTTCAAGGACAAGAAGTGTGTCAGACATGGAAAAAAAAAGAAAAGCTTCTCATATAAAATTAAGAAACACCTTTGAGCAAACAAAGGCTGTATTGAAGAAGCTCTATTTAGTAAGAAAATATAATTTCTTCTAATGGATTTGTAATGTTAACGGTGAAACATTTAGATACACTAACTGTTGCAGAAATGTTGTTTAGAGAAATAATCCCTAGATTTGATATCCACAAATGATCTATAGTAGTAACGGAACACATTTTGTGAATGAAATAATTGATAAAATAGGACAAAGATTAGAGATCATTTTTAAGAGACAATTGGATTCTAAAAGCAGATTAAGAAAGGCCATGGATAAGACTAAACAGAATTGGAGATACTGTTTGGTTATGATAAAGTTATATATGAATATAACACCAAGTAATTGAACGAATTTGATGAGACCTTATCCTTCCTACAGTTTGGTATATTAAAATAAGAGGAACAATTACAAACTGATTTATGACTTTATTAAAAAAAGGTTGCAAATTGAAAAAAAAAGCAATGGAAGATACGGGACAAAATTGGATAGTCTTGATTTGGTAAATTATAAATGCATATAATACCAAATTTGAATATTGGCCTCATTATATTTTAAATAATCTATGGGCGTAGATATAGAATTACTTAGATTGGTTTACTCTCGTCCAAAAAAAAACAAACAATTTGATTAAGATCTGGGAGTTTTCATGATCAAAATACTAATAATTACATGAGTTATAAATGCAAACTAATCATATGCCAGATGATCCTATATTCCTACAGGAAGAAGTGAGCTGAAAGTAGGTGACTGGATCCTGATTAAAAGCTGTAAACAGAAAAATGGTCATCACCCAGGTGGAAGGGGCCATTCCAGGTATTTTTGACCACACCAATGGCTGTAGAGTCTGAGTTGGATACACTTAATCCATTATAAAAAGCAGAGACCATTACTAGATATAGGGAAAGCAGTCTAAGAAAAGTGTGGTTAAAGACGGATTCCAAAGGGAGGTAGATACATTAGGTTCTACTTGTCTCAACCTCAGTGAAGAGAACCAGGATATCCACTTTGAAGGGAGAGATAGTGACGATGAAGGTTTTTCTGGTTTTTCTGCTATTTAGTACTTTTATTTTTACCGCTTTTTGGTGGTGTTATTTCCATAGGAACGTTAGGACTCACAGAAAAATGACATATAGCACATGAGAATTCTGATTTATTTTCTTGGTTCACTCAGAGAAGGACACACAGAAACCCATTTGAAACTAGTGTATGGTGACAATATACAAGATATCTAGCAAATAAATAAAAACATTAACTGTTTTGTTTGTTCTCAGATGCCGTATTCTGTATGACATTTACCCAGATATGTAGAAGCTTTCACTAATCTTAATGATCTGTTTCCAGATGTTACACTCCTCTCCAGGATTTGGACAAATTCTGAGCGTGCAGTACATGAACGAACAGGAAGTTATATGGGTAAAAATGTATATACTTCCATGACAAAAGTAAGGGTAAATTGGAGACTGGGACGACATGGGATTAACTTAAATAGTTAAAGCTGGACCAGTACACTTACAACCTGACCAAAGATTCATTTGTTTTGAAAATGATAAAAATATGACCACATTTTCATATCAATCTGGGTACATGGGAAAAATATACAGTATGTGCTCCATACCGTGAAGGTGATGGGAACTTTTCTATGGACGACCTACTGATTCTCTGCGGATTTTGGCTCTGACACAATTACCCTCAAAATGAGAACGGTGGATGTGCTTCTGTTGAGACTTAAAGAGCATTCTTTCTTGTATTTGCAGAGGAGCACAGCAGAAGGAGGAGGTGTGGTATTTCAGCCCCTCATGGTCCCATCTGGGCTCCGATATGCGCCCTGAAAACAAATTATGGAGTGATTGAAATAAGGTTCTATTATCTTTTTTCCCATGGACCGAGGTGGGTAAGGTCATGTTATGATTGGACACATTAAATTATAGATTCAGTGGTTTTGTTAATTCTTTCCTGGCAGTTCTAAAAAGTATAGCAGCTGAGATCTAGGAATTGAGCTTAACTGTAAATATACATGGAGATTAATCTACAATACAGGTGTTTATTGAAATATAATATCTTTCCGTAACAAGCTGCAGATCTAGTCACACCTGATTAACAGGAGACTTAAATAAATGGATGTTTCTGAAACAATTCTGTTTCAGAAAAAGGGAGAAGATCCTTGGGCACTAGGGGAACTTAAATTTCAATTATTTTTTTCAAAACAAAGCCTTTCAATTTGTTGCTTTAAAAGCATTTCAGATAAATGAAGAAATAAATAAAAAACAGCATTTGTTTAGGGTTCAATAGTTTTTTTGGTTAAATAGGTTGAAATTATAGTTTTCTTTTATAAGTATTGGGTTTCATCAGCTCAGAAAATGAATAACAATAGTCGGTGATGTGGTGAAATCTTATAAGACTATAGGTTTAATGAACTTAGGCTGTTAGCAGTGTAAATGAATAAAATTAAACTGATCATTTTCTGCGGGTTGAGCTTTAAAGCAGCACATTTTTCTTTTGAGCGGTCTGTCATGCTCATGATGCCATTTCCACAATCCAAAAAGACCAGACGTTTCCTGTTTTCCATCCTGTTTTGGCACCTTTGTGCAGTTGGTTGTTTTAGCACACAACCCATTCATCTTACCTTGTGGCATGTTTATGCATTTAGTCTTTGTTTGGAAGTTTTTATTTACATTATAACCTCTACTATATATTTTGAAGAAATATTCTTTATGGTCTAGGTTGTTCCAGTGTTACTCACTTTTGTTACAGGATTTTTAGAGTGCACTTTGCGTCAATTATGATTTTTGTGATTTACATACAGCAAAAGTATTAGCTTTTTCTACAGATAGACCTAGTTTGTAAGCAGTCTGGATAATAGTTTGATTTTGTGTTAGTGCGGCCGATCAGTGCGGCACTACTTAAGACTGAGGTGAGTGAGGGATTTGATATAAAAAAAAGAGGACAACTACATAAGAAATGAATCTCAAAACAGATACAATTATGGATAAAGCAAACAGGAAAAAGCAAATTAGTTGCAAGCTCTTCTTTTAGGCTTGGTTGACCAGGTGAGAGACCAGCAGCCAACCAGACCACAATCTCTCAGGTAATCATACTAAAGAAAAAGGCTGGAGCCAATGCACTCCCACTGAGGAGTCAGGACGAACCTGAGAGGACATCCAGGAGCAGCAAGCCAGAGCGGGAGAAGAACAGCAATGAGCAGACCACACAACCTACTTGAACCCTCTGCTGAGAGGTTTCCAACTTCAGCACACCTGCACCATCAGGTGGCAGGGCGGCTTGGAGCACAGAGCTGCCCAGCTGGGGCAGCAGGGTTTGAAGGAAAAGAAGCTGAGACCCCTGCCAAAAGGGGCAGAACAATCCTCTGGTCTGCGTGCAGTCCTTAGAGTTTTCAATCTCAAGGCTACTGAAAAGATACACTTTAGCTGCATATAGGTGATGTGCTCGCAACCTCTCACCTTAGGTCATAGAAGAGCGAGCTGGACGACCACAATTCCCGGCCAGAACAAGATGACTTGACTGCTGATCCGAAAAGTTCCAGAGAAGATGGACTCAAAATTGATATGATTCTTTGCCTGAGATTTTTCCTTATATATAGTGATCTCTTAAAATAAGAGATCAAAAGAGGGAGATGAAGAGATAGAAATTCTGTTAATGTTGTATGAGGGTTTCATTTTGTAGTGTATGTGGCAACACTTAGAAACAGTGAACAATCAAGAGGAATGTGATACATCCTGTGTGCCTTGTGTGAAGAAGCTGTGACCATTCTGTGAACAAAGATCTATGTGGGAGGAGTTTCCTTTTTAACTCTTGTTTCAAATAAAAACCTTAAGATGAGATAAAGCTGTCCTCAGTTACTAGAACTGAGTCCAGCGAACGACGTCTCGCTGTTAAAATATATAATTGTTGTTTGTTGTTCTTATTGCTCCTTTTTACAGAAATGAACGAGCACGCGGGAAGGTGAAATGAGAGCTGAGAGAGCCCAGGGTCATAAATTAAATGTGTGTCTGTTCCTTTAAGATAGGCTTTAAATTAGAGTGAAAACACCTTCTCAACAACAAAGATGTGTGTAAAAATATTTGTTAGTTGTATTTGTAGTTTCTGTATATTTTTTTCTAACTCTTTTTCTGTCATAATATTATTTTAGTCACCTCGGCATTCATCCTTAGCTTACTCATCAACGCTTCACCATGCTCAAGCAGACTGGTGGAATGTCAAACAGAGACAGTAGGTATTATTTATTCATTCATTTATATATATATATATATATATATATATATATATATATATATATATATATATATATATAATGTGTGTGTGTGTACATTTATGTGTAGTTGTGTATGCATATATTTATAATTTCTCTATTTTTCTGTTATCTTGTTTTAGTGAGGATGAAGACTAAATACCTCCAAGGCCTTCAACTAAGCTAAGGCAACGGCTGTCCAAAGAGGTCTGCTGACACTCCACTGGGTGAAGATGCCACAGACATGAGGAGGACAGCTCTCCTGAGTCTTTTAGGTTCATGCTCACGAGGCCACCGGGCCCTACATTTGACCAAGCAGCAGCATGGTCTCCCCTCTCTCTCTCTCTTCCAGCCCTTCTTCAGTTCATCTGTAATTTTAACAATTATCGACAATACCAATGCAACAAAAAGGAAAGAGAATGGCAGAAAGTTCCTTTAGACTCCCCTCACTGTAACAGACTTATATATTTTCCTATCCATCATTATATACACCGGAGTTGTGGCTGACTGCTGGAGGGGTGAGTGGCCATATAATTTTAAATGATTCCGTAACACTATGTAGAGAAACCAGTTTGAGGCAATCTTGTGGTCATTGCACCTCAGCTTTGTGAATGAGGACAATGAAAAGAAACAAAAACGACCCCTGATTACAGTCGTCTGTGCAAAAGCAGGCCACTCTACGATCATATTGTTACTGCATGCAAAGCACATTACCATCCATATAACATTTGCATTGATAAGAGGAGGGGGTTGTGAACAGTTTTGTTATTCATTTCATATGTATATTTCACGATTTTGTTGTATTTGGAATTTGAATAAATGTTCTTCAGTTGGAGTCAAGCCTAACTCTGTGTTATAGTGTTATTTAAATAGGGTGATAAATATGTTGGATATTTTACCAAAAAACATAAAAAACACTTTGTTTTCAGTAGATCAGGAATTGAGAAATTGAAACTTTCACTGTTTGTGCCAAATTGTGCCGAAATGTGCCGAACTGTGCCAAACTGTGCCAAACTGCAAAAAAACTAGCTATTTTTATATTCTACTGGAGCATATTTTGAATGGTTTATATACTGTAACATGAGAAATAAAATTAGGTGTGAATAAAATAATCTTGTAATTTGTCTGTGTCCAAGCTACAATTACATTGGCACAGTAACATATGCTGTAATTTGTACACCTCTGGTTAAATCTCACAAGCATTGGCTTCATTTTGATACAACGATTGTTTACACAGAGTTTGTTTTTGCAGAGAAAAACTAAATTAATCTTGGGCATGTCCTATTCGAGCTAGGAGCTTGGAGAGACCCTGGAGAGACCCTGGGGTTTAAGAGGTTAAATCAACAAGTTTATGAACTTTCCAAGAAGATCAATAATTCAGAGCAAACATCCACTTCCGCATTTTGCTTCCGGGATGTTGTGTCACCTCCGCCTGAACTATTCAGCGGGGATCTGGACAAAACCAAAGGTTTCTTGCTTTAGAGCAAGCTAGCATTTTCTCGTTCACTCCGTACTTTCCTTACAGACGCTCAGAAAATCAGCTATATAATTGGTCTGTTAAGAGGGAAGGCTCTTAGATGGGCAGAGGCCTTTTTTGATGAATCCTCAGTAGAAGAAGCACCCCTAGACAAGTTTTTGGGGCTGTTTGAATTAACATATTCCCCAGCTAGAAATGAGGAAGAATCAGCAATAAAATTATGGACTATCAAGCAGGGAAATCGTGCAAAAGCTGATTTCGCTGTGGATTTTCGGATTCTAGCGGTAGAATCCGGTTGGAATGACTCCGCTTTAAGGGGAGCATTCTATCATCCCCTGAATGATAAAATAAAATACAGATTAGCCGCCAGAGATGAGACTGAGACTTTGGGCAAGTTAATCCCGTTACCTATCAGGTTAGATAAACGGCTGAGAGAAAGATCCAAAGTAAACCCCATGTTTTCAAGCACCGGAATTCCCAAGACTGAATTCAGAACTCCCACTTCAACATTAATACCCAGAGAGAGTTCCCCGGAGTCTATGCAGATAGGCAGAACTCAACTCAGTCCCCAGGAAAGACAGAGAAGCATCTCTAATAATTGCTGCCTCTATTGCGGTTCTCCCAAACACTTTATCGCGCTGTGTCCCATTCGGCCAAGAGAGGCAGCCCGCCAGTGAGAATAGGGGTCCTGGCGGGGGTCCATCGAGTTAACAGAATAGCGGTATCAGCCAGCCTCTGTTTAAAAGGAAAAAACCCTATTCATGTTTAGCTCTTATCGAGTTCGGTTCCAAACAAAGTCTTATTCATCCTAACATTGTCCAAACTCTCAATATACCCACTTTCAAACGTAGAGAGCCCATCAGTGTGTCCGCCTTAGATGGCAGAGAAATGAAACCCATCACCCATCAAACTCAACCAGTCCTGCTAATAGTTTCTGAAAATCACCAAGAGGAAATCCAATTTTTCATATTTCCCAATGGGGAGAACTCTCTGGTTCTTGGATTCCCTTGGCTCGCCACCCACAATCCCCAAATTAATTGGGCCCAACGCCGTGTAGATTCCTGGAGCTCCGCCTGTTCTAAGTCATGCCTAAAATCTGCTCTTCCTGTGGGTCCTGACTTAGAACCAGTCTCAACCCCTGATCCGGATCTCAGTAATGTCCCCAAAGATTACCAAGATGTCCACCAAGCCTTCAGGAAAGATGGCGCTGTCTTTGCCACCCCATCGTCCTTACGACCACGCGATCGATTTACTTCCCGGTGCTCAACTTCCATCTGTACGTCTATATAACCTCTCAGTGAAGGAACGAGAGGCTATGGGAAAATATATTCAGGAATCTCTCGAGACAGGAATTATTCGACATTCGTCCTCTTCCCTCGGTACAGGCTTCTTCTTCATCGCCAAGAAAGATTGTTCTCTTCGCCCGTGTATTGATCACCGTGGCCTCAACCAAATTACCATTAAAAACAAATGCTCACTACCACTACTTTCCTCAGCTCTGGAACCAGTCAGTCTAGCCTCCATGTTTTCCAAGTTAGATCTTAGAAATGCTTACCATCTCGTTCGTATCCGTGAAGTGACGAATGGAAAACCGCTTTCAAAACTCCCATCTGTCACTTTGAATATCTAGTTAAGCCATTTGGACTCACAAATGCTCCCGCCGTATTCGAGAACCTTGTCAATGACGTACTTAAAGATTTCCTCAATAGATTTGTGTTTGTCTACCTGGATGATATACTCATTTTCTCTATATCACTCCATCAACACAAGATCCACGTTCGACAGGTTCTACAGAGACTCATGGAAAACAGACTATACATCAGAGCAGAAAAATGTGAGTTCCATGTTCCTTCCATCACCTTGTTGGGTTCTGGAGGATGGGCAGCTGAGAGCAGATCCAGCCAAAATACAAGTTATCAAGGATTGGCCCAAACCCGAAAGTAGGAAGCAGTTGCAACGGTTCATTGGATTCGCCAACTTTTACCGCAGATTCATTCATTATTTCAGTAAAATAGCAGAACCCCGGAACGCTCTCACTTCGATCAAGATGACCTTCAAGTGGACCCCAGAGGCTGACCGTGCCTTTCAACAGCTTAAGAAGTCATTCAGTCAAGCTCCCATCCTGATCCACCCAGACCCTAAGCAGCAGTTCATTATAGAAGTCGATGCCTCGTATTCTGCCGTCAGCGCTATTCTTTCACAAAGATCAGCTCAGGATAATAGGATTCACCCATGCGCCTTTTTCTCAAAAAGGTTCTCTCCAGCCGAGAAGAATTATGTCATCGGGGATCGGGAGCTCCTCGCCATGAAGCTCGCCCTTTAGGAATGGAGACATTGGCTGGAGGGTACAGAGATCCCGGTTATCGTCTGGACTGATCAAAAGAACTTATCCTACCTCCAGTCAGCGAAGCGATTAAACCCCCGACAAGCCCACTGGTCCCTCTTCTTCTCACGGTTTAATCTCAACATCTCCTACCGTCCCGAATCCTAAACCAAGAAACCAGATGCACTATCAAGAATTCCTCAGTCAAACAAAACATCCAATGAAGAAACAACAGTTCTACCCCCCTCCTGCTTTGTGGGGTCTCTCACCTGGGACATTGAGAGATCCATTATGAACGCCCAACAGAACGAGCCAGACCCAGGTGGGGGAGCCCCAGGCCCCCTGTACGTACCCTCATTGGTGCGAGCACAGACCATCCACTGGGCTCACTCCTCCAAGTTCTCCGGCCTCCCCGCAATCAGCTGCACCATAGCCCTGCTCTGCTGTTATTTCTGGTGGCCATCCCTCAACAAGGATGTCATTGAATATGTCTCACCCTGTCATATCTGCAACAAGAACAAACCATCTCACCAACCTCCTGCTGGTCAACTACAACCCCTCTCTGTTCCTACACGTCCTTGGTCACACATCTCCCCTGACTTCATTACCGGCTTACCTTCATCTAGGGGTAAGACAGTCATTCTTTCAATCATTGATTGGTTGTCTAAGGCTTGTCACCTGATTGCTCTTCCCAAGGTCCCCTCTGCTGCAGGTACCGTCGAACTACTCATCTCCCACGTCTTCCGTCTCTATGGAATTCCTACAGAAATTGTCTCAGATCGTGGTCCGCAATTCCCCTCCTCCATCTGGAAACAATTCTGCACAACCCTTGGCGCCACATCCAATCTCTCCTCAGGTTACCACCCTCAAACGAACGGTCAGTGTGAGCGACTTAATCAGGAAATAGAAAATACACTCCGTTGTTTCTGCAGTGAAAATCCTCTCTCCTGGTCTATCCAACTTCCTTGGGTAGAATACTCCCACAATTCACATGTTTCCTCTGCAACCGGTTTATCTCCGTTTGAAATCACGCTTGGTTACCAACCTCCACTCCTCCCAGCTTCTGTTCCAGACCCAGTGATACCATCGGTCTGTACTCGTATCCGCAACATCCGTCGCATCTGGAAACTAGCCCATGCCGCACTATAACGTACATCTGCACAAAATAAACGACAGGCTGACTAGAAGAGGCGACCAGCACCCACATACACCCCCGGTCAAAAGGTATGGCTATCTGCTAAAGATTTTCCATTCAAGTCTCTTTCCAAGAAGCTCGCCCCTCGGTTCCCCGGTCCATTTCCCATCAAAAAGGTAATAAGTCCCAATGCCGTCAGACTCAAGGTTCCATCCCATCTCCGTATCCATCCTGTCTTCCACGTCTCCCAAATCAAACTCGTCTCCTCCAGCTCTTTGTGCCCTCCAGCCAAACCCCCTCCACCGGCCCGGATCATCGACGGTCACCCTGCCTACATGGTCCGCCGCATCGTGGACGTGCATCCTCGGGGCCGTGGACATCAGTATTTGGTGGAGTGGGAACGCTACGGTCCTGAGGAACACAAATGGGTTCCCCGATCGTTTATATTGGATGATCAGCTTATTGCTTATTTTGAATCCTCAGCCGCATCCACGTCTGGAAGGCCGCCATCTCCAACGATCTCTCTGTAAGTCTCCTCTTCAGTACTTACCATCTCCACCCTGGTCCAGATCTCCTCTAATTTCTCTCATCTCCATAACAGTTACTCCCTGCTCCTTGAATCCCGTTCCCGTTTCCCGAGACTCTCCAGTGACCATATTCGCCTGTATAATAAATCATTGTTATCCTAACTTATACAACAGGTGTCCGTCTGTGGTCTGTGTTGCCTTTGAGTCCGATACCTGCAAACATGACAGTTCTTTGATTTCTCCAGTGTATTTAACACAATTCTGCCTTCAGTTTTGTCCGGGTTGAGCTGGAAAAACATGTCATCTGTCATCCAGGATTTGATGTCTGAAATGCAGTTAAAAAGTTTATCTATTGGACATGTACAACTGTGTATCATCAGCATAACTGTGAAAGTTAACTCCATGTCTTCTGATGACACTGCCAAGAGGGAGCATACCAGTCAAAAGTTGTTAAAATCATTTAAATCTAATCTAATCTTAGTTCTTCCTTAGCAGGGGCCTCACCACTGGCCCTTTAAAGGCGGCAGGAAAGACCCCCATCTGAAGGGACTAATTCATCAAGGTTAATATTTTATCTCTAAAAGATGCATTAAACGGCTTAAAAAATTAAGTGGGAATATGATCCAAAATACATGGGGTGGACCTTACTGAGGAGATAACTTTAGCAAGAATCTCAGCTTCTGCAGGAGAAAACGGTCCTGCATTTCCTCTGGTAAAAACACACGCTCAGATTTTGTCTAAAGCGATGTTACTTTGAGAATATAAAATATTACATCTGATTGGTGTCTACATTCCCTCTGAATTGGTCTGTGAACTCCTCACAGAGAGAGTGTGAGAGGGTTTTATGAAATGCATTAGAAGCACGGTTAAGATTTTTGTCTGTGGTGGAAAGATGTATTTTGGAATTATATTAATGATCTGAAATAATTTTAGAAAAGTATGCATTTCTTGAATTTCTTATTGCTTTATTGTATGCTTTGAGAAGTTATGTGTATATTTGATGGTTAATCGTGATTTTATTTTTCATCCATTTTCTCTCTGCCACTCTGCAATCTCTTTATTTCCTTTATTTTTTAAGGTCTTCATTTCTCCATGGCAATGCAAGTTTTCAGTGTGCACTTATAACTTTTATTGGAGCAAGAAGGTCGAGAGCAGACTGAAGTCTACTGTTAAAATCCTTGACGACAAAATCACTGGGTCAGGTATAGTAATAGAACGTATCTTTCCAAAAACTTAAAGAAAAGCTGCAGGGGGTGTCGTGTGGCGCAGTGGTCTGAGACCGGCGCCCCATGTTTAGAGGCCTTAGCCCTCGATGCGGACATTTGCCGAGTGTCTATCCCCCACTTCTCTCCCATTTCTGTATACTATCTACTGTCAAATACAGGCCACTGTGGCCAACAAACCTTAAAAAAAAAGAAAAGCATCACCCACTTCAGGGGTTAGACAATTCTCGCAGAGGCCTACCGCTGTATAAAACTGGTGGTATTAAAAACACACAGTAATGGTCATAGACAGCCAGGTCAACAACAGAGGACACACTGGTGGACAGGCCATATGTTCCACAGTGGGAAATATTTGTACATTTTTATATTTACTTTACATGATCTGTTTGTGTGGATTTGGTGTGTTTTTGTTTGCATTTGTTTTCCCTCTGTGAAGCTCCCAAAAAAACTGAACTTATCTGGACGAGGCAGAAGGAGGTGCGCAGCAATCAGCTGCTTTTACATAGGTGCGCTTTGGGATTGGAGACGTGAGGGCGTCGAGGGAGATCAGCATCCCAGTCGATGCCCCCCGTCCAACAGGGCATTGCAGCCAAGCAGAATACCAGACCAGGTATATCTTCTATGGAGAGAAAAACACTGAGAGAAGTTAACAGTCGAAATAACAGAATGTACTGTAATACAACTGGAGAGTAGTAGTAGAAAATTAAGTAACAGAGTGAAGAAAATTGGTAAGTCTGTCCTCCAGCAGTCTAAGCCTATAGCAGCATAACTACAGAGATAGCTCAGGATGACCTTAGCCACTCTAACTATAAGCTTTATCAAAAAGGAAAGTTTTAAGCCTGGCCTTAAAATTAAACAGAGTGTCTGCCTCACGGACTAAAGCTGGGAGCTGGTTCCACAGGAGAGGAGCCTGATAACTAAAAGATCTGCCTCCCATTCTACTTTTAGAAATCCTAGGAACCAGCAGTAAACCTGCACTCTGAGAGCAAAGTGCTCTGTTAGGAACATATGGAACAATTAGATCTCTGATGTATGATGGGCTTTATATGAAAGAAGGAGTATCTTAAATTATATTCTGGATTTAACAGGGAGCCAATGAAGGGAAGCTAAAACAGGAGAAATGTGATCTCTCTTTTTAATATTCATCAGAACTCTTGCTGCCACATTTTGGATCAACTGAAGGCTTTTAATGGCATTTTGTGGACTTCCTGATAGTAAAGAATTACAGTAGTCCAGCCTTGAGGTAACAAATGCATGGACTAGTTTCTCAGCATCACTACTGGACAGGATGTTTCTAATTTTAGCAATATTCCGGAGGTGAAAGAAGGAAATCCTAGAAATCTGTTTAATATGGGATTTAAATGTCAAGTCTTGGTCAAAAATAACGCCGAGGTTCTTTACATTATTACTGGGGGCCAATTTAATGCCACCCAGATGAAGTGATTGACTAATCAGTTTCTTTTTTAGAACTTCTGGCCTAAAGACAGCAACTTCTATCTTGTCAGAATTTAAAAGCAAAAAGTTTATATTCATCCATGTTTTTAAGTCTTCCAGACATGCCTGTAATCTACCTAACTGACTGGGTTCATCAGGATTTATGGATAAATATAGTTGTGTATCATCGGCATAGCTGTGGAAATTTACCCCATGCTGTCTAATGATTCTACCAATTGGGAGCATATATATGGTGAAAAGAACTGGTCCAAGCACAGAACCCTGTGGAACTCCACAAGTAACCCTTGAGAGTGAAGAAGATTGGTCATTTAGATGAACAAATCTGTCAGACAAATATGTTTAAACCAGCCTAGTGCTGTTCCTTTGATCCCTGCAACATGTTCAAGCCTTTCTAAGAGAATATTATGATCGACTGTGTCAAAAGCAGCACTGAGATCTAACAAAACCAGAACAGACACCAGTCCATTATCTGAGGCCATGAGAATATCATTAGTAACCTTCACCAGTGCTGTTTCGGTGCTATGATGAGCTCTAAAACCTGACTGAAACTCATCAAACAGCTCGTTACTGTTTAGATGCTCACAGACTTGATTAGCAACAATTTTCTCAAGGATTTTGGATAAGAATGGAAGGTTAGATATAGGTCTGTAATTCACTAAGTCATCTTGATCAAGGGAAGGTTTCTTGGGTAAAGGTTTAATTACAGCTATTTTAAGTTCTCGTGCTACATATCCGTTTACTAACGATAGATTCATTGTATCCAAAATGTGGCTAGGAACCAAATGGAACACTTTCTTAAATAATTTGGTTGGGATTGGGTCCAACATGCAAGTTGAAGGTTTAGATGAGGCTAATTTTTTGATAATTCCGAAAGCTCGACTGAATCAAAACAGCCTAAGCACAAGTGAGGTTATACAGCTCCCTCTGATGCTGCCTCATTTACTGAGGAAGAAGTAATCATGTTTGGGAGGATGCCAAGGATTTTATTTTTAATAGAATTAATTTTATTTATGAAGAATTCCTTGAAATCATCACTGCTAAGAGCTGGGGGAATGGTTGGCTCAACAGAGCTATGACTCTGTGTAAGTTTACTAAAAAGAAATCTAGGATTGTTTTTTTCCGCCTCTATTAATGATGAAAAATATGCTGTTCTAGCTTGTCGAAGGTTCTTTTTATATAGCAGTAAACTGTTATTCCAGGTTAAATAGGAATCCTCTAGATGTGTAGAGCGCCATTTTCTCTCCAACTTCCTAGTATTCTGCTTTAAAGTACGCAGCTCTGCGTTAAACCAAGGAGTCAGCCTTCTATGGCTAGCCACTTTCTTTTTTAAGGGGGCTACACTATCTAATGCCAAACGCAATGAGGACGTAACGCTGTGAACCAGACCATCAATTTCTGAAGGGTTAGGGATAGAATTGCTGCCATCCACTGTGTTACTCTGTGACACTGAGGAAAGTAAGAATGAAACAGATTATTTAAAAATTGTTACAGCATTGTCTGATAAAGCTCTACTATAATTAAATTTTCTTTCAGATTTAAGATGGTCAGTTAAAGTAAATTCAAAAGTTATCAAGAAGTGGTCAGACAGGACCGGGTTATGTGGGTGTACTGTTATTTCCTCACACTCAATACCGTATGTCAGTACAAGGTCCAAAGTGTGTTTACCCGAGTGGGTCTTCCCTGTACTTTTTGAGTAAAGCCAATTGTGTCTAAAATAGCATTAAAGGCTGCATTTAGGCTATCACTTTCAGTATCCACATGAATATCGAAGTCCCCCACTATAATGACTCTATCAGTATTTAATACTAAATCAGATAAAAAATGTGAGATCTGATTCAAGAATTGAGAGGTGGTGCCCCTAAACTTGATCATGTTTACATAAAATTATTACACTTATTAATAATTGCCCTAATCAATAATTCATAATTATACATAGCCAAAACCTACCTATCTGCGGCACAACACTTAAAAGACTTCTAACGGCCAGAGCTCCGACCAGAAGGTGACCACAGACATGGGTCCGTGTGTATGCACCATGCTAATTGTGAGAATGAGATACAACTTCATCTCTAAAAATGCAAACTATCCCTTTAAAACACCCCCAATAAAAGCATCTGATGATTAAAAAAGTTCACAGAGCAAAGTTAAAAAAGCAAGGTGGAATTATGATTCGTAGTCTTTTATTGAAAAATGATTTGAAACCAAATAAAACCGTTATTGTTTGGAGCCGGTCTTTCAAAACAATCAGCACATCTAAAGGGTACAAATTTTTCATTGAACGCTGAATATGTGCTCGCAAAAAGTAATGTTCTTAGTTTTTTTTGTTTTGTAAATCTACCACAAAATCACTCTCCATAAGATTTTCCTCTTCCTGAGGGGCTTCATAGTAGCTGTGTACCCACGATCTCTGTCCAAATCCTCTTCACTGATGCAACTGTTATCCTCATGATTAAAGTGAGCGCATGACTCAGTTAAGTACTGGTAAACATGGCCATAGTTAAACATCACAGGGATGTCCACAGACGGGAACGTGGTCTAGCCGCTGTCAGGTATTGTTATGGTAACGGCTGTAACGTGTTTGGCTAGCGAGTCCTTTCTTTTTCAGTCCGTACCATTTGCCACCATCTACTCTAGGATAAACTTGGATTTTCATTGCGATACATCTCCACACCTTTTCAACAGCCTCTTGTAGCGAAATTTTTTTACATTGACCGTGACATTCGAGCCAGCCCTTCAGTTCTGGCAATCGATAATTTCCAGGGTCACCATGAAGAAAAACACCCTGGTACATCTTTCTCCGTCAAAACAACCTCCTCCATTTTATATTTGTTGATTTGTCAGACGCATTTAAATTTTACTTACCGGCCCGAGTGCAGTCCGGTTCGGCTCTGGTGCGTGCCTGGCCGGGCCTGGGTGGGTTGGGTGGCAGCGGCCCCCTCCGGCCTTGCGGCAGCGGTGGGAGAATGCTGTCGGCTGGTCCCTGGTCTGGGCCCTGCTGGAGGGTGGGACGCCCATAGTCCCCGGGTCCTGGACAGGGCCCACCCTGGCGTAGCCGGTTGCCGGGGGAGCCCATGGGCTTGTCCCTGCAGCCTCCTGTCCCCTGCATTGTAGTTGCTGGATGCTCCCCTGGGGCTTCCCTATGTTCCTTTCTTGGGGGGTGCGGTCGGCCCTGCGCTAATCCGCCTGGCGCTCCCAGGCTCTGGTGGCCTCTGGACGTCTGTGTCCCCGACCTCCTGTGTCGATTCCTGTAGAGTGGATAGACGGCTCCTCACACCAGCTATTAAACACTCGTTTGGGGAAACCTTATATGCACCAGCATGCTCACACACACAAACATAGGTGTGGGGACATCGGTGTCTACAGATATATTCTTGGGCTAAGGTTATCATCAATAGATCATGAATAATTGGTGTCAAGACCTTTTCAGGGACATTGATGTGGTATTTATATACCCATTTTTGTGTGTTGTGGATGTGTAGTTCTTAGTTCATAATATTTGTTTTGTTTTGTCAATGCTTCTCCTTTTTTAATGTTTTTTTCCACCTCTCTGCCGTCCTGCACCTGTGGATGACTGTGTTGTTTTTCTTGTGTTATTTTTGTTCCCCTTCCTCTCTTGTATCCATGGATGCCGCTGTCTATACGCAAAGTACGTAGAGCGCGTAGGGCCCCAAGTACCTGGCGGGGGCCTCCAAAAAGGGTTTTCAAAGAAATGTCATGAAAATTATTACATTAGCCTATTGCATGTAATTACATAAATTAGTTATAACAGGCCCACCGTTGTTTTTTCTTAATTGTGTAACCTATCACTCACAATTTGGGCAAATTAAATGTTTTTATCTAATTTATATAAAGAGCCCCAGTCCGTGGCATGCCATGCTGCTCTAAAGAAAGTTTTGTATATTACTTATATATTATTTATATATTACTGCTGGTATTGTAGTTTATTTTGTTTTTGTTTTATGCTGTATATTACTTAATATCTAAATGTTCATGTTCATATGTTTATTTAATGCCAATTTGAAAATAAATAGCCACAGGTTAAGAAGGGACTCGAGTTTTGTCTGTGTTTGTGTTTGGAGGGGGGCCTCCCTGGCCAATTATGCTTAGGGCCTCCAAAAGCCTAGCAGCGGCCCTGCTTGTATCATCAACTCACACTCCTACCTCTCTTCTTCATTTTCTTTCTTTCTTCTCTCTCGTTTTTCTCTGTTTCCGTATCCATAACTTCAGGTAAATAAACCCACAGCAATCTCTAATAAAGATTTTCTACACATATGTATCAAGTGGAGTACTATAGCAAATGCTGTAATGCTCTGCTAGAGAAAGTAAATCTGTTGGGCTGGTACTTGGTACTCAGTCACCAATTCTAAGTGCCACACTGCCAGACAGGACACGAAAAAGAGAAACAAAAAATAAATAAATCAATTTTACATACAATTTCTGTCTTATCACCTTCAAAGCGCTCTCTGCGTGTTTGTTTTTAATTGGTATATGCGGTTTGTTTGTCTAGCATTAGCACCCAGCAGCATTTGCGCGCATGACTTCAACTGTGAAGTAGGCCATTCGAACCGCGCAGAGTACTCAGACATCTTGTATCTACTGCTGCTATTGTTGTCTTGGTTTAACAGTTGGCAAACAGCTTGAGGTGAACTACCACAACCTGGGGTCTGGACTGGTGCTGTGATCATCGATGTGTCTAAGCATTATTAATGAACCCTTGGTCACGTGACCATGCCACAGGTTGTAAATTTGTATTCTCAAAGAAGTGTGTATTCTCAAACACATCGCTCCTCATGTTCATATAGTGGAAACCACAACTGTGCAGTTTGTATTTGTGATTTATTTCAGATGTAACTTTTTAAACTGCATTCTTAGAGTGAAAATGTACACTTCTGTTTTATGTCTGATTTGGTTCAATCAGTAGTTTACAAATTTTTAGTTATGCACCACTATTGACCAGTATGCACACATTTTAATATGTTTTTTTTTTGACAGCATCCTTACCCCATATGGATTTTTTAAAATAAACTCTTGTATTTTGGAAAGTCGTTGTTTGTTGTTATTCCATGTACACATGTAGAAACCTGCAGTTTGCAACACCACAAGCTTGCTCCTTCATTGATTATTATTTAATTACCTCAGCCTAAACTAGACTAAACTATTGGGGCTATTTTTATTTCCTGGACAATAAGGATGGTGCCCCTACTTTGTAATTTTAAGCTTAACCCAAAGTCCTGTCAGTGGCACACACTTCCAATGGAGTTTGCGGACATTGTCACACAATTCACCGCAGTGAAAATGTGTTACGTTCATGTGCGGGAAGAGTTCTGCCATTGACAGCCCGACCGAGGCCTGCCATTGACAGGACCGACCGAGGCCTGCCATTGACAGGACCGACCGAGGCCTGCCATTGACAGGACGGACCGACCGAGGTCTGCCATTGACAGGATAGCTCCAGGGCTGCTGGACAAATCATGACCATATCGATCTTTTCGCTCCTTTGTTAAGACGTTGTGTGAACAAGAATATCACCAACCTGCTGGAGGTGTTTTTCTCGACTGGGCTCCTGGCGACCACCATGAGAGACCATGTCCAATGCGCAACCCATGCTACACAGCATAGAACCATACCGTCGATCTCGTGCCTCTGGTAAGGCAGGGAATGACACTTAGTCAATTCTTACGCATCTGGTGCCTCTGGTAAGGCAAGGGGCCGACACTTAGTCATTTTTACGCATCTGGTGCCTCTGGTAAGGCAAGGGGCCGACACTTAGAATATTTTCCGCATCTCTTTCCTCGCTCCTGTGTCAAACATGGTCTGGCCTTGCTCCAGGACCCAGGGACTGACCCCAACCCTCACCCAGGGCTTGCTGCTCACAGGCCGGAGGGAGAGGAGCTTGAGGCTGGCTCCAGGACCCAGGGACTGACCCCAACCCTCACCCAGGGCTTGCTGCTCACAGGCCGGAGGGAGAGGAGCTTGAGGCTGGCTCCAGGACCCAGGGACTGACCCCAACCCTCACCCAGGGCTTGCTGCTCACAGGCCGGAGGGAGAGGAGCTTGAGGCTGGCTCCAGGACCCAGGGACTGACCCCAACCCTCACCCAGGGCTTGCTGCTCACAGGCCGGAGGGAGAGGAGCTTGAGGCTGGCTCCAGGACCCAGGGACTGACCCCAACCCTCACCCAGGGCTTGCTGCTCACAGGCCGGAGGGAGAGGAGCTTGAGGCTGGCTCCAGGACCCAGGGACTGACCCCAACCCTCACCCAGGGCTTGCTGCTCACAGGCCGGAGGGAGAGGAGCTTGAGGCTGGCTCCAGGACCCAGGGACTGACCCCAACCCTCACCCAGGGCTTGCTGCTCACAGGCCGGAGGGAGAAGAGCTTGAGGCTGGCTCCAGGACCCAGGGACTGACCCCAACCCTCACCCAGGGCTTGCTGCTCACAGGCCTGGAGGGAGAGGAGCTTGAGGCTGGCTCCAGGACCCAGGGACTGACCCCAACCTTCACCCAGGGCTTGCTGCTCAAAGCCGGAGGGAGAGGAGCTTGAGGCTGGCTCCAGGACCCAGGGACTGACCCCAACCCTCACCCAACCCTCACGACACATCAAATCTCCAAATCACCTACTGATGGATTTAGGGAAACCGTTGCCCCTGGTCCCCGGGTCTGTCCTCGGACAGGTCCACTCCGGCTGCTGCTGTTGTTGTTGCTGCTCCTGCTGGAACCAATGCATAGGGGTCCAGTCTCTCCAGCACCACCACTGGGGAGATGCCAACCCCGGCCGCTGCTCGCCCTGTACCCCGCGGTGGTGCCGGAGCTGAAGGGAGGGTCACTTCGACTGCTGCCTCCCCTGAAAGAGACACAGGACATGGAGAGAGGACAACCGCGGGCCCTGGATCCGACAGTGGTGCTAGAGCTGAGGAGAGCTCTTGTTCAAGACAGGGTTCAACCCCAATATCAAGCTGTGAGACAAGGGGAGGATTGGGGTTGCTTTCCCTGAGGCTCTGGAGCAGGGAGATGGTTCTTGATTTTTTCGCAGCAGTGATGTTGCGCTCCCTCTGCTCAATGGAAAGCTCCTGATGGCTGCATCGCATGTGGTAGTCAAATCGGGAATTCTTGTACAAACACCCATTCACATTACACGGGTAGTCTCTTATATTGACCCGGCCTGAGGAGAGGTTGAGCAAAAGTCTTCTTTCCTCCAGATTGTTGACGAAGTGTGATCTTTTCAGGTGGCTTGGCAATGAGGCGAAGCTGTTGTTGCAAAGGGGACAGCACCGAGCCTTGCTTCCTTGGTTCATGGTTTCCTTGGAGGAGGGGGAAAAAGACAACATTTGTTCTACTTTACCAACCACCTGTCACCCGGGTAGGCTTTGGCCCAAACCCCCTCTATCCCACCACCAGAACCGAACAGAAAGTCCACCAACCTGCCACGGACAAGTAAAGCCTGCCACCGACAAAAGACGTTCACCGGCAGGCGCCGCTCTGCCTCAATTGGGGGAAAGGAACAGGTGGGCTTCGACCCGAACCCCCTCGTTCCGAACCGCAGAACCGAAGACAAAAGAGACCGACCTGACACCGACAAGAAGCTGCAGCCATCTGACAAGTACAGCCAACGATAAACTCCCTTGATTGAGGCTTGATGTGGAGCAGCTGTGTGCCATTGTCAGCTGCTGCCACTGTCACAGCCGAGAAGACGGGATAAAAGAGCTAAAATACAAATTTTCTTAATATTTGCCCTAAGCAAATATTCATAGTTATTCATAGCAAAACCAAACCTATTATTGCTGGACAACATGAAACAAAGAGAAACTTAAGTTAGAAGCTCCTCGTTAAAAAGGAACTCTGCAGCTGTGATCTAACCATTAGACTAGAAGTGTGCCTTTCATCTCACCTGTTTAACTCATGCAACATCCTGTCAGCTGGCTGAGGTTTACTTGTTACAACTGTTGACATAGTCAACTGTCTAAAATATTTATTTCATATCCTAGATTGTCTTGATTTTGACAGAAAGCCAAAGTATGGATGTCGTAGTTTCCTAAAAAGAAAATATTTAATCTGTTATTTATTTTATATTTTATTACATACATTTTTATGTCATCCAAGAAAAATTTGTTGGAAGATTTCCTGCAAGTAGGCTACTGTTTGATATTAAATGTAACCATAAAAAAGCCTTATTTTTATTCACTTTGTTCCCTGACGCACCGAAGCATGAAATTGAACCAAGGTACATACTGAACCGAGATTTTTGGCATTCCGTTACACCCCTAGTATGTATATAGGAAGGGTGTTTTAAAAAAAGCAGATTTGACCCAGGTGCCTGCTTTAACATAGATGGGAATCATTGATGAAATGTTTTGGCTGTAAGGTTGATCTATTTTCTTAATAAATTCCCCTTAGCATAAAGAGAAGTTTTCTGTGATTACTTAGTGTATGCGTACAATTGTTGTCCACTGCGTTTTGAACTTATACCTTTCAGAATAGACTGGGTGTCTGGGAGTACAAGAGCTTCTCATGAAGAAACTGGTGCCCCAAACATTAATTAATAGATTAAAACTTTAACTTCATCAATAATTCTATTAATATTAAATACATGAGTTGAGGAGGAGAAGGCGTGGATGCAGAGCAGGAGCAAAGAGGAGACAGAGGAGGAAGTTCAAACCATCTCTTCCATCGATCATAATGGATAACGTGAGATCACTGGCTAACAAGATATGGAGCTAGAATTGGGACTTTAGTTTTGTACCTGTAACTTTTATTTTTGTACCTGTAACTTATGATTTGTAACTGTAACTTATGATTTGGACTTGTAACTTATGATTTGTACTTGTAACTTGTGTTTTGTACTTGTAAATTACGTTTTGTAACTTGTACACATTTTAAAAATACAGGTTTCAAGTTTCAGGTTTCAAGTTTCAAGTTAAAAGTTACAGATCATTTTTTACCATATTTGGCTTGCCTAGAAGAACCAATGAGTGGCTTGCTGATTTTGACCAACAAATCATGTTTCTGCCATTTCTATCCAGTCATGGCAAGAGGAAGGTAGGGCTCTGCACTGCTTACAACCAAACATGATTACATTCACACTCTATCTGCAGCCACCACAGCCGCTACAAACCACGCCCCCAGATGACTCTGGCACAACTGAAGCAACATGGCTGCTGCCGGGCAAGGTCTATCCAAGCAGGAGAAATCCATCATGGCAGCTCTTCAGAGGGCTTCTCCCTCGGCGTCAACTCTTGGAATGATGGTAAGTTAAGCTTGTTTCTGTCATGGTTCCAGGGTGTTTGTGTTTTGTTAATTTTCCTTATTTAGTTCTATTATGTTTTAGTTATTCTTTGTCTCCCTCTGGTGGTCTTGTGTTTGGTTGCAGTTATTTGTGTTAATCTCTATTTTCCCCAAATTCATATTAATACTTATCCTTCATTAGTCCCAGTGGTTATATTTTATTCCTCCTTCTGTTTTCCAGTGTTTCATTAGATTCCCTTCCAGACTTATCTTTAGTTTCTTAAGAGTCTTCTGTCTCCCAGCCTTTTTAGCTCCTATCCCAGTTGATTACTTCCACCTGCTCTCTCCCTCCCACCTGCATCTGCTCCCACTAATTGATCATTGGTCTTCTCAGTCACTTCCTCATTTCCTCCTCAGTATAAATTCGGTCCTCTCTCAGTCACTACTCGCTGGTCCGTCGTCGTTCTTCCCTTGCTGGTTCCTGCCCTCGTTGTTGCCCATCCTGGTTCCTGTTTTTCCCTATTTGCTGCCTGTATCCTCCTGAGTTTTTTAAGTTCCCCTTCCTTGTGTTTTTTCATTAAATTCTTTTTTTTTACGTTCCTCTGCTGCATTTGGGTCCTCCCTAACCTTGCATCATGACAGAACGGACCAGCCTGTCTTTGGACCCAGCAGCAGAGCTCACCAATAATGATTGGAATAGACTGCATGTGACGGTGAAGCTTTTTTATGACACCATGGCTAAATCACCCGATCCACAGACCAGGCTTAGGGTTGTAGAACTCAGCATCTGCCAACTGCTGAGAGTGCAACCCTACCTGAAGAAGCTTGGGTTAGAGGAAATGCTGGACGATGCCGAATACCATCGCCATCGGGCCATTTCTGAACGCTCTAAACTATGGCCCACTTCTCATGTCCCCTCGTCCATCCGCATCCCACGAGACTTATTTGACCCCCAGTACAGGTCTGGAGGTCGTTCATCTCGTCCGCAGCGGGTTAAAGAAGAAAACCGTTTTGAGTTTTTTTATGGGGACAGAATGGACTACCTTAGAGCTACTGAGTGCCCGCCAGTTTCCCAGCCATCTCAGTCACCACAGGTTGCAGTCGGCTCCAGGGGGTCCCAGCCAACTCCGGACTCCGCCGGGGGTGTCACGGAGGACACGCCTCTGATTCCAGGCTCCGCAGGGGGTGTCCCGGAGGACACGCCTCTGATTCCTGACTCCGCAGAGGGTGTTCCAGAGGACACGCCCCTGGTTCCTGTTCCTGTCTCCGCAGGGGGGGTCCCGAGCGACTCGCCCTTGGCTCCTGTCTCTGCGGGGGGTGTCCGGGAGGACACATCCCTGGTTCCTGTCTCCGCAGGGGGTGTCCTGGAAGACACGCCTCTGACTCCTGACTCCGCCGAGGGTGTCTTTGAGGACACGCCTCGGGTTCCTGTTTCCGCCGGGGGTGTCCGGGGGGACACGCCTCGGGTTCTTGTTTCCGCCGGGGGTGTCTGGAAGGACAAGCCTCGGGTTCCTGTTTCCGCCGGGGGTGTCTGGAGGGATACGCCTCGGGTTCCTGTTTCCGCCGGGGGTGTCTGGAAGGACAAGCCTCGGGTTCCTGTTTCCGCCGGGGGTGTCTGGAGGGACACGCCTCGGGTTCCTGTTTCCGCCTGGGGTGTCTGGAAGGACACGCCTCGGGTTCCTGTTTCCGCCGGGGGTGTCTGGGAGGACACGCCTCGGGTTCCTGTTTCCGCCGGGGGTGTCTGGGAGGACACGCCTCGGGTTCCTGTTTCCGCCGGGGGTGTCTGGGAGGACACGCCTCGGGTTCCTGTTTCCGCCGGGGTTGTCTGGGAGGACACGCCTCGGGTTCCTGTTTCCGCCGGGGGTGTCTGGGAGGACACGCCTCGGGTTCCTGTTTCCGCCGGGGGTGTCTGGGAGGACACGCCTCGGGTTCCTGTTTCCGCCGGGGGTGTCTGGGAGGACACGCCTCGGGTTCCTGTTTCCGCCGGGGGTGTCTGGGAGGACACGCCTCGGGTTCCTGTTTCCGCCGGGGGTGTCTGGGAGGACACGCCTCGGGTTCCTGTTTCCGCCGAGGGTGTCCTGAAGGACACGCCTCGGGCTCCAGACTCCGCCGAAGGTGTCCAGGGAGACACGCCTCGGGCTCCAGACTCCGCCGAGGGTGTCCAGAAGGACACGCCTCGGGCTCCTGACTCCGCCGTGGGTGTCCTGAAGGACACGCCTCGGGCTCCAGACTCCGCCGAGGGTGTCCAGAAGGATACGCCTCGGGCTCTTGACTCCCCCGAGAGGTTCCCGAGGGACACAGCCTTGGGGTCAGCACGTCGCCGACGGCCTCCACGCCGTCTTCTGGTTCCTCGTCGCCGGCCCCCAAGCCACAAGGTCCTGCTCCGCAGCCGGCCCCCAAGCCACAAGGTCCTGCTCCGCAGCCGGCCCCCAAGCCACAAGGTCCTGCTCCGCAGCCGGCCCCCAAGCCACAAGGTCCTGCTCCGCAGCCGGCCCCCAAGCCACAAGGTCCTGCTCCGCAGCCGGCCTCCTCGTCTCCTGGTTCCTCGTCGCCGGCCTCCTCGTCGCCGGCCCCCTCGTCTCCTGGTTCCTCGTCGCCGGCCCCCTCGTCTCCTGGTTCCTCGTCGCCGGCCTCCTCATCTCCTGCTCTTTCGTCGCCGGCCTCCCAGGTTCCCGCTCCTTCGTCGCCGGCCTCCCAGGTTCCCGCTCCCTCGTCTCCGGCCTCCCAGGTTCCCGCTCCTTCGTCGCCGGCCTCCCAGGTTCCCGCTCCTTCGTCGCCGGCCTCCCAGGTTCCCGCTCCTTCGTCGCCGGCCTCCCAGGTTCCCGCTCCTTCGTCGCCGGCCTCCCAGGTTCCTGCTCCTTCGTCGCTGGCCTCAGGACTTTAGTCTCTTGTTTTTGTTTTGGACTCTTACCCTCCTTCCGAGGCCCCCTCCGCCCACCCTGGTTGGGGGTGTTTTTTGTTTTGTTTTGGACTCTTGCCCTCCTTCCGAGGCTTCCTCCGTCCACCCTGGTTGGGTGTGTTTTTTGTTTTGGACTCTTAGGGGGCGTCTGGTATCCGCCCTTGAGGGGGGGGGGGTCCTGTCATGGTTCCAGGGTGTTTGTGTTTTGTTAATTTTCCTTATTTAGTTCTATTATGTTTTAGTTATTCTTTGTCTCCCTCTGGTGGTCTTGTGTTTTGTTGCAGTTATTTGTGTTACTCTCTATTTTCCCCAAGTTCATATTAATACTTATCCTTCATTAGTCCCAGTGGTTATATTTTATTCCTCCATCTGTTTTCCAGTGTTTCATTAGATTCCCTTCCAGACTTATCTTTAGTTTCTTAAGAGTCTTCTGTCTCCCAGCCTTTTTACCTCCTATCCCAGTTGATTACTTCCACCTGCTCTCTCCCTCCCACCTGCATCTGCTCCCACTAATTGATCATTGGTCTTCTCAGTCACTTCCTCATTTCCTCCTCAGTATAAATTCGGTCCTCTCTCAGTCACTACTCGCTGGTCCGTAGTCGTTCTTCCCTTGCCGGTTCCTGCCCTCGTTGTTGCCCATCCTGGTTCTTGTTTTTCCCTATTTGCTGCCTGTATCCTCCTGAGTTTTGTAAGTTCCCCTTCCTTGTGTTTTTTCATTAAATCCTTTTTTTTGACGTTCCTCTGCTGCATTTGGGTCCTCCCAAACCTTGCATCATGACAGTTTCCTTATGTATTTAGTTGTATACTTTTGGAAGTGCTGAGTTATTTTAGGTTTGTTAACATATGCATTGCAAAGGCTGCAAATTCAGATAGGAGGAGGTGCTGAACTCAAATTTTGAATGTAGTTAATCTTTTACTCATAAAAATAGTTATAAGGATGTCCAGAAAGTATAACTGACTTTTGTCCACTGTGGTAACTTTGATAACTTTCCCTGAATTAAAGCTAAGCTACAAATAGCAAGGGAAATGTTACCATAGCAACGCTTAGGCACACTTGACCCGGTAAATCTCTGTTACGGAGTAACGTGAGGTTACAGACTTAAGTACATTCTTTATGTTTTGTTAGAAATCAAATTTGGTAAACATGAGCTCTGCTAATGTTAAAACATGCAGATGTCCAGATCACACAACATCCAGGACATGTTACTGTGAAGTGTTGTCTCTGCAGCCCAGATATTGAACTCTTGGCAGTAAGTTTTTGTCCATGTTATTTACCAAGAGAGTTCACCAGTGTTATTTTGGCAGTTGTTTACATTTCACCTTCACCCGTTGCAGACAATGCATGTGATGTAATCAGTTTTGTCGTTGCTAAGATACAGACCCAGCACCCCAATGCATTTGTGGGAATATCTGGTGATTTTAATCATGCCTCACTCTCATCTACACTTCCAACATTTCAACAGTTTTTCAGCTCCTCCACAAGAGAAAAAAAGACCTTGGATTTGTTTAATGCAAATGTAAAGGACGCATACATGTCCAAACCAAGACCTCCTCTGGGACAATCAGATCACATTTTTGTTCTGATCACATTCTGCTCAGAATATAAACCACTTGTTCAGAGGCAACCTGTGACAAAAAGAACTGTGAGAAAATGGTCACAGGAAGCTGAAGAAGCCCTGCAAGGTTGTTTTGAGAGCACAGACTGGAAGACTTTTTGCCAAGCACATGGAGAGGACATCAATGCCATGACTGAGTGTGTGACCACCTATATAAACTTCTGTGTGGACAACATCATCCCCACCAGAACAGTGAGATGCTTCCCTAATAACAAACAATGGATCTCCAGTGAGCTGAAGGAACTGCTAAACAAGAAAAAAAAAACCTTCAGGGAGCGAGACAGGGAATTATTGAGGAGTATATTGAGGCAACTTAAGGTCAGGATCAGAGACAGCAAAGAGGCATAGAGGAAGAAGCTGGAGAACAAACTACAGAAGAACAATATCAGAGATGTCTGGTCAGGAATACAAAAGATACCAAGAAGCACAGGAAGGATTGCATAGATGGAAGTCTGGACAGAACAAATGAACTGAAGGCATTCTTCAATAGGTTCAGTTCAGGAACTAGTTCAGCATCCTCCTCTTCTATCCCCAGCCAAACAGACATCCCACTCTCCTTTGTCCCACAGCTTTCCTGTCACACCGCGGATGTTTTAACTTTCACTCTTCAAATTCCACAAGATAGTATTCAACCAAATCAGGAGATGCTGCTACCCCCTTTGCCTCCCCCTCCCACTCTCTAAAAGTCAGCTGAAGAGGCAGCGGAGAAACTGAACTGGAACAAGGCTGCAGGTCCAGATTGTGTCAGCCCCAGAGTCCTGAAGTCCTGTGCAGAGCAGCTGTGTGGGATTTTGCAGCACCTCTTCAACCTTAGCCTGACCCAGGAGAAGGTCCCGGTTTTGTGGAAGACATCACGCCTTATTGCAGTACCAAAGATAACTTACCCATCAGTCATCAATGACTATAGAACTGTTGCCCTGACATGCCACATCATGAAGGTCCTGGAGAAATTCCTGTTGGAAACAAGAACATATCAGGACCCGCTGTAGTTTGCTTATCGCCGTGGAGTTGGAGTTGAAGATGCCATAATCTACCTGCTTCAACCAACCCACTGTTATCTGGACAAAGCAGGTAGCACTATGAGGATCATGTTCTTTGATTTCTCCAGTGCACTGAACACAATTCAGCCTTATTTACTTCGTCAGAAACCCTTGAAGACACAGGTGGAGCCCTCACCAATCACCTGGATCAACGGCTACCTGACAAGCAGACCACAGTTTGTGAGACTGAAGGATTGTGTGTCAAACCACGTGGTCACCAGGAGCACCACAGAGGACCATACTCTCACCATTCCTTTTCTCTATGTACCCCGCAGACGTCCAGTAGAAGTCAGAGACCTGTCATCTGCAGAAATACTGCAGAAATTACTCTGCAACTTTCAGGTTTATCTGAGATTTTGACCCGGTGTGGAAACAATCGTCTTACCTTGAATATGAACAAAACAAAGGAGATGATTGTAGATTTCAGAAGAAAGAGGGATAAGTCACACACTGTTTCCATCATGGGCAAAGAAGTGGAGGTGGTTGAGGAGTATAAATACCTCGGAGTTCACCTGGACAAAAGACTGGACTGGAGGCGCAACAGTGAAGCCGTCTACAAGAAGGGACAGAGCAGACTGGACTTCTTGAGGAAGCTTCGGTCCTTCAAGGTATGCGGCAAGATGCTGCAAATCTTGCTACAAGTCTCTTATGGAGACTTTAATCTCTTCAGCCATAATCTGTTGGAGTAGCATCATCAGAGCCAGGGATTTAAAAAGGCTAAACAACCTGATAAAGAAGGCTGGTTCTGTTCTAGGGACAACTGGGGAACATCTGGAGATGATGATGCAAAGAAGGATTCTTAATAAAATCAAAAAGAATATGGACAACCCTGAGCATCCTCTTCATGAGACTATCCTGCAACAACAGAGTGTCTTCATTCGTAGGCCTCTTCAGTTTTGCTGCAACAGAGCGCTACAGGAAATCCATCATGATCTACAACAATTCCTTAATGAAATAATTGTATGAGCTACAACAACACTTAATTCGCTCTGGGATCAATACAATATTTTTGAATTTGAATTATTGATCATAATTATTGATGGTTATGTAAACCAGACAACATTCACAACACACCTCATTTGTCTCTGCCGCACCTCTTTAAATCTCTGTCTGACCGCACGGTCAGAAAGATTGGCAGAGAGACATTGGAGTCGGGGGTATGATTTTTGCTCAATATGATCCACGGAAGAGATGGTTTGAACTTACCCCTTCTCTCTCTCTGCTCTTTGGTCCTGCTCTGCATCCATGAAGCCTCCTTTCAGTTCCTCTGGGATTTGGGGTCATTGTTCAGGTATTATTTGAGGTTTGAGATGGTAATGAGCTGCTCCCAGTGGTAAGAGCCATCCAATGCAGCACAGTTTCTAAGGGTCACCTACTAAACACCAGTAAGAAAACAAAAAAACTTTTGTGCAATACCACCTGAAAGGCATGACGTTAGTAGCTGAACATGCACACACACTCTGTCATGCTAGCTGTACTATTCCACGTTCTAAATGCCCTTTTTGATTTCTTTTTATTGGACAACATAGTATCTTTTAAATATGATATGAACAACAATCTGAATTTAGAGGCATTGTTTTAGGACAGCAGAATTTTATAATATTTAAATATTTTTCAGGTGGGACTTTAGTGAGCCAAAGCAGACTTTTGCAACTTGTCTCTTTAAATGCATTTCTCATCATAACATAATTCCAAGTTGAGCTCCCATGAAATTATACAATATACTCCACTTTAATTCCTTTCGACAATAAATAATGGCAGCAAAATTTTTATGCTGACACTGGTGATGCTGATGCTTACACGTGAAATACAGCTGAGTATAATAAAAAAATTAAAAAAATTTTTTATTTAAAGATCGTAAGTCATTGTTAAATCTGAGTCAGCATCTTATCCAAGAACATGTTAATTGAGCCTTAAGTCAAAACACATTTTGTGAGGGGAAAATGTGTCTGAGCCTCTTTATCAACGTTATGACAGACAAAATATCAATTTCTGTCATATGCACTTAGCAGCATGCTGATTCGGGAAAAGCATTGCTCCTTTATATGTCATAAGCCCATTGATGAGCTGAGGTGGTCCTCAAAACTGGCCCCCAGAGTGGGACAGGACAATTCACAAATAAATGTGCTGTACAATCACAGCAAAAATTGTGTACATTCAGAAACATGATGAGCAGCTTTCTTAAGGAAAAAGTAAGCTTTATGGATGAAAAAATAAAAAAGTGATGCAGAATATAAAGGAAAAGAACGTAGCAGAAGTTAGACATTATTTGAAGAGAAAAATCAAATAAAATGAGTTAAAGCTGAAAATAATAGTGAAATGCAATTTATAAAACCATGGAGAATATAGAGGAAGTCAACAAAGTATGAATTGAATTGTTATTTTCTAAAATCATTAACAGAAACAATGCACATACTTTATTTGCAACAGTTGAGTGACTAATTATTCTCACTGTGACAGTAACCACTGAACTGAATTCCACCTTGCAATGCATTTCCCAGCTTTTTAGTGAAAAGATTCTGAAAATTTGAGGGTCAATATGCACATCAGTACCAAATCCATGACCAATATCATCCCCACTCAACACCAATGTTGAGAAAATGTCTGAATTTGAAAAACTTAACCAAAAAATCCTTGATGAAATCCTAACCCAATTAAGTTCCTTGTCAGGATGTGTTATTTTTCCTGTGTATGTTGTCTTTGTGCCCTTAATTGTTCCCAGCTGCCCCTTTTTTCCTTGTTTGTCTCCCCAGTGTATTTATACCTCTCTGTCGTTGTGTCTGTCATTAGCCGTTTTCAGAAAGAAGTTCTGGAATATTTGCGGACAATTCCATCCGGTCTTTAACCGGAATTGTGTTTTCAAACACACCCCTTTTGTCCGGAACGTTGCCTTTCGGCTGCTTTCGCAAAGCAAGAAATGTACGGGAGGATCCTGATGAATGTCTGGGGGGTGCAGGCTGCAGGGGAGTGGGGGGTTGTATGTGGATGTTACATAAACTTAGTGCGGTGGGCGTACGTCATTTCCCCATACAAATGGATTATTGCAAAGATGGTAGACGAAACAGCAGATCTACTTGCAGTGCTCGTCTTTGTGATGTGTGCAATTTTGCGCACATGGAAATGCTTAAGAGACATCAGAGAAGAAGCTGAAAGGAAAAGAGTGACATTTATACGTCATCAACGTGTGCACTCACTGCGTTCCCTGCCCCCCTCCCCTTTTCCCCACCGCCCCACACCCCTCCAGCTTTCGCGGAACATTACCTGACAGTCTGAATGCAAACACCATACCGTGAAAAGTCCGCTCTTGTTACTAGGTCTTCATCCATAAAATTACCGGTAAAGGGTATCCGGACAAAGTCCGGAAGATTGCTTTCAGACACGAAAGCAAAACAGATGAAGTCCGGAAAATTACCGTTTTTCATGGCCTGTTTGAAAGGGGCTATTGTGACACGTTGTGTCTCCTTTTTCCTTGTGGTCCTGGGTACATGGTTTCTGACTTAGTAATTATGCAATGCACAATTAAAAAAGTATATTTTCTACTAAAGTCATTGCTGTGTCTGGGTCCTCCAACTAAAATTTCCCCACGGGAATTAATTAAGTATCTCTTATGGAGGGGTTAAGGTCACTATTCGGGTTTCTGAAACATTGGGAATAACCTGTTTACATGCGTGAGCAGAGAGAGTTACTCCGGCAAACATGGAATTTGTAATCAATTGGCATCTAGGTCGGATAATCCAATGGGCATTATGGGCAAAGGCCCAGGGGCCCACGACCACTGGGGGGCCCGCATGAGCAGGAAAAAAAACAGTCTTCATATTTCAAATATGGCAGAGATCGGTGCTGGCGGAGATAACCAATAAGATCCACACCATTTTTTTTTACCTTAACAAAGTTACATAATCCGTAAGGCGCAGTTGTGGAAACCATGGTAACACGCCACGCCCCTGCCCCAGCAAGTAGTGCTCCACTGACCGTCACCGGACAGTGGTAGTCCTAAGAGAATCAAAAATGAGCGAAAAAGGCGGTTTCTGTAAATGAAAGAGAGAAAGATGAGAAGAAGACGTGTTTATTAGGAAGTCTGTCATCTACTGACACGTTCTTTATAAAATCTGAGGAGGAGAATCAGGAAAAAGAAGACATCGTGGATGATGGGTGAGCCAATGAACCTGTTCGTAGGTGACTGCGTTAGCTACACAACCTGAGGCAAGCTATAGCAGAGGCAGCTCAGACTGGGTTTATCCGCTGTGGGACGCAGCACTGTGGGGGACAGTTAACGTAAATGCTTACGCTGTTGTTATCGATGGTGGAGCTGCTGCTTTTAATAATTGGGTGACCAGATGTCCAGCTTCATTCCATGATCGAGGTTTGGGCCGTAAAGTGACCCAAACCTAATGATCAGCTGTCACTTCACAAGTGGAGAAAATGTTTCTTCAGACTGGATCACATGTTCACCGACCACAGGTAGGCTAATATCTTTTGTTTCCCCTGCATCTTATTTGGAGCAAATAAAACCAGTACATTATTGGTTTCTCTGCCTGGAAAGACTCGGAACACGTGTGTGACCATGAGGAAAGCTCTGATCATGGCATCAGTGTGCTGCTAGGATCAGCCACTGGTAGCAGGACAGAAAGCTAAACTGGACCAGCTGGAGGGAGGGACGCGGTACTGGGGGAGGTTCTGCTGAGGTGGGCGTATTTGCTATCAGTCAGTTTTTAGGTGAAAGAGGTTTCTGTGGTGAATATGAATTACTTGGATCAGCACATAGTTTTAACTTTGTTGGCATTTATCTGTCAGTTTGGTCATTTTCTTAGTGAACTCATAAAGAGGTGGAGAGAAAGGCTGGAGCAGCACATCATGGAGGACAGAGTCAAAAGTAGGGATGCACCGATCAAAACATTTGCGGCAATACAGATTTTTGATATTATTGCTCTTATGGCCAATAACTATTATTTACAATGTTATAAATATTACATTAATCTCTTACAAAGATGGAAATAAATAGTGATTTTTAATATTGGCTCAGTTTAACTTTTCAGACCAATACAATATGTTAAGAAATGACTGACATCGGCAGATACCGATGTTGGTATCAATACATCGTGCATTTCTAGACAAGAGCCACGTTCTCATGGTTTTAGTTATGAAAAACAGGAGAGGAGGAGGAAAGAGACAGTAGAGGAGGATGGAGAAACAGGAGTTTAGAGATACAGGTTTATTAAACACATTATTATGTAAAAGGAAAACCATTTGTTTTTACTTTGCAATCATTTTCCATTTATGATCAAATGCTTTAAAGTATGAGTCAGGTTTACTTAAACTGATTGCACTATGTTTTTATCAATAAAAGAGAAAGAAAAATAGGGGGAAGACAGATAGAGACACAGAAGGGCAGCATTGGAGAGCTGAGAAGCAAAAGAACTGAAGGAGCGCTGTAAGATAGGAGAGGAGGGATAGGAAAGAAAAATTAACGAGTATGAGTGAGTTTTTGTGATTAAGTTATGGAACAATCTGAATTGTAATCCTGGCCTGGTGGAGGTGAGATCAAGCAGGATGTCTTTATATAGGCAAGGGAGTTACACCACTGTGTTGTGTCTTGATATTGTTGCCCTCAGATGAGCAATGTAGTTTTACAAGACTGTGGTGAAGATCCTATTTAAATTATATTATTTTTTTGGCGGTGAGGGGGCCCTTTAAACATTTTGTGCCCAGGGGCCTCTGCTAACATAATCCAGCCCTGAGTCTGGCCCCTTTGATTTTTTTTCCTTAATCGTTGGAGAGAAATGAGCCTTTTTGTATTTCCCTCAAAGTCTTCTGCGAGCACGGCGTACTGATGGACAAACTTGAACTCCATGTTGAACCAGCTCCCAGCTTTAGTCGGTGAGGCAGACACTCTGTTTACTTTTAAGGCCAGGCTTAAAACTTTTAATTTTTGATAAAGCTTATTGTTAGACTGGCTTAGGTCATCCTGAGCTATCTCTGTAGTTATGCTGCTATAGGCTTTGCCTGTTGAACCCAGGGCCTTAATTTGAAGCCTGTTTCTCGAAAAATGCTTACCCATTAAAAATTAGTATATTTCAGCAACCAAAAGGAGTATTTGAACCATTTTTGTGTCATTGTAAAGGTAACATTGAGTAGAATTGATAGATGTATCATTATGCATGTTATCTGTTACTGGTTAGGAGAAACTGAAGATAGAACACAGCATAAATGTGTGTTTTTTTGCTCCGCCTAAAAAAACAAACATGTTTTATATTGAAAAACTCTATGGATATTGCTTGAATGGCAGTGGTTACTCAATAAAATGTAAATACAACATGTGGACATTACCTCTGCAAAAGTTGATACTGATTATGTGAAGCAGGACAAAACTAGAGAGGTTTTAGTACAGGCAAGTCAGGCGAGGTGTCCAGTTTGGCACAGTTTGGCACAAAGTTCCATTTCTATTTTTGTCATGTAAAAGTTATATTTTTTTATTTTAATGTCACATAGTCTTCAGTAGTCCTAAAATAAACACTTTCGGGTGATTTTGGAAAAAAAATCTGATAATAATGCAATAATGGATATATGTATATTTTTATCCTGTGCGCTGTGCGCCCTCTTGTGTAATGCGCATGCCTTGCCGGCGGGTAGTTTTATTTTACGCAAAGACCTACCCTCGCAGCGGATTGGTCAAGTTTGATGAGCAATACCTTGTTGGATTCGTAGAAGCCTATAGAATAACGCCCAAACTTTCCAAACAAGATTGACAACACAGTCAGCCAACCAGAGAGCCGAGAACAGAGTACCAGGAAGTGCCAGCATTCTCAGCGAAGAGACGACAAAAACACTTTATAGGAGCCACAAATAGTAAGAGAGACGCCCGAAAAGTTCTGAATGGTGCAAAAGAGATGGAAGTATCAGAAAATACCAGAAATCATCTTTACATGGCAAAACAGCAAAGGTAAGGCAAATTTTACAACTGCGATTCTGAAAAGCGATTTCCTGTTGTGTTATACTTTGGCTTATATCTCCGTGCTTTGGTGTAGCGTCTTGGCAGATGTATCCTTGGAATCAGCTGGTTCTCTGCTTTCATTTGAGGGGCTGCTTGTGAATTTAGGACAAAGGATTGCTGCGGTAGAGACAGAAATGTGGCGGCTGGGTTGAAAAAAATATGATGTTAGGTTGACAAAACTATGATGTTACAAGTTTGTTCGCAAATAGTTATTTACGTGGCATCTGAGTTGTGTTTGTAGTTGGTAAAAATAGTTTAGATAGCCTTGTAGCGTGTGGTCTTCTGTTTAATTTGATGTGCATTATGACAATGTTTTCTGTCAGGTTGTGTTTTCTCAAGCCTGTTGAAAAAAAGTAATTCCCTAGGTCCCTAGGTTTAACAGGCTAGACTGCTGGAGGACAGACTTAACCATTTCCTTCACTCTGCTACTTCCTTTTCTACTACTACTCTCCAGTTGTATTACAGTACATTCTGCTATTTCAACTGTTAACTTTGTGTTCTCTCAGTGTTTTTCTCTCCATAGAAGATATACCTGGTCTGGTATCCTGCTTGGCTGCAATGCCCTGTTGGACGGGGGGCATCGACTGGGATGGTGCTCCCAGTGGCTGAACATCTACTGTGTCCTGTTATCAACTTTTTACTTTCTGTAATATACAGAGTACTTTTATATTGGATCTTCTGTTCCTTCTGTGTCTCTGCTCTGTCTTCTCAAACCCCCAGACGGTCGTGGCAGATGGCCGCTCCTACTGAGCCAGGTTCTGTTGGAGGTTTCTTCCTGTTAAAGGGGAGTTTTTCCTCTCCACCGTTGCTACATGCTTGCTCAGTATGAGGGATTGCTGAACGATTGCTGTGGTTGGAAAGTCTGCCCAACCTCACGCCAATGACTGTCACAATCTGCTGGGATTCCTTAAATAGGAAACTTTTTAACTGATTGGAATGTTTGTATAAATGTATTGAAATGACTTCTTGTTAAGTGCCTTGAGATGATATCTGTTGTGAATTGGCACTATATAAATAAACTAAATTGAATTGAATTGAAATGTTCCACCGCAATCTTGTCACGTAAACATCTGGCACTTAATTCGACATTTGCTTTTGTCTCTGCAACAATGAAGTCCTGGATTTTTCTGTGAAACACAAACACAAAATAGTATTAATTATTATTACTATAGGTCCAAGTAGCGCTTGACTTTGCCATATAAAATGTAAGGAAACACTAAAATAATGGTATTCTCATTTATTGTACCAGGCTGTCACTGCAGAGGTGATCTGCCCGTCCCCACCACCAGCCTCTTTCAAGCGACGCCCTGCCAAGTCCATCTGAGCACAGATACGCCAGATGCAAGAACAGCAGATCGTATCGATAAGGAAGTTGGGAAACCTGTAGTGTTCATTGCAGATGCAGAAGGCCTAAATATATTCTCAAAAGACTATGTTGGAAGCCCAGAATGTTGTCATTGACAGCCAGACATCTAAACTGGAGTGTCTAAAGACTATGCTGGAGGAGATGAGCAGGAGGGTGGCGAATTTAGAGCAGTCACATGCGTCCAAGGCTTGTTGCGCAAAAAAAACAACTAGTTCAAGGCGCAGCTACCGAGGACCCTGTTCCACAGTCTCCAATGGCTACCTCTCATTCCAGAGTTTGCCAGCGATGGTTAGGTCAACTTGCGTCCAAGCTTTTCCATCTCGCATAGCAACTCCCGGTCAAGCCTCTCCCTCCTGTATAACAACTCCTGCTCAAGATTCCACCTGTCACGATGTGATTATTTTTCCCTTGTTCTGGTCCTTTATGTCGGTTGATTGTTTCCAGCTGCTCTGTATTGTCCTGATTGCTTCCCTGTGTATATATATATACCCCCTTGTTCCCCATGTTAGTGCCCAGTTCGTCGTCGTGTATCGTCAGTGCTCGTCGTGTCGTCAGTACTTAGCTACACTCGTCCTGTCCCCTCATGGTAGAATCTGTAAGTCTAAGTGACAATCCATTTTCTAAGTTGTTCCTTGTGGAGTTATGATTAAAGTCTCTGAATCTCAGCCTGTCTGCGCCTGAATCCTCCAACATAAATCATGACATTACGAACCAGGCAAAAGGATTCAGCAGCAAGCGAGAAATTGACTTTATTACAATGGTTGGGCAGGGAAGCTGCTAAAAATGATTCCACACCTGAGGACTCACCTTACTGGGGATCGAAGTTGGCGTTCTGCCCCCCTTGAGTTGGTCCCTGTAGACATGAAGCTGGTCGGCGCTCCTCCGCGCGATTCTTCTCCCGGCGTCGGCATGGACAAAGCCGTTGGGCCGCCCCTACCTCTTCCCAAGGGGGTCCGGCCGCCCCTACTCTTCTACTGGGGGGCCCGGCCACTGTTCTCGCCTCCCCCCTTGAAGATGCACCTCGCTGCGACCTACCGGCAGCAGTATTTTCTCGCCATCAACAGCTTGTTCGGGGTTCGCCTCCTGCCCTTCTCCGGCACAACCAAGCTCCACCAAGCTTTACTGGAAAGCCTGTCCTGGCTCAAGTTCCAGTCCCTGCTTCACGTTGCTCCCAAGTTCCAGTCCCTGCTCCGCGTTGCTCCCAAGTTCCAGTCCCTGCTCCGCGTCGCTCCCAAGTTCCAGTCCCTGCCCCGCGTCGCTCCCAAGTTCCAGTCCCTGCTCCTCGTTGCCCTCTGGTTCCTGAGTCGGCATCTTGTGTTCCTGTTCCGGCATCCCGACAGCTCGAGTTTCCAGTCCAAGCGTCCGCTTCTTCCAAGGCAGTCGCTGTTGACCCGCTTTGCATCCACACGTCCGCTGTGGCTGCAGTGGTCGCGATCTTCCTGGCCGTTGCAGCAGCAGCAATGAAGCCATCGCCGCCCACCGGAGAGATTGATACCAATCTGCCCCGGCTCCAAGAGACTTCGTCTGCCGAGATGATCACAGCTGATCAGCCTCGTTCCAAGGGGTCTGCCCTTTTCGGAGGGATCAAGGCAGAGACATCTGAACTCCTGGCTTCATCGCCTTCTGTTGGTCCCCCAATGACTCTTCTTCGGGGGTTTCTCCGTCGTGTTGGTTTTCGTGGATTTCCTCATCGCCCTGATCTTCTTCGTGGGATTCTTCACCGTACCCGCCCAGCTGATCTTCTTCGCTGGTTTTTTCGCAGTGGGACTGCAGCGCCCTTCCGTGTTTACCTTCGTAGGATTGGACTCATGCAACGTGGGAGTCACAGACGTCATCATCTGTTCTCTCGGCATAGTTGCCGACCTGTTTCTGCAACTTTTCCGGCTGCACGGTCGGCCTCCGGACTTGTTTCCACGTTTGTTTCTGTTGCACGGTCGGCCTCGTGTGTTGTCAGTGCTCGTTGTGTCGTCAGTGCTTAGCTACACTTGTCCTGTCCCCTCATGGTAGAATCTGTAAGTCTAAGTGACAATACATTTCCTAAGTTGTTCCTTGTGGAGTTACTATTAAAGTCTCTGAATTTCAGCCTGTCTGCCCCTGAATCCGCCAACATAAATCATGATACCACCCCCCAGAACCACTCACCAGCAACCCCTACACCAGGGTCTACAATCACGGACAGCGCTTTGAGGACATTGCCATCAGATAAAGAGGAGATTTTTTACAGAAATTAATTTTCCCGCGGTAAATATCACCTAGATGTGTATGCATCGACCGTCTTCATGGGTCTTGTGCCATTCCAGATATACAACAGCTGGGTAAAGAAATGCAACTGGGCAGGCACAAAAGGGAAAATGGCCCTTCCAGTGAATGTTAAAGAGCGGGTTCATTCATTGGTTTCCCAGCGATTCCCTAACTTAACTGTAGCCCAGTGACACCAGGTACGCTCTGAGATGTCCACGTAAAGTGGACCTGATACACTGACTACACCAGCACTTTTATTTAAAACACTGGAATAAACACAAAGCTACATGGCCTCTTTATATCTATTATATCTCTTTATATCTCATTTTAAATACTATTGCTGGTCAGGGCTCAGTGCACATTCCACACATCATCACATTACCCTCTATTAGTTTAGCTAGCTTAGCTAATAAGCATGCTGAAATGACCTGTTATGCTATCTCCTGTAAGCAGCACAAAGGACTGAAAGAATACCATTTACTGAACTTACCTTATTTAGAAGAAGAAAACGATGATAATGATATATCAAATTCGCAAACTTTTCAGAAACAGAGTGACTTAGCTTCTTCTTCTGGTGCTGTCTGGATCTTGCTTGATTAATACCGCCACCAACTGGCAGAAAGGTGTGGGGAGGTCATGACGTTGACAACAATACATGATCTTGATATTATAATAATTTATTTTTGTTTAATTTAAAAATAGGTTTACTGTTTCCCTAGAGGAAACTTTTACAAGTTTTCCCTGTCTTACAAGATGCTCACATCCAATTTTGCTACCTTACTAAGAAGCAAACAGGCCATTTAACAATGTGCTGGGATAGAATAAATATGCAGTTTGAATTAAAAGAAAGAAAGAAACAAAGAAAGAAAGAAAGAGGTTTAAAATGGCTTTTATTCCAACTTTACAAAATTACAACCACAAGAGTTCACTAGAAATGAATAACTAAATGTTCATCATTAACCGAACACAAAACATATTTTACAGCCCATAAGTTGACAAAACGTCAATTTTCTTTGTTAGTTTATACAACTCAAATTCCACCTTAAGCCTGGCTGCTATTTGTCTATTAAACAACTCTAGAACATCCTGTAAACCTTCTCCCTGTATCACATGTTTCCTTGTTTTCCATATGGCTAGTTTAGCCATACCTGAAATACAATTCAACAATGAAATCACAGCTTTCTTTTTCACAGTGCAATATGGACCATAGATAAAAAGACAATGTGAAAATTGCATCCCAAACCCCTGAAAAAGCGTCAAAAAAAATTTGAAGAGATCTTTTAGCCTAGGACACTGAATAAACAGATGTTGGATTGTTTCTTCCTGAAAGCAGAAAGGACAACCACTCCCAATACCAGGATTAAAGTGTGCCAGATATCTGTTCGTAGCTATGGCCCCATGTATAATCCTCCACTGGAGGTCACCCACCCGTTTCTCAACAGGGGGTTTATACAGGGACCGCCAACAGCCTTCCGGGCCAGAGCTGGAGCCAAAAAAAAACATCCACCTCGACACCTGAACACCATGCAGGGTACGCAGATTCAAAACCTTTACTGCAACAAAGTAAAGAGTCTTTTTCTTCAGGACCTCAAAAGATCCTAAATTCAGCGTGTGAAAAGACAGCAACTTCTCACTTTCCTGCTGCCACAAACCAACAGCAGGAGAGACAGTCAATGAAGGAAAAACATATTCATTGTCATCATCCCACTGGTCAGATAGGGTGTGGTTCTTAACAAATGTCCTGAAGGATCCAGGTAACGAACCACAGACCTCCTTCACCAAACTGGACACCAGTCGTTGAGATCGAATCTGCAATAGTTCATGGAGCTTAGAAACTGAGGTCTTCACGAGATGGCCGAGTTTTACACATCCAGACTCCCTCAGCTTAGATCTTAAACTGACAGAGGAGAGCAGCTGAGATGTGAACAAACCGTTTCCAATCAGAGGTTCTTCAAATAACCACATTCCAGGTGCAGCATCCATCTCCCTTTCGAACGCAAAGATTTGCCATGCATTCAAAACAGACTGGTAGAATGGGGCCAAACTGGTTAGATCCAGTTGTTGCAGGTCAAGCAGGAAGAGATGTTTGTCATATCCCAAGCGACCAGCCTTCCTCAAGAGAATGCACACAGTGTCCAACCACGGCAGATTGAAGCTGTAGAGCAGTCTTTTAGCGGTTTGCAGACGAAAAGCTGTGCAGAGACGTCAATAAGTCCTTGACCACCCGCATCCACCGGTAGATAAAGAGCAGCGGCTCTCATCCAATGTCGTCCGGACCAGAAAAGTCCACAATAGTCCTTTGAATCTCATCTACCAGTCTCTTGGGAGGTGTTAATACCGTCAGCCGATGCCATAGCGCCGAGGCAACCAAGTTATTGACTACCAGAACTCTACCCCGATAGGAAAGCTGAGGGAGCAACCGTTTCCATTTTTGACAGTCTAGCAACAACTTTTTCCATAACTCCCTCCCAATTCTTTTTCTGAATTTCTTCTGACCCTAGAAAAACACCAAACATTTTATACCCTTTGTCTCACACTTAAGATCACCTGGTAACCTAGGTTTAGCTGTACTTGCCCACTGACCAACAAGTAAAGTGGTGCTTTTGTCCCAGTTAACTTTAGCTGTTGACACATTTTCAAAAGATTTCTGAATTTCCACCAGAGTATCTACATCTTCCTGATGCCTCACAAAAACATTGATATCATCAGCATAAACAGACAAAGCCAATGGAGGACGATTTAACAAACCAGGGAGAGAAATACCAGATAGTCTTGAACCCAATTTGTTTTAAAAAGGTTCAATTGCAATAAAGTAGAGCTGTCCAGAGATGGGACAGCCTTGCCTAATACCTCTCTGAACTTTGACTGGACAACTTAAACCTCCTCCTACTTTAACTAAACAAAAAGCTTCATTATATAATAAACCCAGTAAAGAAACAAAAACATCCCAAAACCAAATGCTGTTGATGTTGAAAAAAGAAAACTATGATGAACCCGATCAAAAGCTTTCTCCTGATCCAGTGCCAAAATCCCAAAGTCAATGTTGTCTAACTTACAAGCATCAAACAAATCTCTTATAAGAAAAAGATTGTCCATGATTGATCTCTCAGGAACACAATAACTTTGATCTCTATGAATAATTAAATCAAAAATTTATAGAAATTAAATTATTAAAAATATATTATAGATTATATAATAATTATTATAATAATTTATAATAATAAATTATAGAAAAATAAAATTTATAGTCTGTGCAGAGCAGGGCGACGGGTCTCCAGTTCTTTAAAAGTGTCAGGTCTCCTTTTTTTGGCAAAAGGGACAGAACCGCATGTCGGCATGACGAAGGCAGTAGATGTGTTCTGGAACACTCTCGTATCACCTCAAACAGATCAGGTCCCAGGCATTTCCAAAAATGTTTGTGGAACTCTGAAGGTAGCCCATCCAGTTCCGGAGCTTTCCCAGAAGCCATCTGACCCACAGCAGCGGTCAGCTCCTCCAGAGTGATGTCGGCATCCAAAGCAGCTCTCTCTGCAGCGCTCAGCTGAGGAAGTCCCTCCAACAGTTTGTTCATGCAGTCCAGATTACAAGTTCCCTTTCTAAAAAGGGTGATATAAAAATCTACTGCATGCTGTTTCATGATGGTAGGGTTATTTGTAATAGTGCCATCAGGTAACCGAAGAGAAACCATTTGCTTAGACTGAGAAACAGATCTTTCTAAATTAAAGAAAAAAGAGGTGGGAGCATCCATGTTCTTTATGTTAGTAATCCTTGATCTAACCAAGGCCCCTTTAGCTCTTTCATGTAAAAAAGAGCTGAGTTGTTTCTTTTCTTTAAGTTCATCATGGCTTTTACCCCCACCGCTTTCTAAGTCACAAATTTCTTTTTCCAAGCTTTGAATTACCCTTTTAACTTTTGCTGTAGAAAGTTTAGTATATTGCTGACAAAAAATAGGAGTTTAAGCTTTGCCTATTTCCCACCAACATGCCCTTCTCTCGCATCTTTAGGATCCGATGTTGGCCTGGACCGCCGCCGAAGGGGCGTTTCCCCTTCCGCAGGGGCCGAAGCCCCAGTGGCTGCGGCTGTCACATCCGTTGACTTATGGGGACAGTTTTGCCTTTTATGTCCGACGTCACCATATTCAAAACATTTCATGCTGCCAGAGCTTGCATAAACCATATAATAGCCATCCTCATGTTTTACTCTGAAAGAAACTTTGAGCGTCTGCGACAGTAAATTAAAAAACATAAACACCTGCCGCCTGAAAGACTACACATTTCTAAGCTTTTCACTTTTACATCCAAGCCCGACTGTCCAGAAAGCACTCGCTATTTTCCCGAATCGCTGTAGTTCTCGCTCCGACGATCCGTTGGGTATGAACGGGGGAACACCTGAGATTGTGATCCGAGTCGAGTGCACAGCCAGCGGTGACACCTGTAGGTATTCACCGTTCAAAGTAACTCCGCTCGCAATCAAGTCAGTCACAAACTGCTCGTTTTTAAGAAACACAACCACCCCCTTGTTCATTCTGGATGCATAAACCAGATTGTCATGGCCCACTAAATCTCCCACAGCCAGGAGAACATTCTCCACCAGGATAGATTGGTCAGGCTGGACCTGAATCCCATTTCTCAAAGAGAGGGGCGGCGCCCCTTGAGATGCCATCCCCACAAGCAAACAGCGCTATAAGCGCTAAAAACTCAAAAATAACCCAGAGTTATAAAAAACAATGTGAACAAATAAAGACAAAGTTTGGAAAAACAGTAAGAAAACACTCTTTCACTCTCTCTATCAGACTCACCACATGCAGCACCACCGTCACCAACAAACGCTCACGCATGCGCGAAAGAAAGAAAGAAAGAAAGAAAGAAACTCGTTAGGTTTTACAGCCTTAAATACACAAAGCTAAGAAGCATTAAACTAAACTCAGCAAAAAAAGAAACATCCTCTGACTTTCAACTGTTTTTACTTTCAGTAAACTTAATGTGTATAAATATTTGTATGAACACTAAAAGAGTCAACACCATAAGACATAAACTACAAGTGTTTCACAGACATGTGACTAACAGAAATAGAATAATGTGTCCTTGAATGAAGGGAGGCTCAAAATCAAAAGTACCAGTCAGTATCTGGTGTGGCCACCAGCTGCTTGAAGTACTGCAGTGCATCTCCTTCTCATGGACTGGACCAGATTTGTCAGATCTTGCTGTGAGATGTTACCCCACTCTTCCACCAAGCCACTTGCAAGTTCCTGGACATTTCTTGGGGGAATGGTCCTAGCCCTCACTCTGCGATCTAATAGGTCCCAGACGTGCTCAATGAAATTGAGATCCGGGCTCTTCGCTGGCCATGACAGAACACTGACATTGCTGTCATGCAGAAACTCACGCACAGAAGGAGCAGTATGGCTGGTGGCATTGTCCTGCTGGTGGATCATGTCCGGATGAGCATGCATAAAGGGTACCACATGAGGGAGGAGGATGTCTTCCATGTACCACAAGGCATTGAGATTGCCTGCAATGACAGCAAGCTCAGTCCGATGGTAATGTGATATACCGCCCCAGACCATGACGGACCCCCCACCTCCAAATCGATCCCGCTCCAGGGTACAGGCCTCTGTGTAACGCTCATTCCTTCGACGATAAACACAAATCTGTCCATCACCCCTGGTGAGAAAAAACCATGACTCATCAGTGAAGAGCACTTTTTGCCACTCCTGTCTGGTCCAGCGAAGGTGGGTTTGTGCACGTAGGCGGCGTTGTTGCTGGTGATGTCTGGTAAGGACCTGCCTTGCAACAGGCCTACAAGCCCTCAGTCCAGCCTCTCTCAGCCTATTGCGGACAGTCTGAGCACTGATGGAGGGATTGTGAGTTTCTGGTGTGACTCAGTTTTTTGTGGCCATCCTGTACCTGTCACACAGGTGTGATATTCGGATGTACCGATCCTGTGCAGGTGTTGTTACACGTGGTTTTCCACTGCGATGATGATCAGCTGTCAGATGACAGCTGCTGGTGTTGTAAGTAAAGTCCGATGTGTAGAAGGTAAAGATGAAAGGTGAGAGCCCTGTCCCTTGCGGTGCTCCTGTGCTGCACACAGCCATCTCAGATAAACAGTTATGCAGCCTCACGTACTGAGGCCTGTTGGTGATCCATGAGCTCAGATGTTCGTCCACTTCTGCTCCCCTCAGCTTCTGCTGCAGTAGAGACGGCTGGATGGTGTTGAGATATCCAAGAACAGGACTTTCACAGCATTCCTAGGCCTCTTCAGATGAGCCAGCACCCGATGCAGCAGGTAAATGACTGATGATCCACCCCTATGATCCACCCCTATGTTTGGTCTGTAGGCGAACTGCAGTGTGTCCAACGCTGAGCTCACCATGGAGCAAAGCTGGGTGAGGATCAGTCTCTCCATGATCTTCTCTTCATCAGGTCAAGGCAACTGGTCTGTAGGGATCATTCTCCCTTGCATGGGTTATTTTGTGTTGGGATCAACAAACCGAAAAAACTGCATCTCCCAGCATCCCTTGCGCCACCTTCAAAGCATTGTCATTGATCTGTGGCAAGTGATGACATCACAGAGCTGTAAAAGGGCGCACAACATGAAATTATTGTCTTTCCCCTGCTCATCGCTGAGCTGAATTGAATTGCTGGGAACTTTGCCTCTGTTTTGCTGACCTGCTGAACCAGGAAAGAACTCCCTTGAAAACTTCAAAGTATTACTTGCAAAGCTATCCGGCTTCCCGTTTGTGTATCTAGGAAGTCTGCTGGCATCTGAGCTATACCAAGATAGCTCTCTGAAGACAGGCCCGATTCCAATCACTGCCTGCATTTGGACGCACCCATCTCTGACCTTGGCTGTGCACGGCCGCTTCTACCACCATTTGAACACTTTCGTTTCCTTTTCTCCATCGTTCGTCGTGGACTGGGGTGGACTGAAGAGAATCATTGCCAAGTAGGATAAACCTGTTTTATCTCTGCTGAGTCTAGGGAGAGGAGTTAGGTCTGACGGTTAGATCCCGTCTTTCTGTTGGCAGATATAAGTTTGTGAACTTGTAAACCACTGTTTACTTATTGCCAATTAGCGTCATCGCACACTGGCCTTGAGTGTTGTATGCTCTGTGTTGTAAACTGGTTATCGCTAGAAGCAGTGCTGTATTTCTTTCTTTCTTTTCCTTTTAACATCCGTCCATTTTAGCCGTACCACCACCTGTCTGGGCCAGCTGCCCGCCCTAGACCAGGTTGTGTGGTGTCCATTGTCTGCTAAAACAAGTGCTATTTGTCCCTTTGTTTCCACATCATCTACACTGCGGGGTGAGTCTAGCCTTTGAAGCCCGTGCTTTCCAACCGGTGTTTCTGTGCTTCAAGGGGGGGGGGGGGGCACGGCCGATAAGAGCAAAGACTTTATGATGGTCCCCCCTTGCACTCACTTCTCTCCCTCGCTTGCTCTCTCTCACACATGCACACACACCCGCATACACACACACGCAAGTCTGTATGTCTACCCATATTAGGACTTCATATTGACTTCCTTTCATTTTAATTGCTGCATTTATGCCTAACCCTTACCCTAACTCCTATCCACTACCAGTTTTTTCCTAACCCTAAACTTAACCAAAACATAATTCACACCATACCTCAAAACCTAACCCCTAACCCGAAAAAAGGGGGTCCTTCATATTAGGACCGGGCATTGGTCCCTATAAGGCCCATTGGTCTTCAGAAGGTTAGCGAATATGCCAGAGAAGGTCCTAAATAGGATAGCTCAACAAGGACACACAAACACACACACGCACACCTACACACAAACAAACACGCACATACAGAGGTGAAAACAGCATCTTGGAAGTCATGCCCTGCTGACTGTCCTCCATTTATACACTTTTTTTAAGATCATTGGTAGTTTGTAGAATGTATGCATTAGAATAGATGGGATTGTCGACACAGTGAGTTGGCAGTAAGGTTAATCTATTGTGCTAATAAACCCTGTTATATTTTAAAGAGAATCTTCTGTATTTTATTTCAGCATGTTTGCAGTTACTTTTCACAGCGCCTGAGCTCACATCCTTCAGAGGAGACTGAACGTCTGGAAATTCTCCTAATATTACGTTAATATAGGAGTGGTGCCCAAATTAAATCATTGAATCCCATCAATAGTTATATTATTATTAAGTTATTAGTCATAACTATTGATGTTGAGTTAAACCAGACATTAAATCGCTCAAACTCTGTGCCTTCTCCATGGGATGGGATGGGAAGAAGAAGAAGGGGGACTGGAGTGCAATCTGTTGAAAAACAGATTCAGCTCGTTGGCCCAAGTTTGATCTCCCTCAGCTGTCCCTCTAGCTCCACTCTGTCCAAGACCAGTGATAGTTTTTTAATTCCTCTCCACACATCTTGAGCGTTCTTCTGCTCCAGCACTTCTCCAGCCCTTTTCTGTAGTTGTCTTTGGCCCACCAGATCTTGTACTTGAGCTCTTTATGTACTCTGTTCTGCCCCTCTCTGTCACCTGAGGTGAAAGCCCTCTTCTTCTCGTTCAGCAGGACTTTAAGCTCAGGGGTCACTCAGGGCTGGTTGTTGGAGAAACGCCTCACTCTCTGTGTTGGTACAGTGTTTTCAACACAGAAGTTAATGTAGTCAGTGATGCAGTGGGTCAGGCTTTTGATGTCATCACCATGAGAGCTGCAGAGTGTCTCCCAGTCGGTAGACTGGAAAAAGTCCTTCACTGGATTCCTCTGTCCACACTTTCACCGACTTCTGCCATGCAGGCTCTCTTCTCACCCTGGGTGTGTATTCAGGGAGGAGCAGGACCAGACAGAGATCCAAACTTCAGAGCTGGGGGAGGGGGCTGGAGTTGTATGCGTCTTTTGCATTAGAATATAGTAGATCCACTGTCTTTTTTCTAGTGGTGTGGCACTTAACATATTGGGTTAACGTATGGAGGGTGGAGGAGGGTGAGGCATGGTTAAAGTTCCCACTTATGAGCAGGAGCTCGTCCGGGTGCAGAGTCTGGAGCCGATTCACGGAGTTGTGCAGCTGCTCACAGGCGGCGTCTGCATCCGTCGAGCGAGGGATGTAGAAATTAAACACAATAACATGCGAAAACTCCCTCAGGATGTAATAAGGCCATAGACTGACAGCCGGTAGCTCAATGTTTTTCAAGCAAAACTGATCTTTTATAACCACATGAGCAGGGCTACACCACCCCTCATTGATATAAACCACCAGACCCTTGCCTTTCCTCTTACCGCTCTGCTCCACTCTCCTGTCGGCGTGCATAAGTTTGAATCCTTCCAAGGAAACCTCAGAGTCTGCATTCAGTTCAGTTAACCAAGTCTCAGTGAAAAACAAACATCAGGCTGCACTGTCTGTATTCCCGCTGTGCTCTGATCACCGCCGTGAACTCCTCTATCTTACTGGGGAGGGAGCGGACATTTATGCAAATGTAAGGATGCATACATGTCCAAACCAAGACCTCCTCTAGGATAATCAGATCACAGATCACCTTTTCTCCGCTCAGAATATAAACCACTTGTTCAGAGGCAATATGTGACAAAAAGAACTGTGAGAAAATGGTCACAAGAAGCTGAAGAAGCCCTGCAGGGTTGTTTTGAGACCACAAACTGAATGACTTTTTGCCAAGCACATGGAGAGGACATCAATGCAATGGCTGAGTGTGTAACTGCCTATATAAACTTCTGCGTGGACAACATCATCCCCACCAGAACAGTGAGATGCTTCCCTAATGACAAACCCTGGATCACCAGTGACCTCACGGAACTGTTAAACAAGATAAAAGAGCCTTCAGGGAGGGAGACAGGGAATTACTGAGGAGTATACAGAAGCAACTTAAGGTCAAGATCAGAGACAGCAAAGAGGCATACAAGAAGAAGCTGGAGAACAAACTACAGAAGAACAATATCAGAGATGTCTGGTCAGGAATACAAAAGATACCAAGAAGCACAGGAAGGAATGAGAAAGATAACAGGCTTTAAGGACAGAAAGGATTGGATAGATGGAATTCTGGACAGAGCCAATGAACTGAACGCATTCTTCAATAGGTTCTGTTAAAGGAACTACCTCTCAGCATCCTTCTCTCCTATCCCCAGCCAAACAGAAATATCACGCTCCTCTGACCCAAAGCTTTCCTGCAACACCTCGGATGTTTTAACATTCACTTCAGTCATGAACTCTTCTGATTCCAAAAGTTTGTATTCAACCAACTCAGGAGATGCTGCTACCACATTTGCCTCCCCCTTCCACTTGTCTGCCTCTATAAGTCAGGTGAAGAGGCAGCTGGAGAAACTGAACCAGAAGAAGGCTGCAAGTCCCGATGGTGTCAGCCCCAGAGTCTGAAGGCTTGAGCAGAGCAGCTCTGTGGGATTCTGGAGCACCTTTTCAACCTTAGCCTGACCCAGGAGAAGGTTCCAGTGTTGTGGAAGACATCATGACTTGTTCCAGTAACAAAGATAACTCACTTATCAGTCATCAATGACTATAGACCTGTTGCCCATATCAGGACCCGTTGCAGTTTGCTTATCGCCATGGAGTTGGAGTTGAAGATGCCATAATCCACCTGCTTCAACCAACCCACTGTCATCTGGACAAAGCAGGTAGCACTGGTAGGATTATGTTCTTTGATTTATCCAATGCATTTAACACAATTCACAATTGTGCATATCCGGAAGGTCCGGTCAAATTATCCAAAAGTTCTAATAGTGGAAACACGCCTTAAAGTGCAACATATTTGCCGTATTTTGTAAATGTCGCGCTGCATGGCTGACACACTAGCTGCACTATCCTGTTTCACTGGTCCATCCCCCAAAAATCTCTGTGCAACAGGCCGGACTTTTATGTTTTTCTCATTTAATTATATTAAAAAGTAATTGATTTTTCAACACTTTTGAATCGCTATTGGTTTTGCATGTTTCACATCGAAATTAATCGATTCATGGTGAATCGGCACACCCCTAATGAATAAGGTTCCTCATTTCTTATTCTCATCACCATTGTTTCATCATTATTAACATTTCAACCTTTTAAAACTGTCTGCCATTAAAGAGAGGTATGTGTTCTAATTTTTATATGAATTAAGTTAGATTCATGTGTTGTTTATTTTGTTACCTTTATATTAAGGTTAAGTCTTAATCTGTGTTTTTAGTTTCTTCTTTGTTAGTTAATTGTGGAGATAATTGTTCCCCCTGTATGCCTAGTCTGATTAGCCAATATGTAAGCCCACTTTTATTCCTTGTTTGTAAAGTCAGTCTGTTTAGTTCTTGTTTAAACAGTTTATCTGAGGTTTTGTTATGTTAAAGCACCTGTATGGTTTCCTCTGTCCTTCATACCTCTCCTTGTTTTGCGAAGGGAGAGGAAGAGGGACACTTTCTTGCCTACTTAAAGTTGTCAATTTAAGGAACATTGCTGGCAGTTTAATTCAGTTTTCAATTCAGTTTATTTATATAGCACCGATTCACAACAGATGTCATCTCAAGGCACTTTACAAGAAAAGTAATTTCAATACATTTATACAAACATTCCAATCAGTTAAAAAGTTTCCTATTTAAGGAATCAGAGCAGATTGCGTCAGTCATTGGCGTGAGGTTGGGCTCTGTTGATGCAGACTTTTCAACCACAGCAATCATTCAGCAATCCCTCGTATTGAGCAAGCATGTAGCGACGGTGGAGAGGAAAAACTCCCCTTTAACAGGAAGAAACCTCCAACAGAACCAGGCTCAGTAGGAGCGGCCATCTGCCACCACCGTCTGGGGGTTTGAGAAGACAGAGCAGAGACACAGAAGGAACAGAAGATCTGATATAAGAGTACTTTCTATGTTACAGAAAGTAAAAAGTTGATAACATGACACGGTGGATGTTCAGTTACTGGGAGCATCATCCCAGTCGATGCCCCCCATCCAACAGGGCATTGTAGCTAAGCAGGATACCAGACCAGGTGTAGCTTCTATGGAGAGAAAAAACACAGAGAAAACAAAGTTAACAGTCGAAACAACAGAATGTACTGTAATACAACTCGAGAGTAGTAGTAGAAAAGGAAGTAGCAGAGTGAAGAAAATTATTAAGTCTGTCCTCCAGCAGTCTAAGCCTATAGCAGCATAACTACAGAGATAGCTCAGGATGACCTAAGCCAATCTAACTGACACCGAGCTTCACAATCCACAGAAGCTTGTCTCACTCTACCAGAAGCCTTAATATTAACTTAATCCAAATCAGAAAGGTAATTACCAAAACTCTCACTATAATCAAAGCCTTAATTTCCAAACCAGAAAGGCTATTACCAAAAACTGCTTACTCTGACCGAAGCCTTTATTTAACTTTAGTCTAAATCAGAAAGGCTAATCAGATGCCTTTACTAATTTGTAAGTAGTATTTAATTAATCAATTAACTAACAAAACCTTGAAATATTAATTTAACAGGTAGAAGATATAACATATATGGTGTGACAGGAAAGCTGTGGATCAGGGGAGAGTAGGATGTCTGTTTGGCTGGGGACAGGGTAGGAGAAGGCTGAGCTAGTTCCTGAACCAAAACTGTTGAAGAATGTGTTAGTCTGGCTCTATCCAGACTTCCATCTATCAAATCGTTCCTGTGCTTAAAGAGGGTATATGCAACTTTTTCCCCAAAATAAACGTAACAATAGCCTTTTTATTTGACCATTTATGACTCAAACATCTCCTGATGAGCATACTGACACCTTGTCAGCTCACAGTGGGTGCACCTATAAACCTGTATCCAATTTTTTCTATTTTCTGTCGGGTCGGATTTTCCCGCGCTGTCTGCGGATGTGACATCAAGTGCGTTCATGTTAAATGTTTCAGATCCCTCTGCCACCACCGGTAGTCAGCACTCGCAAGCAGTTCAATGGATTGTGCGAATACACAGAAGAGACCCAGGACAACTCTGACACCAACAGTGACTCCACATAAGACTAAAAAGGTTAAACCCCTGACAAGTGCCCGAAAAAGATCGAAGATTGAGTGCGACCGGCGTAGGAGTGCGCGCTGCGAGAGTGAGCAGAAAGGAAGAGCAGTTCCGTTTTTTGGCCACATGGGGTCAGTCGCGAGTTTAAATTTCAGAATATTGCATATAGCCCCTTTAAAGCCAGGGATCTTCTTCATCGCTGACCACACATTGCTGATATTGTTCCTCTTTAGCTTTCTCTGCAGCTTCTTCATGTATGACTCCTTTCTGTCTCTGATCTCGACTTTAAGTTGCTTCTGTATACTCCTTAAAAATACCTGGTCTCCGTCCTTCCTGTCCATTATAGCAACCAGAATTTAGGTCCAATGAAAGTGAGTGAGAGTGCCAATGAAAAGCCAAGCAGTTTTTTTTTTTCACAATTGGAGCATTACAGCTTTTGCTTTAACAGACACCACCGGCCGGACATCAACCGACGCCAGCATGCACACCTACCCAGAACCCTCAATGTCTAAATTCATTGTAACATTTGGAAGAGGACATAGGCACCAGAGGTGAGGCAGATTGCGCACATCCCCCAGCTGTACTATTGTCAGGTTAAGCTACATGCCAGAGTTAGTTCTTTACTCATTTTAGGTATTTTTCAGTGATACACCTGGTAGATCAATAAATATCAGTTAAATATGTGCAGAGAAGCTGCATGTAAGCAGGTTGCGGGGCTTTTCAATTTAATATAATTAATAACCAAGTGTGTATCTGCACATGCAGCAGTGACAGAACATCAACATTTGGAGTGGTACTTGTGACCATCTGATGATTAAAGAACTCTTGCTGTGTTTTCACTGACTCTTGAGGGAAATTTGTCACTCTTAAGCTGATTAATGTTGCACTGTGATCTGAAGTTCTTCAGATAAGGTTTCACTCCAGAATCTAATACCTTTTTGTCAGAGAAAAACGAAAGAATCTTCACACGATGAAAGACATTTTTTTGTTAATGTAAATTCTGGCCTCCAACACACAAACAGCCAACACACAATCAAGGACACACTCTGGACTTAATTATCAGCAAAGGTTTAAATGTCCCCAACATATCTTTAATTGATATTGCATTATCTGACCATTTCTGTGTTTTCTTTGAAAGTACCATCTCTGCTAAATTATCCAGCCACAGTAAGACCACTAACAAAAGCATTTTCTAGGGCACAGCTCAGTTGAAACTTTTAAACGTATTTACCTTCCCACCGCATCCCCTTCATCTCCCAACTTGAACTCAGTAAACAAGCTGGTAGATAATTTACTTGCGAAAATCTCAGTCATCACGTATTCCATTGCTCCAACTAAAGTGAAAGTGTTCTCAGGAAGAAAGAAGCCTCCGTGGACAAGTGATCCACTGTTACATAGTGAAAAAAGGGAACGTTGACGAGCTGAGAGAAAATGGCGGAAAAACTCGACTCCAGGTTCACTGTGAGATCTACAAAGAGAGACTGAACAGATATCAGTTAACTTTAGAAGATGCAAGGGAATCTTTCTTTTCTGAAATCATCAATAGAAACATTAGTAACCCGCAGCAACAGTGGAAAAACTACCTAATCCTTTAGCGACAGTAGCCCTGAACTACAGTGGCTTGCAAAAGTATTCGGCCCCCTTGAACTTTTCCACATTTTGTCACATTACAGCCACAAACATGAATCAATTTTATTGGAATTCCCCGTGAAAGACCAATACAAAGTGGTGTACACGTGAGAAGTGGAACGAAAATCATACATGATTCCAAACATTTTTTACAAATAAATAACTGAAAAGTGGGGTGTGCGTAATTATTCAGTCCCCTGAGTCAATACTTTGTAGAACCACCTTTTGCTGCAATTCCAGCTGCCAGTCTTTTAGGGTATGTCTCTACCAGCTTTGCACATCTACAGACTGAAATTCTTGCCCATTCTTCTTTCCAAAACAGCTCCAGCTCAGTCAGATTAGATGGACAGCGTTTGTGAACAGCAGCTTTCAGATCTTGCCACAGATTCTCGATTGGATTTAGATCTGGACTTTGACTGGGCCATTCTAACACATGGATATGTTTTGTTTTAAACCATTCCATTGTTGCCCTGGCTTTATGTTTAGGGTCGTTGTCCTGCTGGAAGGTGAACCTCCGCCCCAGTCTCAAGTCTTTTGCAGACTCCAAGAGGTTTTCATTCCAACATTGCCCTGTATTTGGCTCCATCCATCTTCCCATCAACTCTGACCAGCTTCCCTGTCCCTGCTGAAGAGAAGCACCCCCAGAGCATGATGCTGCCACCACCATATTTGACAGTGGGGATGGTGTGTTCAGAGTGATGTGCAGTGTTAGTTTTCCGCCACACATAGCGTTTTGCATTTTGGCCAAAAAGTTCCATTTTGGTCTCATCTGACCAGAGCACCTTCTTCCACATGTTTGCTGTGTCCCCCACATGGCTTGTGGCAAACTGCAAACGGGACTTCTTATGGTTTTCTTTTAACAATGGCTTTCTTCTTGCCACTCTTCCATAAAGGCCAACTTTGTGCAGTGCACCACTAATAGTTGTCCTATGGAAAGATTCCCCCACCTGAGCTGTAGATCTCTGCAGCTCGTCCAGAGTCACCATGGGCCTCTTGGCTGCATTTCTGATCAGCGCTCTCCTTGTTCGGCCTGTGAGTTTAGGTGGACGGCCTTGTCTTGGTAGGTTTACAGTTGTGCCATACTCCTTCCATTTCTGAATGATCGCTTGAAAAGCGCTCCGTGGGATGTTCAAGGCTTGGGAAATCTTTTTGTAGCCTAAGCCTGCTTTAAATTTCTCAATAACTTTATCCCTGACCTGTCTGGTGTGTTCTTTGGACTTCGTGGTGTTGTTGCTCCCAACATTCTCTTAGACAACCTCTGAGGCCGTCACAGGGCAGCTGTATTTGTACTGACATTAGATTACACACAGGTGCACTCTATTTAGCCATTAGCACTCATCAGGCAATGTCTATGGGCAACTGACTGCACTCAGACCAAAGGGGGCTGAAGAATTACGCACACCCCACTTTTCAGTTATTTATTTGTAAAAAATGTTTGGAATCATGTATGATTTTCGTTCCACTTCTCACGTGTACACCACTTTGTTTTGGTCTTTCACCTGGAATTCCAATAAAATTGATTCATGTTTGTGGCTGTAATGTGACAAAATGTGGAAAAGTTCAAGGGGGCCGAATACTTTTGCAAGCCACTGTATATTCTACCAGGGCCTGCAATGACATTGCCAGGATTTTCACTGAAAAGATTATAACAATTAGACGGTCAATCTGTATCAATACCGAACCCACTACCAATGCCCTCCCAAATCAACACCAATGTGGAGAAAATATCTGAATTCCATGAATTAAACTTTTTTTTTTTGAAGAAATCATTATCCAATTAAGCTCCTCCTCTTGCAGCCTTGATATACCCACAGCTTTTCTAAAGAAAGTTCTTCCTGTCATTGGGTCTGATCTGGTTCAAATTGTTAACTCATCCCTGCTTTCAGGTGTTTTCCCCCAGGCTTTGAAGAGAGCAGTTATTAAACCGCTACTAAAGAAGAAGAATCTAGACAACATGTCTGCCTAAAAAGTCAGACAGCTGCAGCTGATACAGAATGCTGCTGCTCGTGTTCCTCACTAGAACCAGGAAAGTAGACCACATCAACCCAGTTCTAAAGTCCTTACACTGGCTCCCTGTAGCTCAGAGAATAGATCTCAAAATACTCCTACTAGTTTATAAATAATTAAATGGTTTAGCAACAAAATATGTTGAAGACCTGTTGTCACCGTACCAACCACCGGGACCACTCAGATCCTCCAACTCTAGCCTACTAAACATCCCTAGATTCATAAGCAAACATGGAGAAGCAGCTTTCAGTTTCTATGCTCCCCTTATCCGGAACAGACTTCCTGACGAGTGTAGAGCTGCTGAAACTCTGAACTGCTTTAAATCGAGACTAAAAACTCATTTGTTTAAACTTGCCTTTGAGTAAATGATTGTCATATCTATCAAATGTGTTCATGCTCTCTTGCTTTATTGACTTTTAATTTCCAATGTTATATTCTGTTTTATTCTCTTTTTTTAATCACCAAATCATTTAAAGCACCTTGAATTACCCTGTTGTTGAAAGTGTGCTATACAAATAAAATTACCTTGCCTTGCCTTGCCTCCAAATCCCCCACATGCCTGTGTTAGCCTTACATCACATTTTGGGTATATTATGCAGAACTTAGTACATAATATGGAACACATGGTGTTGTGATGATAACTTACAAGATTAAAGAATGTGTTTTACGAACCCGATAATGTAAAAAAAAAATCTGTGCAATTTGCTGTATTTTCCTTATGCAAAGCTCTATGCTTTACTTCCAAAGACAAAATTACGGCTGGGTTAAAATCCTAACAAACACGACAGGAGAATGAGTTCAGGTTTAATCAAATCAAACCTGAACTTTAAAGCCACAACTCAAAGCATGTTTGCCACAAAAATTACATTAGGAATTAAGGCAAGGTAACTTTATTTTTATAGCCCACGTTCAACAACAAGGCAATTCAAGGTGCTTTCCATCATTATGGGATTAAAAGCAGCAATAAAAGCATAAAACACAACATTAGACACACATAGCATATGACACATTAAAACATATGACATTCCAGCTATTAATCACTTACTCAAAGGCAGCTCTAAACATACAGGTTTTTAGCTTTGATTTAAATGAACTCAAGATGAGTAGACTAGAGGTGGACAACTGGAGTGGTCTGGGGGTTGATATAGTGACAACAGATCAACATAGTGTGATGCTAAGTAATTGAAGGATTTATAGACTAGTAAAAGTATTTTGAAGTTTATTTCCTGAGCTACGGGGAGCCACTGTACATACTTTAGAACTTGGGTGATACAGTATGCTCTACTTTCCTGGTTCTAGTGAGAACTGTCTGACTTTAGGTAGACCTGTGAGGACACTGTTGCAGTAAACAAGCGTAAAGTGAATCACTCACGAAAGCGTTCCACCCAGCTGGTCATGGGAGATCACAACATCACAGGAGAATTGCAATTGCATAACCTAAAGGGTAGTATACCGGAGACAAATTTAATTCTATGTATCCGGTTGAAAGCAGGGGTAAAGATAAACGCATTGATGAGTTTTTGGAGGTCCCATTGCGAAATTAATCCATTACTCCTGGAAATGTTCTTCAGGTGATAGAAGGTGACCTTGTTGACCTTGCTTTTATGTGACCCTGGAGGTTCAGGTCTGAATCCATTACTACAACTAGAATTATTAATTATGGCACATCTATCCACTGACTTGCTTATGCATTCACTTATGGTTTGGATGGGTTTAAAGTCAGCTCTACAATATAATGTCACCAGGTGAGTATAATCTGCATAGTTATGGTAACTATTCTTACTGATTGTTATAATCTGGGTTAGCGGTAGCAGGTAGACATTAAAGACCCACTCCGATGAAAATCATGTTTTTTTAGGTGTTTTTTTAGGTGTTTTTTAGGTGGAGACCTGGGGCACTCCACATGTGATCTTTTCGCAAAGGAATCTTGGTCTTGTGAGTAGAGGAACTTCTTGTATGCGCATAGAAAAACCTGCGTGCAGTATACGGAAGTACGCAAGAAGTGGAGGTAAACATGGCGAGACGCAGCACAGCACCACACTGCTGCTGGTGGGTCAGTACCAGCACCAAAGCGCAAACAAAGGCGATCGCTATCTGCCCCGAACTATTCATTTTCCGCGTGCTGCTGTTGTTGTTGTTGTCTTTGGATACAGGAAGAAGAATTGGAAATGATACATATGGCATCTTAAGGTTGTCCCTACGTCCCGACGCTAACAATGTGTCGCCTTTTACATTAGGATATCCCAATCAGGGCTGGATTATGTTAGCAGAGGCCCCTGGGCACAAAATGTTTAAAGGGCCCCCTCGCCGCCAAAAAAATTATATAATTTAAATAGGATTTTCACCACAGTCTTGTAAAACTACATTGTTCATCTGAGGGCAACAATATCAAGACACAACACAGTGGTGTAACTCCCTTGTCTATGTAAACACATCCTGCTTGATCTCACCTCCACCAGGCCAGGATTACAATTCAGATTGTTCCATAACTTAATAACAAAAACTCACTCATACTCATTAATTTTTCTTTCCTGTCCCTCCTCTCCTGTCTTACAGCGCTCCTTCAGTTCATTTGCTTCTCAGCACTCCAATGCTGCCCTTCTGTGTCTCTATCTGTCTTCCCCCTATTTTTCTTTTTTTTCCTCTCAGGGGTTACTTGTGGAGTTCCACAGGGTTCTGTGCTTGGACCAATTATTTTCACCATATATATGCTTCCAATTGGTAGAATAATTAGACAGCATGGGATACATTTCTACATTTATACAGATGACACACAACTATATTTATCCATAAATCCTGATGAACCCAGTCAGTTAGGTAGATTACAGGCATGTCTGGAAGACATAAAAACATGGATGAATCTAAACTTTTTGCTTTTAAATTCTGACAAGACAGAAGTTGCTGTCTTTGGACCAGAAGTTCTAAAAAATAAACTGATTAGTCAATCACTTCATCTGGATGGCATTAAATTGGCCCCCAGTAATAACGTAAAGAACCTCGGTGTTATTTTTGACCAAGACTTGACATTTAAATCCCATATTAAACAGGTTTATAGGATTTCCTTCTTTCACCTCCGGAATATTGCTAAAATAGAAACATCCTGTCCAGGAGTGAGGCTGAGAATCTAGTCCATGCATTTGTTACCTCAAGGCTGGACTACTGTAATTCTTTACTATCAGGTAGTCCACAAAATGCCATTAAAAGCCTTCAGTTGATCCAAAATGTGTCCATATGTGTCGCGTGAGAATGTTATAAGTGGGAGTGTCTAAGTTGTATATTAAAATTGGGACCCAGGACACCACGGGATAGCGAGGAGGGAAGCCCCTCCTCGCACCCCAGTGATGTGCCCATGCCCCAAGACCCTATATGAGTGGTAAAGTGATGGAGCGGGCGGACAGAGGTGTCCAGGGATGGGGAGGAAAGGACTGGGAGACAAAATGTCTTCCCAGGGAGCCAGCTCCCCCACTGACCCCCAATAGGCACCGCTGTTCACACCCCTCCCCCCTGTCCAAGTGCCCTCGTAGGGGGAGAGCACCTGTCGCTACACAGCAACAGCCTCCACCCCACCAAAGGAGGCCCCCAGCGCTGCCCGCACACCGGAGGCCCCCGTAGCCCAAACCACGGCGACGTACCTGCCCAGACCAGGAGCAAACCGATAAGCCGGGCGGCCGACCCACCAGGCCGACATCCACCAGCCCCATTCCTTGTGGAGCGACCACTGCTGCTCAACGGCCCAGCAGGAGACAAAACCCAGCGCCCCACCCACCTGCCCTGCACGCCCACCACCCGGCCAGTCCACCCGCAAGTCAGACCGAACCCGGCCAAATGTCCGACCCCAGCGCCCCGCACAAAGACCAAGACCCAGGAGCCAAGGCCAGTGCGAAAAAGGACTGATCCGGCCCAGAAATGCCACCCAGCCGCCGCGACCAGCAGCCAGGCACCCCAACCAGCAAACAAGGCGAGACGCCATACAGGGACCGGCGATGACAATCGGCCAAGAGAAAAAGAGAGAGGCGGCTGCACATGCCGGCCGCCGGCCGGCCCCGACCCCCACAGGCAACAGAGACCCCACGCCGGCCGACCCCCAGCCAGGACCACAGCTAGGGGGTGCGGCCCACCCCAGACCCTACCCAGGCGCAGCACGGCCACCAGGCCAGTAACCCATGTCCGCCAGTGCAACCCCCCTAAGGCACCGCATGCAGCCATCAGGAGTTACCACCCAAAGCCCAACCCCAGGCCGGCCACGACGTCCAGCGCCCCATCCGCCCAGTGATCCCACCCCCTGGGGTCCCCCCCAGACGCCTCCAACCCCAAAACCCCCACATCAGCAACAGTGTCCCAAACGACAAAACCAAATGCCCCCCACCCCCACTAGGTGATGGAGCCGATCAAAGGAGCCCAGAGAGATTGATTAGATATGGAGCCAGAGGCCGCTGGGGTTCTCTTTTAAAGACGTGATAATCCTTTACACTTTTGCTTTTAAATTCTGACAAGACAGAAGTTGCTGTCTTTGGACCAGAAGTTCTTAAACAGAAACTGATTAGTCAATCACTTCATCTGGATGGCATTAAATTGTCCCCCAGTAATAACGTAAAGAACCTCGGCGTTATTTTTGACCAAGACTTGACATTTAAATCCCATATTAAACAGGTTTCTAGGATTTCTTTCTTTCACCTCCGGAATATTGCTAAAATTAGAAACATCCTGTCCAGGAGTGATGCTGAGAAACTAGTCCATGCATTTGTTACCTCAAGGCTGGACTACTGTAATTCTTTACTATCAGGAAGTCCACAAAATGCCATTAAAAGCCTTCAGTTGATCCAAAATGCGGCAGCAAGAGTTCTGATGAATATTAAAAAGAGAGATCACATTTCTCCTGTTTTAGCTTCCCTTCATTGGCTCCCTGTTAAATCCAGAATAGAATTTAAGATCCTTCTTCTTACATACAAAGCCCTTAATAATCAAGCTCCATCATACATCAGAGATCTAATTGTTCCATATGTTCCTAAAAGAGCACTTCGCTCTCAGACTGCAGGTTTACTTGTAGTTCCTAGGACTTTTAAGGCCAGGCTTAAAACTTTCCTTTTTGATAAAGCTTATGGTTAGAGTGGCTTAGGTCATCCTGAGCTATCTCTGTAGTTATGCTGCTATAGGCTTAGACTGCTGGAGGACAGACTTACCAATTTTCTTCACTCTGCTACTTCCTTTTCTCCTACGACTCTCCAGTTGTATTACAGTACATTCTGTTATTTCGACTGTTAACTTTGTTTTCTCTCAGTGTTTTTCTCCCCATCGAAGATATACCTGGTCTGGTATCCTGCTTGGCTGCAATGCCCTGTTGGACGGGGGTCATCGACTGGGATGATCCTCTCAGTAACTGAAATCCACTGTGTCCTGTTATCAACTTTTTACTTTCTGTAACATAGAAAGTTCTCTTATATCGGATCTTCTGTTCCTTCTGTGTTCTGCTCTGTCTTCTCAAACCCCCAGACGGTCGTGGCAGATGGCCGCTCCTACTGAGCCTGGTTCTGTTGGAGGTTTCTTCCTGTTAAAGGGGAGTTTTTCCTCTCCACTGTCGCTACATGCTTGCTCAGTATGAGGGATTGCTGAAGGATTGCTGTGGTTGGAAATCTGCCCAACCTCACGCCAATGACTGACGCAATCTGCTGGGATTCCTTAAATAGGAAACTTTTTAACTGATTGGAATGTTTGTATAATTGTATTGAAATGACTTCTTGTTAAGTGCCTTGAGATGACATCTGTTGTGAATTGGCGCTATATAAATAAACTGAATTGAAAACTGAATTGAAATACACTTCGTTTTTGTGTTTATGTGTAGAAATGTAAAGGTTGTAAAGAAATAGCAAAGTGATTATGTAATAGTTAGCCTACAGTATCGTTCTTCTTGTTATTTCCATTAATACTCCTGTAAATTGTATTTCACTGTGTTTCTTGTTGTAGGCTAATGTAAACAGTTAGTGGTGAACAATTACCAAATAAGAGTTGTCATTGTTCTTTGTTGCAAAACAGTTGGTGATCCATGTCAATAGCACTCTCTCTCACCATTCCTTTTCTCTCTGTACCCCGCAGACGTCCAGTAGAAGTCAGAGACCTGTCATCTGCAGAAATACTGCAGAAATGACTCTGCAATTGTCGGGTGTATCAGAGATGGACAAGAAGCTGAATACAGAAAGCTGGTGGACCGCTTTGTGACATGGTGTGGAAACAATTGTCTTACCTTGAATGGGAACCAAAGGAGATGAATGTAGATTTCAGAATAAACAGGAATAAATCACACACTGTTTCCATCATGGGTGAAGAAGTGGAGGGGATTGAAGAGTATTAATATCTCAGAGTTCACTTTGACAACAGACTGGACTGGAGACTGAACAGTGAAACCGTCTACAAGAAGAGACAGAGCAGACTGTACTTCTTGAGGAAGCTTAGGTCCTTCAAGGTTCGCAGCAAGATGCTGCAGATCTTCTACAAGTCTGTTGGGGAGAGTGTAATCTCTTCAGCCATCACCTCTTGGGGTAGCATCATCAGAGCCAGGGATTTAAAAAGGCTAAACAACCTGATAAAGAAGGCTGGTTCTGTTCTGTGGACGACAGTGGAACCTCCGGAGATGATGATGCACAGAAGGATTCTTCATAAAATCAAAAAAATTATGGACAACCCTGAGCATCCTCTTCATGAGACTGTCATACAACAACAGAGCGTCTTCAGTCGGAGGCTTCTTCAGTGTTGCTGCAATACAGACCGCTACTGGAGATCCTTCCTGCCCACAGCCATCATCATCTACAACAACTAAAAAATTAATTATATGAGCTATAACAACACTTAATTTCCCTCTGGGATCAATAAAGTATTTTTGAATTGAGATGAATTTGATCTGTTGGGGTAGCACCATGAGAGCCAGAGATTTAAAAAGGCTGAACAACCTGATAAAAAAGGCTGGTTCTGTCCTGGGGACGACTGTGGAACATCTGGAGATGATGATGCAAAGAAGGGTTTTTCATAAAATCAAAAAATTATGGAGAACCCTGAGCATCCTCTTCATGAGACTATCCTGCAACAACAGAGTGTCTTCAGTCGGAGGCTTCTTCAGTTTCGCTGTAACAGAGACCGCTACAGGAAATCTTTCCTGCCCACAGCCATCATCATCTAGATCAGAACAACTCCTTAAAAAATTAATTAGTATGAGCTACAACAACACATAATTTCCCTCTGGGATCAATTAATTATTTTTGAATTGAATTGAATACCTAATGTGTAGCATGCAGATGCAAAACAATGTTGTTGAAGTGACCTGTTTTATGTCACCTGTTTGCATTGGCAGATTAGTGTGCTTTAACTAACTTTCCCTGGTTGTAATGAAATGCAATTTACAGATTTACGTACTGATGACTCAAAAAATTCTGGTGAAGCTTAAACTAACTTATGTTATTGCCTTAAATTAATAAAACTTAATTTTTGTGTTTGTTTTCTAAACTTACAATATTTTGTCAGGCCAAAAAATGGAAGCCAGGTTTTGAAAGTGTGAACACTGCAGCATTGCAGATGCAAATACCTAGTCAGCCACTGTGTTCCTGATTGCAGCAACTAATCACCACCCCCCTGCACACACACACATGCACACGCATATTCATCCACACACACACGCAAGACATGTGCCTGCCTGCTTCAAGACCTCCACCATAGTTCCTGTCCCCAAGAAGCCAAGGATCACTAGACTTAATGAATACAGACCTGTGGCTCTGACATCTGTGGTCATGAAGTCCTTTGAGCGCCTGGTTCTGTCCTATCTCAAGACCCTCACGGCCCACCTCCTGGACCCCCTGCAGTTTGCCTACAGAACCAACAGGTCTGTAGATGATGCCATCAACATAGCTCTTCACTTCATCCTGCAGCATCTGGACTCCCCGGGAACCTACGCCAGGATCCTGTTTGTGGACTTCAGCTCTGCCTTCAACACCATCCTGCCAGACCTTCTCCAAGGCAAGCTATCCCAGATGAACGTGCCTGATCCCATCTGCAGGTGGATCACTGACTTCCTGACTGACAGGAAGCAGCATGTGAGACTGGGGCAGAATGTCTTGGACTCCCGGACCATCAGCACCGGCACCCCTCAGGACTGTGTTCTTTCTCCTCTGCTCTTCTCCCTGTACACCAACTGCTGCTCTTCCAACCACCAGTCTGTCAAACTAATTAAGTTTGCAGATGACACCACCGTTATTGAACTCATCTTGGACGGGGATGAGTCTGCCTACAGAGTGGAAGCTGAATGTCTGGTGTCCTGGTGCAGCCGCAACAACCTGGTACTGAACGCCCAGAAGACAGTGGAGATTATTCTGGACTTTAGGAAGCACACAGCCCCACTCCCCCCCCCATCGTCCTGACTGAGACCGCCATCACCACTGTGGACTCATTCTGCTTCCTGGGCACCACCATCACCCAGGACCTAAAGTGGGAGCCCACCATCACCTCCGTCATAAAGAAGGCCCAGCAGAGGAGGTACTTCCTGAGGCAGCTGAAGAAATGTAACCTGCCCATACGGATGATGATGTAGTTCTACACAGCAATCATCGAGTCCATCCTCACTTCCTCCATCACCATGTGGTATGCTGGCGCCACTATCAGGGACAAACAGAGACTGCAGCGTGTGGTGCGCTCTCCTGAGAAGGTGATTGGCTGCAGACTGCCATCTCTGCAGGACCTGTACACCTCCAGGACACTTGGGCATGCAGGTCGGATCACAACCGACCCTTCTCACCCTGGACACAGACTGTTTGACCTGCTCCCCTTGGGCAGGAGGCGCCGGTCCATTTGGACCAGAATCTCTCGCCATAAGAACATATTCTTCCCCTCTGCTGTTGGACTCATGAACAATAACCCTAATACTGTTCCCACCACCCGCTCTGTTTCAGTTACATGACCCGTATTGTGTTTGTTTTGCACCTGTCTGATTTGAACTGCTCATTACCTGCACTCATGTATATATCAATCTGTTTAGCATATTATTTTTTTATTTAAGTGTTTGTCTTTTTGTTCTCGTATGTTTGCACAAAGTACCGCAGCAATTTCCTAATGTTGTAAACCCGCCCAACATCTGGCAATAAACCCTTTTGTGATTCTGAAGATCCCAGCGATCCCTCTTCTCCTCCGCCGGTCCTTCAACGCTGTGGTGCGCTAGCTTCGTTCTGTGTCTGGCTCTCCTCGGTCCAGCTGGACGCCAGTCTGTCTTCCCCGGCTGCAGCTCCAAATATTTAGAAAATTGAAAATTAAACTAAAGTAAATCCAGGTTGTCACAGAGATCGCTGATGTAAATAAAGACAAACTGGTATATGAAATGAATACTTTAGATTGCCCTACTATCTGTTTTATTATCTTAGCCAGCTGACGGAATGCTCTATGTCTTATACAGATGAGATGAGGGTGGCTGCATTGTTCTGTCAGCCAAGTGGTTTAGTTATTGTCGCAGAGTTCAGTTGCCCCGAATAGAAGCGGGATCAAACCCCGGAAGGACTCTTGTAAGAAGGTATTTTTGGGGCAAAAGAATTTGTGTCTTGTAACTGAGAAGTTGAAGTCACAGAGGAAAAGTTTCTAGCAGTTTTGTAATTGTAGATTTTTTTCAGACTTTGACAAATACAAAACGACAGTTACACCTTTTCATTTTCTTAAGTACAGTGCATACAAATTGCATTCTTTCAGTCACACTTTGAAAAAATCTTACATTCACAGTTATACTAAACTAATCCAAATACCAATTCAATCTCACTATATAAAAGTCCTGAACATCTGTATGAACACACACCATAAGCGTCATTTTAGCCGGGGACATGTCAGATGCATAGATATGCAAGAATTTCTCCTTGCATATCTAATTTCTCTCAGGTATGTTTTAAATAAAAAACAATTGCAGTAAAAGTAAACGGTTTATTGTTGCAGAGTCCTGCACTGGTCCAATTTACCAACTTGTACCCGTTTAGATGATTTTTCAACTCTACCTGGTACCCCCAGTTATCTCCAAATCAAATCCCGATCCTACCCGGCCATTCATTTAGATCATCAGTCTGTGTCCGTGGCAGCTAAACGCTCCAATGCCTCCTTAACTCTCCATAGTGCTGTGAGCTGAGCTCTCAGATAGCGATGCGAGTACAGTGTCCAGGTCTGAGATTATGCTCAGTCAGAAGCTCTCATGGGAATCTTTTTTTGATTGATTCAGCTACCTGAACTCTGTGCGTAAAGTTGAAGATATCTGCACGTTTGCACCAAGTTTTCAGGGATGTGAAGTGTAAACTGTCAAAATGATTGGACGCACTTCAGATTTTTCTGTCAATATAAAAAAAAAAAGGAAAAAAGGTCGAAAATAAAATAACGTGACCCCTGATTTATATTACAATCAATTATTTTCCTTTTTATTTCTCTGGAATGTTGCACAGCTGATATTTAGATTATGCAGAACTGGACAGAACTGTAGTGAAGTTACAGTTGAAGTTTCTGTGCACAGAACAGTGAGGGTTGCAAGGGAAATGTGTTTGTTTTGTTAGTTGCGCATTCTTCTTCTGGGGTGAATATATTATTAATGTAGCCAACATTATTTTTTGTGCTACGACGATAATGATCCTTCCCAGAGAACAGTCTAATAATGGTTTTCAGAACCGTTTGAAAAACAAAATAAAAGACAACGGGCTTTGAACTTTAAACACCTGTTATAACACCGCAGAGCATATTGTAATAAAACTTCTAAAGGATGAATACATATATATATATATACATATATATATATATGTATATATATATCTATATATATATATAGACAATAAATATATTGTTCCCAGCAATCTTCAAACCACCCTCATGTTTATGATTTTTGTCCCCAGCAATTTTAAAAACAAACCAACGCCCTTGACACACACACACACACACACACACACACCACCCACACACACACACACACACACACAAACATATCTTAAAAATGTTCTGTTTGGCTGAATGTGCACAAAATATTTAGGGCACCGAAGGAAATAACTGATGATTTTGATCTGATTTTGACAGGGTGACACCTGGCTTTAAAATAAAAACAAGTCAAACAAATATTTCACAGTAGTTGTAGAGTGGTCCAAATGCAACAAAAGTGCTGAACTTGCAATTTATTAAACTTTTACAAATCAAATAAAAGTTTCACTAATCCCAAAGCGGGTTTGACTGATTCTGCTATTAGTGTAGAGTAATGTAACTCAGGTTAGAAGTATTTTAGTTTTTAAACTGGAGCAGATTAAAACCAGTCACAGGTCAGCGGTCCAGTCTGTTTCCTATAAGTATGAAAACCACGCAGTGTAGTGAAGCGACATCTTGTGGTGACATCCTGCAATTACACACTTTTTAAATATTAAAGATGCCCCCTGGGAATGTGGGCTATGTCTCCCTGCGATGGAATTAGCAGACAAGTGGCTGATAAGTGGCGGATAAGGGGCTGGTCTTTGGCAGACAGCCGGTTAACAGTCGGCAGAAAGGGGAACTTTTTCATGTCTGCGTCTGTAAGGGACTTTGTGGACTGGTGTGAACAAAACCACCTGCACTTGAACACCAGTAAGACAAAGCAGATGGTGATCGACTTCCAGAGAAACACAAAACCTCATACACCAGTGAACACTCAGGGCTCGGACATTGAGGTTGTAGATGCCTTTAAGTAACTGGGTGTTCCCTTTAACCATAAACTGAACTGGTCCCATAACACAGACGCTCTGTATAAGAAGGGCGAAAGCTGCCTCCACCACTTGAGAAGGCTGAAGTCCTTCGGAGTGAGCACCCATCTAGTAATGACTTTTTATCACGTTGTTGTTGGCTCCATAATCCACCTCACTGTGGTTTGCTGGGATGCAGGCAGCTTGGACCTAGAAAGGAAGAGACTGAACAGGCTAGTGAAGAGAGCCAGCTCGGTCCTGGGCTGCCCGCTGGACTCTGTGGAGGAGGTGAGTGAGAGGAGGATGTTGGCGAAGTTGACCTCCATCTTAGACAACTCCTCTCACCCTCTGCACCTGAGTGTGGAGGCTCTCAGCAGTTCCTTGAGCGGACGGTTAAAAGATCCACAATGCAAAACAGAACCTTTTCGTAGATCATTTATTCCCATTGTGCATTGTATATTTATATTTATTTATGTGTAGTTCCTTTGGTAAACTTTTTGGTATATTTTTTGCATTTTATTCTACTTATTTCATCTTACACCAGTGTTATACTGCTGTCTGTCTTTTACCCCTGCAACTTAGTCCTTTTCTTCTTATGTATGCTGCCGTAGCATGTGGATTTTCCCCCGTGGGATCAATAAAGTATTACTTAAGTGTCTTTGGGAGAATGTTGCTTTTTATTTTCTATTACTTTGAATGGAAAAATAATACTTATTTTCTCGGAATATAATTTCATATTTTTGTGTAATTTTTGTCTTATTTGTCTTTAAAGGGAGCTAATATTGTTAAAGGTTCATTTTCTGATACAGAAGATTTTAAATCATTTCTGTAATGGTTGACTTGTAAAAGCTGATCTGAAGTTTATTTAAGTATTCTTTCCAACCACATAGAGCAGGAACACATTAAATAAGTAAAAGTATTCTTCAAGTAAACAGAATATAATTGGTGTGTTTAAGGATTGGACCAAGTTTCCTCTAAAATGGAAATCAAACTACGGTCACTCTATATTATATTTAAATTGACAACACACATTTCCTTTAGCTGTCATTGAAAATATGACCTTGATATGATTGTAACACATATTTTGGACATGTTTTGGTTTGATTTGTGGTTTGAAATTAACAAAAGACAGAACATCAATGGGATTTGCACCAAAAGTCTTTGTGGTACATCTTCATATTTACATTATTTGTACAATATGGGTGATTTGCTTTGGTACCTGGTCAAACTTGAGCTCTCCTCTGCCTGCCTGCACTTCTCTTCTCCTACAGCAAATTCGCTGGCAGCGTGTCTCCCCCCTCCCTCACATACGTAAGTGCTGCGCACAAAAACATGCAGTGGCGCTAGTGCCTGAACTCGGATCATACCAAAATTAGGGGGAATTTACGACTGTGTGCTATGTGCTTGTAACTTTGTGTGTAGTTTCTTTGTAGTTTTTGTTTTATACAGTTGTCAGTCAGACATCTTACTATGAAAAAAAAAAAAAAAACAGATTGCAAAAGACCCGGGACTTCTGAAAAAACAACCCTGGCTTAAGCCCAATAAGCCACCTCCCCGCTCCACCGATGGTTTTGATACCTCAACTAATGGAAACTGGATTGATTTAAGATTAGAAAGTAGCCATGGATGGAATGAAGTAAAAACTCTAATATGCACTACAAATAATCGTTTTATAATCGAATCGTAGCACTTGAATTGTAATCGAATGGAAATTGTGAGCCACCCAAGATGGCACACCCATATTATTGAGGCTGTACTCGGTACTTTAGCTCCAAGGAGGCCTAACACTTCTTCACAGCAGAGCTTACCAAACTCATTGATGGAACAAATGAATAAGAGGTGCACTAAATTAAATTGAGCACAAAATACAGCTAAAGGCAAATGGCATTGAAAACAGAAATTAATAATAAACTTTCCAAATTAATTACCAGGATCATAGGCCCTGGGAACTGTGTTCCCCATTTGATCAATTAGATAACAGCCGTCCACTTGCAATTTCTCTTTAGTTTTCTAAGGTATTCATTTCTCCATGGTGATGCATGTTTTGGCTGTAAATGTTTAACTTTAAGTGGAGCAAGCAGTTTTAGGGTAGATCGAGGTCTGCTGTTAAAATCATTGACAATAGAATCACAGGGGGCGGCTAAATTAATAGGAGGAGTCTTTTTAAAAGCTTCAAGAGAACCAGCAGCCACTTCAGGGGTTAGATGGCGCTTCATTACAATTCTCACAGAGGTCTCCCACTTAATAAAACTGGTGATGTTGAAAAAACACACAACAATGATCAGAAATTCCACAATATTCAACAACAGAGGACACACTGGTGGGCAGGCCAAACGTAATGACCAAGTCCAGAGTGTGTCCTCTGTTGTGAGTTGGCTGTGTGACATGCTGGGTAAAATACATGTAACTCAAGACGTTTAAAAAATCTGTTGATAAAGAGTCTAAAAGGTGTAGATTAAAATCACCAGCTAAAATGATCCTTTCAAAGGAGTTGTGCAGAATTGACAAAAACTCTGAGAATTCTTGAATAAAAAGTGCACTCTGTTTAGGAGGCCTGTAAACAGTCAGTTACACATAAAATCTGAGGAATGCTAAAAACAGCTGCGGTATATTCAAAAGTGGTAAAATTGTCAAGTAAAACAGGTTTGGCAGAAAGTGTTGATGAACTAATAAAAGCCGTCCCGCCACCCTTTTTCCCACTCCTCGTTGAATAGTTAAAATAAAAATTTGGTGGGGAGGCCTCTGTAAGAACAACAGGGGCATCCGAGCTCAGCCACGTTTCTGTTAAAAATAAACAATGGAGATTATGGTCTAAAATCAAGTCATCTATAATAAAAGTTTTGTTCAGCAGAGAGCGAAAATTTAAAAGAGCCATATTAAGAGTGGCTGGAGATGGATTGGCTAAATGGCATATGGAACCTGAGATTTTTGGTAGCTGTTCAAGATTATTGAGATTACGTTTGCTAGATTTATGTTTATTTGCTCGCTCTCTGCTGATGATAACAGGTATGTGAGTAGTTTGACAAGGTCCAAGTCCGTTATTTGAGTTACTGTTAAAATCAAGGCTGGGTTTAAAGTTCCATAGACCGGCTGCACATCAGGCTGTTGGGGCAGAAGTGGGGGATGGGCGAGGGGGGGCAGCAGGGGTCGGTGCTGGACGCAGGGTGGGACGTGGGCAGGCCAGGCTCATTGCAGGGGGCGAGTTCCTTTACTATTTAGGTTGAGCCTTTCTGCCCTGAACAGGTGACTCCTGTCCCAGAAAATGTTAAAATTGTCTATAAAACCAATATTGTTCAGCACGGTGACAGAGGAGAGCCAAGTGTTCAAAAATAAAAGCCTGCTAAAACCACCGATTCCTCTGCCAACGGTGGGAGTGGGGCCAGAGATAAAAACCGAAACTGGTGAGTTTTTTAAAAGGTTAAAAAGGTGAATAAAATCTCACTTCAGCAGTTCGGACTCTTGTATGATGTCGTTGGTGCCAGCATGAACAATAACAGTACTCACGGTGGGGTGGCGTTGAATAATGTCCAGGATCTGATCAGAAATGTCCATCACGGCTGCTCCAGGAAAACACATGGTGCGGGCTCCTTTCGTCCTCACATACCGGATTATTGAGTCCCCAATGATCAGCGTGGTGGGTGCCGGCTCAGCAGGTCGGAGCTGGGCAAGGGATCCCTCGCAGTCCAGGACTGGCTGTAGGTTAAGAGCCTCCCCAGGGCTGCAGCGATGGCTGCTGCTCTGGGGGTTGGGTGGGATCGGGCGGCGTTCCAGCGGAGCTACGGGGCCCCAGGGCAGCCAGAGGAGGAAAGTCCTGGCCAAGGACGCCATCTGGTTGGCCAGTGGCAGTGTTGGTGGAGAAGGGCGATGACTATGCCCCGAGCCTCTCCACTACTGCCGGGCCAACCGTGGTCCAGGCGTCCCGCTGGAACGGAGTGGAGCTGAGGGGGGCTTTTAGCTTAGCCCCCTGCTGGAGCCAGCGATCCTCCTCTGCAGCAGGTGTGTGGCCCTCTGGCGCCCCGAACCCGGAAAGAGTCCCAGCGATGGATCCCGCCCCAGCAGCCTCGCCGGGCTGACGGGATGGTCTCCGCCAGCTGAGCGCTGTCAGCCACGGCGAATGTCCGGCCAAAGTTAATGTCCACGTCACGCTCAGAGTCCTGGATCTGGTGGAGCGTTGAAATCGTTTGCTCCAACTCCAAAACTTTTTGGCTGAGCTTCAGGCACCCATTGCAGCCAGGGCTGCAGGTGATTGGAGGTACGATAAACCAATAAAAACAAGTTGTTTAAGGTTTGCGGTGCTAATATCAGTTAAAGCCAGTCTGTAAGAAAATATAAAACCAGTTAAAAACTCGTATTAAGAGTCAAACCAGGAAGTGGAGGAAGATCTACCTTGTGTAGCGTAAATATTTTTATACTAATAACAAGTTCAAACAGGTGCCAATTATTCAGGTAATGAATGGAAGACAGAGGAGTCTCTTACAGAAGAAGTTACAGGTCTGTCAGAGCCAGAAATCTTGCTTGTTTGTAGGTGACCAAATACTTTATTTCCCCCATAATTTATAAATAAATTCTTTAAAAATCAGACCATGGGATTTTCTGGATTCCTTCCCCTCATTCTATCTTCCATAGTTGAGGTATACCTATGATGTAAATTGTAGGCCTCTCTCGCCTTTTTAAGTGGGAAAACTTGCACAATTGGTGGCTGACTAAATACTTTTTTTTACCCCACTGTACTTTCTTTTAATTGTCATTCAAATGGCCTGAACCATTAAACTTTCCCTGCTGCAGGGGACCAACAGCATGTCTTGGTTCCCATGAAAAATGAACCCATTTCTATTCCCAAAGACTGAACAGTATTACACTCTTTGGAACTAAAGGGGGATGTTGGGACTTATTTTCCACAAATAAAGACCGCAATCTTATTTGTATAAAACACTTTGAGCAAGGTAATTCAAGGTGGTTTACAGGATTAGGGGATAAAGTAAAAACAGCAATAACCCATTAAGCACACACAAAGCATATGATACATGAAAACATTACTCAAAAGCTGCTCTAAACAGATGGCTTTTTAGCCGTGATTTAAAGAACTCAGTGTTTCAGCAGCTTTTACAGTTGTCTGGAAGTTTGGAGGGGTTGGTATAGTGACAGTAGATCTTCAACATACTTTGGCGCTAGGCCTTTCAATGATTTATAAACTAGTAAAAGTATTTTGAAGTCTATTCTCTGAGCTTCAGGGAGCCAGTATAAGGACTTTAGAACTGGGGTGACACACACACACACACACACACACACACACACCCACACACACAAACATATCTTTAAGAATGTTCTGTTTGGCTGAATGTGCACAAAATATTTAGGGCACCGAAGGAAATAATACCTGATGATTTTGATCTGATTTAGACACATGGTGACACCTGGCTTTAAAATAGGTGCATCTTCAAGGGGGGAGGCGAGGACAGCGGCCGGGCCCCCCTGGAGAAGAGTAGGGGCGGCCGGACCTCCCTGGGAAGAAGTAGGGGCGGCCCAACGGCTTTGTCCATGCCGACGCCAGGAGAAGAATCGCGGGGAGGAGCGCCGACCAGCTTCATGTCTGCGGGGACCAACTCCAGGGGACAGAACGCCAACCTCGATCCCCAGTAAGGTAAGTCCTCAGGTGGGGAATCATTTTTAGCAGCCTCCCTGGCCAACCATTGAAATAAAGTCAATTTCTCGCCTGCTGCTTAATCCTTTTGCCCGGTTCGTTCTGTCATGACTTATGTTGACGGGTTCAGGCGCAGACAGACTGAGATTCAGAGACTTTAATCATAACTCCACAAGGAACAACTTAGAAAATGGATTGTCACTTAGACTTACAGATTCTACCATGAGGGGACAGGACGAGTGTAGCTAAGTACTGACGACACACGACGACGATCTGGGAACTAACTTGGGGAACAAGTGGGTATATATATACAGGGAAGCAATCAGGACAATAGAGGGCAGCTGGAAACAATCAACCGACACAAGGGACCAGAACAAGGGAAAAATAATCACATCTTGACAGATTCTGTTTGATGTAACGAAAAGCTTTCTACTGAAACAAAGAAATCCCTGTTCTTTAGGTAAGACTTAAACCAGCCAAGTACAGTACAAGAGACCGACCCAGCTCTCCAGTAGTTTCAATAGTATATTATGATCAACAGTGTAAAATTCTGCACTGAGGTCCAGAAGTACCAGCACTGTGGTTCTACCACAGTCTGTATTTATGCAGATGTCATTGAAAACTTTGACGAGGGCTTGGTGCTGTGGTGAGCACAGTAACCAGACTGAAAAACATCAAAGCAGTTGGTCATTGTAAGGAAGCTATTTTACTTCTGAAACGCAGCTTTTTCAACAATTATACTGATGTGGTGGGATGTTAAATACATTTAAAAGTTTCAACTGAACCGTCATCGAGAAAACGCTTTTTTACAGTGGTCTCACTGTGAATAGATAGTTTAGCAGAAATGGTACTTTCAAAGAAAACACAGAAATGGTCAGATAATGCAATATCAATTACAGAGATGTTGGATATATTTAAACCTCTGCTGATAATTAAGTCCAGAGTATGCCCTCGATTGTGTGTTGGCTGTTTGACATGCTGGGTCAGGCTGAAGTTATGAAGAGTGTCACCTTAATGTTTTTGCTAGTCTATCTTTGGAGTTGTCAGTATGGATGTTGAAGTCCCCCACAATGATTAATTGATCATAGTCTGTACATATTACGGAAAGAAGGTAGCTGAAATCATTAAAGAAGTTAGGTTTTGGGGGTTTATATAAACGTAGAATAAAGCTTTGTTAGGCTGACTTATCTGGCTAGCTAGGTTTTCAAAAGAGTACCTTTATAAAGTTCATTTAGTAATGAAAAATTGTAGTTACACCACCACCTCGTCTGTGTTTCCTGCTTTCGCCTAAAAAAATGTGTAATTTGGAGGAGTAGATTCTATCAATGCAGATGTTTCATTATTTACGTCAAGCCAGGTTTTTGATTAAAAAAAGGGTGTGTACATTATGTTAGGTGATGGACTTATTGATTTGGAACGACTTCCCTGACAGAGACCTAATAAAACTAATTTAAGTGGTTTGATGATGGGTAGCTGAAACTTCTGACAGGTGATCAATTTGAGATTTGGTTAACTATGAGAGCGTTTGGCTTTAGTTTTTTTTTGTTTTCTGCTCCTTATAAGCACTGAAATACTACTCTCAGGGAGTGCCGGGCAACTTCTGGGAGACAATGAAAGTAGAATTGCTGTCCGGTCCCCTTCTATATGAGATGTCTGCTATTACCACTTGTGGCATGGGCACATGAGTACATCCAGTGTTAGTCCCAGGCCTGATGTAGTCCACATTTCGGTGTTAGTTGTGTCCCAAATCTAATTTGTGACTTCAGTCTATCTGAGAACTTTCTAAACGGAGAGTCATTTGGCATAGATGAGTCGGAGAATGTTGGAATACTTGAAGAACGCCGTGGTGAGCGCTGTACATCTTTGCTCGCTGCTGGTGAGGTCATAGAAAATGTAGGAAATGTTTGTTCTCTCTCAATCTCTGTGGGTTGGGCATCTGTCTGGGCTGGTGGCGTCATCTTCCCTTGGCGTGTTTTTTCTTCGATAGTATCCACGGGCCATGATTCGAGGTCAGCCCTGGGGTGCTTTATCAAGTATTTAGCTTTCTGATTCACATAACAAAACATATTTGAGGTCAGCTGTCTCATTCCAGGTTTGTTGAGATAACGTTGGTTTTACTTGAACAGGTGCTTGGCACATCCAAAAATATTAAAATGATTAATCCATGAGATCGATTTTTCAACAGATTGTCTCTTCAACCATTTATGGCGCATGCGAAGTCTATTGTATCTTTCATCATTCCCTTCAGGGACTGGTCCGCTGATTAAGATGTTTATGTTAAGTCCATCGAGTCTTTGTAGCAGATCAGATAATTCTCTATTCAGAATATCTGACACACGATAAAACGTAGGTTTTGATGTGATTTCATGATAATTGTTTCATTCTGGTTCAATTGGCGTTAACCGTTTTTGATTAGTCCTGCACATAATACTCATTCTAAGCTCAGCTTAGTAGTTCAGTTTGCGTGCTTTTAGGATAGATGGGATTTATTGCCGAACTGTTTTGGCTGTAGACTTTACCTATTTTATTAATAAATTCTCATACCTTAGAGATATGTTGTTTGTGCGCATTCTGGTATTTGTGTGCAATTATATCGGTCCACTACGTAGAACTCATTATTTCAGAAGGTACTGAGTATTTGGTTCTATTTTCCCTCCTAAAGGAAGGAATGGTGTCCCAAACTGTAAACAAAATAAAACTTAACTTCATCAATAATTATATTAATATTAAAATATTGATCATCATTATTGATGGTTATGTGAGCCAGACATTAATCGACTCTGTGTCACAACACAGGCCAGAGTGCTTTAAGGAAAAGGGTTGAAAAACACTGGTCTAGGAATCCTCTAAATTATGTGACACAACCTAAGGAAGAAATGAAGCTTTCAAATATACCTTAAACACCTGTGTGACCCTCTAAGCCACAAAAGGAGGACAATGAATCTTACTGATCAACCTGGAAGATGCCATTGGTGGAAGATGTCACTGTGAAAATCAAACTTTATTTACTAAGCGCTTTTCAAACCACAACAAAGCTTCTCAAAGTGCTTTACAAATAACACACATAAAAGCAACAGTAGACAAAAGCAGAACGGGCTGAATACAGATGAGCCAGGAAACGTCATCATGGGAGCCATCTGCATCAGCAGCAGCAGATCAACAGCAGCAGCCAACGCACTGACCCAGGGAGCCCAGAGGAGGGAGGGCTGGTACTGCCACCTCCACCCAAGCACCACCTGGAGAGCACCAAGGCAGCCACAGCCGACCACCGCCCCCGAGGCAGAGGGCTCCCACAGAGGAAACACTGGAAGGAAGACTAAAATAAGTTAAAATATTAAAATTAAAACAATTATAAGATATGATCAAATAAAAATGCAAAGCAGATAAGCAATATTTGATAAATAGCCAGCTAAAAGCTAAACTTAAAAGAATTCAATCAAATAAAACATGCAGAGCAATTAAACAGATTTAATAAATAATAATCAGTTAAAAGCTATGTTAAAAAGGTGAGTCATGAGCCTGCTCTTAAAAACATGAACATTTTCTGCGGCCCAGAGGTCCTCTGGCAGCCTGTTCCAAAGGTGAGGGCCATAATAATGGAAAGACGCCTCACCATGAGTGTGTGTCCTGACTGTGGGGGTGACAAGGAGACGGCTGCCAGAGGAACGCAGAGACCGTGAAGGTTCATACGGTAAAATAAATTCCGAAAGATAAGAAGGCCCAAGACCATTAAGACACTTAAAAATTATTTTAAAATCCTAAAACATACGGGGAACCAATGCAGTGATTCTAAGAAAGGTGTAATATGTTTCCGCCTCCTGGTCTTCGTCAGGACACGGGCGGCTGAATTCTGTAAAAGCTGTAAACTTGAGGTAGTCTTTTTGGGAAGACCAGAAAGCAGGGCATTACAGTAGTCAATCCTACTGGTGATAAAAGCATGCATCAGCGTCTCCGTATTGGCCCGAGAGAGAATGGGGTGGACTCTGGTGATGTTCTTTAAGCGATAAAAACCTATTGCAGTAATATTTTTTATGTGAGGAATGAAAGTCAGCTAAGAGTCAAAAATCATAACCAAGTTCTTCACTAGTAAAGAAAGATTAAAAAACACTGATTGAAGTTTTGGTAAAAGTTTCTCTCTCTGAGCCTCAGGACCGATGACTAAAACTTCAGTTTTGTCCTGGTTGAGCTGGAGAAAGTTTTCTGCCATCCAGGATTTTATGTCTAAAATGCAGTTAAAAAGTGCATCAATTGGCCGTTTGTCATCGGGAGACACAGAGATGTACAACTGTGTATCATCAGGATAACTGTGAAAGTTAACTCCATGTCTTCTGATGACACTGCCAAGAGGGAGCACATAAAGGTTAAAAAGCACTGGGCCTAAAATTGAACCCTGGGGCACACCACATGTGATCTTGTGGACCTTAGAGGAGCAGGTATCTAAACTTACCATAAAAGTCCTGTCTGAGAGATAGGATGTAAACCATTTATGAACAGCACCAGAGAGGCCGATCTGTTTTAAACGAGTTAAAAGAATGGTGTGGTCTACTGTATCAAAGGCAATGCTTAGATCCAGTAGAACCAAAAGTGTCACCTTCTGAGTAATCATAATTTAATCTAAAATCATTTCAAATCTTTAAAAGAGCCGTCTCTGTGCTGTGGTTCACCCTAAAACCAGACTGAAATTTCTCTAGGACATTATGAGCGTTAATAAAATTATTAAGTTGAATTAAGTTTTTCTAAAACTTTGCTTAAAAATGCTAAGTTAGATACCGGTCGGAAATTGATTAAATCATTAAAATCTAAATTGCTCTTCTTCAGCAGGGGCCTCACCAGAAAAGACCCCCGTCTGAAGGGAACAATTCATCATGGTTAAAATCTCATCTCTAAAAGATTCATAAAATTGCTTAAAAAAAGAAGTGGGAATTGGGTCCAAAACACATGTGGTGGGCCTCACTGAGGAGAAAACTTTATCAAGAGTCCCAGCTTCTACCAGGACAAAACTGTCTAGTGTTTCCTCTGGTAAAGACACACACTCAGATTTGTCTAAAACCATGTTAAACTGAGAAGATAAAATATTACATCTGATGGTGTCTACCTTCCTTCTGAAGTGGTCTGCGAACTCCTCACAAAGAGCCTTTGAGGGGGTTTTCAGATATGCATTAATAGTACAGTGTTGTGATTGCATTTCTCATAAGATGACCTGAACAGACTTTTGGATGTCTGGGCGCTATTTCAAAGATGGAATGAGCAGACCACATTTCCCAGCAATCCTAGCACTGACCCCCAACACACTCCTATTGGTCCGTGAGCACCCACGGTGACATCAGCGATGACATCACGGCCAAAGGGGGCTATAAGAGTAGTCGCGCCCATTTTGAACTGTTCTCCAGCTAGAAGTTCCTGGATGGACTACTGCTGAACAGAGGACATCTCACCGGTGAAGATTCTCTTTTGTTCTGACCCGCTGGACCGGGGAAGAACTCATTTCAAAGCTTCGAAGTGCGCACCCCGTCTGCGTAACCAGGGTGCACGACATAAGAACTGTTCCAAGACAGTTCATTAGATGTCGATCCTGCAGGCCATCCAGCCTGCCTTTGGGCCACACGGTCCTTAAAATCCTGTACAGGTTTTTTTATAACTCTTCCTTTTCTTGCTCAACTACGGACACAATTTGCTCTCCTCCTAGTGGACTGGACCTCCTCCAAAGCAAAGTAGGACTGAACCGGTTCATTTATACCAATACTGTGTCTGGGCGGAGATAAACAGAGAAAATAGTTTTAACGAGTTAGATCTCGTTCATTGTTGGTTCAAGTGTTTTTAGGCGCTGTACCTGTTTGCTCATTTTTGCGTCGTCGCACGTATAAGTCTGAGCTGTGAAATTGCTGTCTTTGAAACTGTCTGTTTTATCCTGAGCAGATCACGCCTTTCTTTTTTTCCTTCCTCTTGTTTTCCCTCTCTCTCCCTCCCTGATAACGCCATCGGCAGTCGGGCTCGGTCCGGCCTGCGTTAGCTGGTCTTAGCTGAAAAGTTTAACTCCATTGTCTTTAGTCTGTCGCTAAAGCAGAGGCCTACCACATGGACGCTTCCCCCATGTGCTCCTGTAGCCAAAGCTAGTTTTATTATTCTTTCTTAGACTCCATGTGCTCACCTCCATCTTGGCACAGAGCTGAGATTTATGACTTTGTCTCCTAGGCTATCTGTGATTTGGGCTCCCTGGAGTGAGGGCCCCTCTCCTTTTCTGACCCGAACCTCAGCTGTCTCACTGATTTCATTTCATGTTAATTGTGTTTAATGTTCACCTATTATTATTGTCTAAGATCTGTAGTAATTTTTGCATGCTTTAGAATAGATGGGATTTTCTATTTTCTAAATAAAGTCCCCTTAACTTAAAGAGAAGTTGTCTGGGATTACTTGGAGTGATGCGTACAATTAATGTCCACAGCGTAAGAACGTATTCCTTCATCTATTGTTTAATTATCTCAGCCTTGTCAGGCTGGAAATCAAAAACATAAACTGAGACTGAACAATTTGGCTATATATATAAATGTTCCTGGAATCCAACAGGATGGTGCACCTAAACTTGGTAATTTTTACATAAAATTATTATTCTTATTAATAATTGCCCTAAGCAATTATTCATAATTATTCATAGCCAAATCCTACCTATCTGCGGCACAACAACAGTTTAAAATGTTGTCCATAGTGGAAAACAGAATTTTTGGATTATTTTTATGTTGTGAGATGATTCTGGAAAAGTATGCGTTTCTGGAATTTCTTACTGCATTGTTATATGATTTGAGACGTTCGATGTACATTTGATGATTTATTGTGATTTTATTTTTCCTCCATTTTCCCTCTGCCACCCTGCAGCTCCTTTTTAATCTCTTAAAGTCTTCGTTTCTCCATGGTGTTTTTGGTTTTGAGTGTGTATTTATAACTTTAAATGGAGCCAGCAGGTCAAGAGTGGATTGAAGCCTTCTGTTAAAATTGTTAACAATAAAATCACAGGGGGCAGGTGAAACAATAGGAGGATTCTTTAAAAAAAAAAATCCAGAAAACCTGCAGCCACTTCAGGGGTTAGATGGCGCTGTCTGACAGTTCTCACGGAGGTCTCCTTCTGGATAAAACTGGTGATATTAAAAAACACACAGTAGTGGTCAGAGACAGCCACGTCAACAACAGAGGACACACTGGTGGACAGGCCATATGTGATGACCAAGTCCAGGGTGTGTCCTCTGTACTGAGTAGCTGTGTGACATGTTGACTAAAATCCATATAATTCAAAATATTTAAAAATTCTGTTGATAAAGCATCTAAGATGTTATCTATATGTAGATTCAAATCACCAGCTAAAGTTATTCGTTCATAAGAGTTGTGCAAAATTGATAAAAACTCTAAAAATTCTTGAATAAAAAGTGCACTCTTTTTAGGAGGCCTATAAACTGTGACACATAAAATCTGAGGAGTGCTAAAAACAGATGCAGTATATTCAAAAGTGCTAAAATTATCAAATAAAACCGGTTTGGCAGAAAGCGTTGACGAACTAATAAAAGCAGTTCCGCCTCCCCTTTTGCAACTCCTCGTGGAATAAGTGAAGTTAAAATTTGGTGGGGAGGCCTCTGTAAGAACAACGGGGGCATCTGCATTCAGCCATGTTTCCGTTAAAAATAAACAATTAATATTATGGTCTAAAATTAGGTCATTTATTATAAAAGTTTTATTCAGCAGAGAGCGAACATTTAGAAGTGCCATATTAATGGTGATTGGAGATAGAGTGATTGTATGGTTTACTGGATGTAGGACTTTTGGTAACTGTTTGAGATTATTAGGGTTGCATTTGCTATGTTTTATACTATTTTTCTGCTCTCTGCTGATAAAAACAGGTATGAATGATGTAAAACAAGATCCAAGTCCGATATGTGAGTTACTGTTAAAATTAGAACTGAGTTCATAGGAGCAGGGACCAGCTGCACATCCTATAACACACATAATGTGTTATAAGAGCAAGAAAGGTGAAGACAAATGAATAAAATAATCATCTAAACTTCACATTAAGTATGTTAGGGGGCTCTTTAACCCCTTTACATTCCTGCAATTTCCGCCCTACATTTCTTAAAAACGCATACCCAAAATTAACTTAAAGCTGTTCTTGAACCCTTTTGAGTAGAGACATGGCTGGGATCTCTCTGGAAAGCAAACACTCTAGAATTTATCCCAGAACTGTGTTAATATCTCTGAGTGCTATTGTTACCAAGCAATATGAATTTTAATGCACTGAAAAATAATTTTTTTATGTCCGATTATTTATTTTATATAAATACTTGTTGTAAAAATAGCTTTAAAAATAGGCTGGGACCTAAAACACACTGTGGGTCTGAAGCCTGAAGTATTACCTTCATCCAGACCAAATTTGACAGCAATAAACCAAAAAAATTAGTATTCTCCATACATTTTTATAACTACAGGTCAAAGGTGGTCAAAAGTGTGCCAAATGCGCCATCTCCCGGGTAAATGCCGTAGTTCTCACTGAATTAAAAATATCATCAGAATCATAACTGCATCTTACCACATAAAGCTCCACGGCTTCCTTCAATGTTGTATTTTGATTATAAAGGGTGATGGACACGGTGCTCAAACAGTATGTTACTGGTACGCGCTGTGCGTAATCTCTTCATGAATAAGACATTTTACGCACGTCAAATACTATGGCAGCGACTAAGTCCGCCCGGTCAAGTTATATATCTGCGTTTACAGCCTTACATTGGCTATTCGATGCCTTAATCGTCAGAGTTCTGGACCGCGATTGGTTCGAGTTACTTACCATAATGTGACTTTCCATTCATGCGCCATTGGTTGGAGATCTACCCTACATAAGGAATAAACGAATGAATTTTTTATTTTTTATTTTTTCTTCTTCTGGGCATGCTCAGTGACCTTTGTAGGCGGAAGTGAATCGGAAACAAAGCCGTAAAGACTACAAATATGGCCATAGACATTTCGGGAGCGCATTTTCACTGTTTGTTTTACATTTTCTATCGGTTTTGCTGTTGTCCGGGACTAATCACTTCATTGGAAGACTTTAATTTGACCCTTATTGATGTAAAAAAAAAACATTTTTGTTCGAAATGGATCGGTTTTGTCACGTCTTTTAAGCTCAATGATTCAAGAAAATAAGCACTCTAGCTTTATGTTCCAGTTTTTAAAGCATGATAGACACTAAGATGGAGAGTATTTACCAAACATCTACAGAAAATGTTGACAGTCACGACTTTGTACTTTTAAACATTGTTGAAGAAAGGGAATCTTTAACCTTTATTTATTTAATAGCTTTGTAAGCTACAAATTTAAAGCCCCATTTGATCTTTATGTTTGTCTTTTGTGTTATGTTTCTCTGTCAACACATTTCCATACAATGTAATGATAATGTGCATGGCATTTGACAAAAAAAAACAACTAAAATTATTTTTGGGAAGAGTCTTGACACAGAAGACAAGTTGTTCAGGATGTATTGTTTAAATTCTGGACTGTATGGATGGATCAAGTGATTGTTGAGTAGACAATCAAAAGTCTCAGATTTTTGTTATTTTTAAAAGGTAAATATTCAGTCATTAAAAAACAAGATATATACAATTAATTTTTAAGAAATGGCCTTAACAGCTCATGCTGAGGTACTCTCTCTCGAGTCAAGTGTTACTTGTCTTAGTGCTGCCATGACTTTCCAATAGATTTCCTTTGTCCTGAGTCTCTACCCCCTCTCTAAAAGGCTTTACACAGTGATACAAAGATCCATTTCCCTCTTCACGCCATTGTTTGGAGTCTATTCATCTTGTGAGGTGTCCTGTGTTTTTGGTATTGATTAGCTGTTAACTGCTGTCACAGCCTGAGCCACAGGGGACCTTGACAGGTATGTCTGATGATGTCGTCATCTCCTTCTCATTATCCTTTGACTCCAAGCAGAACCAGAGATGACCAGGACCCCTGCCTGACCTCCACCTCATCAGGAACTAAAGATGAATCATTACACTCTACATGGCATGGAAATAGACTGTACAGTATTAAGAAGGTGCTTCACACCAATTGGCACTTATTACCGAAACCTCTCTCGGAAATGAAGAGAAAATTTATTTTTACAAAAACCACAGAAGGCTGTTTGAAATTTTAGCAGACTAACAAGAGACAAAACGGGCACAATAAAAAAAAATCACCAATCTTCCAAAGCACAATAGTTTACCAGAAGTGAAAGGGGATTTGTTGTGGCTTGAAGCTGATGAGTGGTAGTTTACACAAAATCTAAACTACCTTTCATGAAACTTTTCACAAGAAAATGTAGAGCTGGATGATAACCTAGCAACTGTCGGAGAGGAAGCTCCTGACACTCAAAAGCAACACATTCATTTGATCTTGGAAATTACCCATCAGACGCAGCTGTCAGAAAGCAGTACCAGTGTGCTGCAAAGACATCTAGACACTCTGGTGAAGGCGTGCTGCCACTCAGAAGCGTTTTATGACAACATGCTCTGACAGACAGCTGTAGAAATAAACTATTAAGGCTCCACCTAACTTGCTGAATCCTGAACGCTCTTGTATTTACAGCATTCTGTATATGGGCTGAACCGTGTACAAAAACTAACATTCATTGCTATTACTCAAACTAAGATGTCTGGTTAGTCTGTAACATATGTTTAGTTGTGGGAGGTGAACTAAAAGAAATGTAGCTAATTTACAAGTCTTGATTAACTGCATATATTTCAAGCAGTAATCTTCGACACAGTAAGCAAGTTTTTTCAATTAAAATAAATTTTTGGTTGACTGTTTGAACAAATACATTAACTTACACACTTACATCACATGTCAACAGTCATTTTTGCTCTGATGCTTGAAGCAACATGACCTGATCCTGTGCTTTTTTTTGCAAAGTTTGTACACAATCATGCCCTAATTTAATTTAATTTGAGTAATCATGATGGTATAACTAAAAGCCAGTAGCAGACGATTGCAGTCTTGTAACTCATCCCTTTTCACTGTCTGCATCCTCTTCACTGTTTGGAAATGAGCATTAGATGATTTACAAAGACGCAACTTAAATAGCAGTCACAGTTTTCTTTAATCGAAACGGACACATTTGTCATATCATTACACATGTAAAAACAATGCCTGGAATGGTTTTAAAAAAGAAACATTTTATTTACATAAGGCTTTTCTGGTCATTTGTAGTATCTCCTTTATAGCAAATTGCCTTGGACTTCTCTCAGCCACTCTTGTTTAGTTTTCCCAAATAAAATGCATTTTTTGAATCTGTGTGACTTTCTTGTCACTTTTTGGTAGAGTTGTACTCAAACTCTTTACCATAACTACACAGGTGACACTCAGCTCTACATTACAATGTCATCAAGTGACTATGAACGCATTCAATCATTAAGCAGATGCATAGAACAAATCATTGGTGGATGTACCATAATGTTCTTCAGCTGAATAGAAACAAAACTATAGTCTTTTTTCTCAAATTTTCACCACTTTCCTTTATTCTGTCAAAACAATGTAATGTTTCTTGATTGTTTGTTCTTTTATTTTATTCACCATGTGAATCACTTTGAATTGCCCTGTTGCTTTAAATGCATTACAAAAAATTTGCCTTTCTTTATCTATACTGAGCATCAGTCCAAACCATGACCAAAGCTTATTAAGAACAAGACAAGATCATAATTCTGAGGGAGATGAGACAGAGAGAAGACCAAAACTGAGGAGAGGGGATACAAAGTCCAAAACTAACTCAATCTGAGACTTTGCTAAAAACATAAGGACCAAATCAATGTGGTTCCTCCACATGTATTACCTTGTTGTTTCTGATCACTATTACCATACCTTAAACCACTATGATGTTTCCAATTTGAAAAATATAAGTCCACTCTGACATTAAGAACTTGTTTATTGTCTCTTACCTTTCCTCAGTCAGTCATTTAGTTAATGTTACAACAATGGACTTGACGGACAAAAAAACTATGCTGCACATAGAGAACAGAGGAACAGGTATAGAACACTGAATCACAGAATGCACAGCATTAACCGATCAGAATGGTGTGGTCATATTCAGGAGGGATCTCGCACAGCTGAAGATTCCTCTGATGTCATAGGTCTCAAAGCTGTGTTCTGTCTATTCCGCAGTGACGCTGCTTTGGGGTGACCTGCTAATGAAGGTTTTAATGTCGCTGCCAAGTAAGACTGTCATTGAAGAAAACCCTTGATTGCATGGCAAGTTGTTGACTGTAGCAGACAAAAACCTAAGTCTAGCAATGCCTGAACCTGGTTGTCTGAGCTTCTGCAGTAAGAGAATCTCCTGTGGACATGGGGTGTCAAAGGGTGGCAGTTACCACCCTAAAAGAAAGCCTTTCCAACCCTGCTGCCACCCCAGCCGGCAGTTATTAATTCAAGAAACAGTTACGTAAAATTGCATGACATTAAGAGCGTGAAACTCCTTTTTCATAACCTGGCAAAAGCCAGATCTATGTGTAGCCCCGCCCCGTGTCTACACATCAATCTGGAACTGCTCCTGCAAAAAGCGTCTGAAAAAGGGAGGGCCATCTTGTATAATATTTTGAACTGATTGGAGGACATGCAGGCAGGTGTCCGCACACCATGACTTGTTCTTAGCCAATCACAGTAACAACTCATGACGTACAACAAAAAATTTTTTTAATCGCCTTAGCTTCACTTATGCCATGTCTTTGGGTGATTTCTGCCGGTTTTGCATGGAGAATATGTGCATAAAGGGTGTTTTGAAAAACACCTGTCTCATTTTTCAAACAAGAAATCATCTCTAGATCTCCTAAAACAGATTCAATAGCCGCTTCTTCGCACACGTCCACCAGCGCGGTCATGTTTGTTTTTCTTTGCCTGGGCACTTGCTACTGTCGTCATACCTGAACACCGGCCCATGCGCCCGCCCCAAAATACAATGCTAACCAACGATTGGTCCGCACCACCACTGGAGTCGAGTCAGACGGTTTAGTTGGAGCAGTACAAGATGGATTTTCGTGGGTTTGGAAAAATCTAAATCTCGTCAGAATCAAGCTTGCAGCTCAAGGTTACATTTTTCATGGCACATGAAAATCACCACATTATATTCTCTTTGGTGAACCTTTTAAAACTGCTCTGCAGAGTTTGTTAAGCGTGCTGCAGAGAGTGCACCATGTGGCCATCAGAGGAACTGCAGTCAGCAAAATGCGCACTACTGTGACATTCAGGCGTGTTATCATCAGTCTGAGCTCTACGATGGACAGAAGCTGTTTTCGCTCTTTTTATATTTCTTCTCTTCTTTGACTTACGTAAGGCTTGTGGGGCTGTCTGGGCTGGCGAGCCTAGCTTATCTAGAGGCTCCGCCTCCTCGTGAACGCGCATACGTGGGTATGTACGCTCAAGGTGGCAGCATGTTGGAGTAGCTCTGTTACTTTGGTTCATATTTTTATTTTTATTTTTAAACTATAATTCTTCCATTTCTGGTAGAAACATCGTTTTTGTGGACAACTGTTCTCTCTGGTTTTGAATGCTGTGCAGCTGGAAGGATTTTTGCTGATACTTTTTTATTTTTGGACATTTGTTATGATGCATAACCATGGCAGAAAGATGGTTTACAACTGGCAGCAGCTGATTAACATCACAAAAGCTCAAATAATACCTCAACTACAGCCACAAAACCCTGATGAGTTGAAAAGAAGACGCCATAGATCCAGGGCATCCTCTACATCAGACTGTCATACAACTACAGAGCGTCTTCAGTCAGAGGCTTCTTCAGATCTGCAGAGCGCTACAGGAGATCATCCCTACCCACAGTAATCGGCATCTACAACAAATCTTTGAAGGAACTTGCATAATGAGTTACAACAACATTTAATTTCCCTTTGGGATTAATAAAGTAATTTTGAATTTGAATTTGAATTGAATGTATGTGCGTCGTTGCGTCACGGCACGCACACTCACAGGCGCACCCCAAGTTGGTACCATTTACCAACCATCGTAGAAAGTACTAGATTCAATCGTGTCGTCAGGAGATGAAAAAACTGACTATAGATAAAAAATAAATAATAACAAAAATATTACATAATGCAGCATTAATGTGCTTAAATAACCTAAAGCAAAACAAATACATGTATGTATCTGTCAAATACGTAAATACAGCTGAGCGAAGAGGTGAAGCATGTGTTTTGACTGAACAATGAAACAAAAGTTTAGTAACCTGTTTCAGTGAAAAACATTTTTTTCAACACAATGTATTAACACTATGTAAGTTCTTGTATGTATGTATATACACATATATATATATATATATATATATATACATACATACATACATACATACATGCATATATACATATATATATATATATATATACATATATACATACATACATACATACATACATATATATATACAGGTATATACTGTAAAAAATGACTGTGTAATACACAGTAATTTACTGTGTTTCTGTAAAGTTAGTTACTGTAAATGTTTTTAAAGTAAAATATTGTATAATTAACAGTAATTGGCAAAATACCGTCACGGTAATCACGGTAATAAACTCAATACTGTATATATTCACAGCAGACCAGGTTCTACTGTGGTAAGTCACAGTAATATCATCACTATCGTAAAAAACAATGCAAGAATTGACAGTAGTGTGAAATTTCACAGTACCATATTGTGTACTGTAGAACATCACAGCAACCATAACAGTATTGTAGAAATTCACAATAATTATTTGAAATTTGCAGTAACATATTGTGTACGGTAGGGAATGGCAGTACCTATATGTATATGTATATATATATATATATATATATATATATATATATATATATATATATATATATAGGTATATATATTCACAATATTATAATGGAATTACAGTAACATATTTTTCTGTTGGAAATGGCAGTAACATGTACAGTACTGTAAAAGTTCACAGTAACCATTACAGTACTGTAGAAATTTGCAGTTACATATTGTGTACTATAGAAACCTCAACCAGTATAGTAGGCTACTGTAAAAAATCACAGTAACTCATTGTGTACTGTGTAAAATTACAACAAATGAAAATTTCAGAGTAATATGGTGTACTCTGGGAAATCAAAGCAACCAGCATGATACTGTAGAAATTCACAGTAATATATCAAAATTTACAATGTACTTGTAGGAAATGACAGCAACTAGTACAGTAGCCTATTGTAAAAATTCACAGTAACTGGTATTATCTGCGACTCCCGTTCGAGATTCATGAGGTCTAGTCTTGGTTGTCCTTTTAAATGCACCTTTTCCACACAATCATAGTATTTTGTAGAGATTTGTAATGTAAATGTAAACTAATAAAAATCTCAATACACTTTTTACCCTTTTCAATTTACTTGATTTGTTTCTTTTGGCTCGATAATACCAGTGAGCCAAACCGACTTCTGGATGCCTGAATGGCCAGGGCACATTATCAATCGAAAATAAGTAAGTAGGCTATGTAAGTATGTTTGGAACATAAATGTGACAGCCCACACTTATCACAGTGTTAGATTGACTTGGTTTTGTTTTTTTGGTGGAAGGACTAATTCAAAAATGATTTAAATAAACCAGCTGATAGTTTCCCCCCAACATTTTGCGATGACGTTTTCCACATGCTGGAGAGGCTTTCGAGCCAATCAGAGGCTAAAAATGACGGGACTAGCCTCCAAAAGAAATAGCCAATCAAGCGAGATAATTTCTATCCAATCAGAGGGGAGGAAGGCGGGACCTGCCCAAACTCTGTGATTTTTCCAATATTCGCTGCCCACGAAGCCACCTAGATCACGTGATCACAATCCTCGCGCGGTTCACACGCTGTAGCCGAGAGTTGCGCGGTAAGCTCCCAAAAAAGTCTGCTGTAGGGAAAAAAAGTAAGAAGAGTACTGTTTTCACCACAACGTAGATGCGTGCAGCAGCACAAGGTGCATGTAAGTAACTTTTCTCTTAACTGGCTTTAGTCAGTCTAACTTAGTTTGCTCATAAGACTAGTCACATATACTTGAAAAAGAAGAAGTTGCACATTCTTCTAGTTTGAGTTAACTGCTGTTCAGATTCAAAATGTCTTACACGTGTACTGTTGGTAAATTCAAAGCTGTGTCAACTCCTGGTTTCATTCGACATGTTAAAATTCACAGAAATCTTGCAAACATTAGATTTCAGTGTGGATATGCAGAGTGTCCTACAGCCTTTACAACAGTAACTGCACTTCAAAAGTCCATACGCCCACAGTTAAATCAAGGGCACAAACAGAGGGACATGCTTAACATGTAAAGTGAGAAATAAACGCTACAGTTGCAACATTGATTGAATACACATTTATAATGGCTATTTTAACTTTTTTAATGACATTAAGGATCTTCTATGCAATGAGACAATGAAAGTACTGTAGTCTGCAGGGTTCTCACAGCATCTTCTGGCATGTTCTCTCTGAACCACAACAGAGGTTATGCCAAAAAGATACCAGGTAGCCTACTAGCTACTACTTTTCCCCATTGTAAAACTAAAAAGGTGAGTCGGTTTGAGCTGATACTATACAGTGGAAAACACTCTGTTTACTCTTACTGTATGTATTCTTTCTGTAATAATTGTCTGAAGTGCTTTTCTGTGCTTTGTGTTAATCTAAATTCTAATATTCATAGGTGACAACAACTCCTGCCGATGCAGAGGAACAGTTTGTCCTCCCCAGCACCCCAAGGCTCATTGCACTAAGTAAAACTGTCATTCAATAAAAGCAGATTTAGAGAAGAATGAAACTAAGTGGACATACACAGATAATGTAGTCGGGTAACTCTTGTCGCAGTTCAACTTCAAAACTAAATGCTGTTTGAGATGGCATTATAAAAAAAGATAGTTCATGCCCCTTTAGTTGTTGGGGAGGTATTTGTCATTGTATATTGTGCATATGGTGTATGTCACATTTGTCCTCTGTATTAACTTTATTAAGATTAGTGAGGAAGTGTCATTACTGCAGGTATCATTACTGCAGGAGAAAATTCCAACACATTGACTTGGTAGGCCAGGGATGAGCCAATGACCTTTTGACCTTCTGATTGCAGGAGACACTGTGTGGTCTGCTAACAAGTGGATGCTGTCCATAGAAGGCCATGTTGTAATCCCACTTTCACCTCCTATGCCGGATTTCAAAACTGCCTTGGCTGTCCTCTTTGCCAGTTTCTATGTATTCAACATTGAATATCAGGTGGAAGCAGTCACAACACTGGAATTTGTTCAGAGGTATTGTCAATAACATTCTCACTTAACTTAAGGCTGCTCGATTATGGCAAAAACAATGGATCACAATTATTTTTGACATTGACAACAGACTTGACATTGTTTTTAAGATTCTCCCCATGGGAGTCAAATAAAGTTAAGCTTTGTCTTGGAACACAGTATCAAGTGTCAATACTGATAAATAAATTCAAATTCAATTCAATTTAAAAATAGTTTAATGATCCCAGAGGGAAATTAAGTGTTGTTGTAGCTCATGGAATAATTTTTTTAATGAGTTGTTGTAGATGATGATGGCTGCGGGCAGGAAGGATTTCCTGTAGTGGACTGTGTTGCAGCGAAATTGAAGAAGGCTCTGACTGAAGACGCTCTGTTGTTGTATGACAGTCTCATGAAGAGGATGCTCAGGGTTGTCCATAATTTTTTTGATTTTATGAAGAATCCTTCCTTGCATCATCATCTCCAGATTTTACGCATTCGTCCCCAGAACAGAACCAACCTTCTTCATCAGCTTGTTGAGCCTTTTTAAATCCCTGACTCTGATGCTGCTACCCCAACAGATAACGGCTGAAGAGATTACACTCTCCACAACAGACTTGTAGAAGATTGAGATATACAGTGCAAAATGAGATGGCAAGCTATACCGTTTGTCCAAAGTGTTGATTAGCTTCTTAAATCCTGGGTTGTTCACTGTGTTTTGAGTATGTTTTTTTATTATTTTTTTTGGTCACGTGTTTTTATATCTATTATGTTTTATATCAAATTGTGACATAAAAATCAGCCTTACAGTACAGGTAGTATGCCCGTGTAACATTGGCAATAAACGGCCTCAACAAGTCTTTTAATTTAGGGTGCGATTCCCACTTCTTTATGTATTCCTGAGAGTTTAAACTGAGACATAATGACTGTTTAACGTCCGTCACAAAGAAGCCAGACACAGTGGACGAGCTGAGTAACTGAGCTGAATGAGTGCAATCTGTGAAATATTTTTTGAGCAGTTGTTTATTTTAGACAAAAAAATAATATTTAAAACTTACCCTTACTATGGGCGGGTAGTGCGATTCATTTTCAGCCTGAACGCAGTGGGGTAAATATCGGCTCTGACTGCAGCTGGACTGGTGGCCTGCTGTAAGCGTTCTGACACAGGCGAGCTCACGGCAGCCCCGCTCCTCGGTGAGAAGAGTCACGTCTGATTCACACCGACTACACAGTCTCCAAAAGTCTCTAATAACACTAGCCACACTTGCTAGTCGACATTTTGAAAAAGAGTTGCGAGAGGGGTCTAAAAAGTTGCTAAGTATTACGAGACATGTTGAGAACTAGAATGAAACCAAAGTGTTTGGGAGGTGCGCTGGATTTGCAACTTGGAACAGCGTGAGAGTAAACTACAAAGGACGAGAAAAAAATCGGATCATTTAATTTTTATGATTGTTGAAAACCCAGATCGTAATTAAGATTAAAATTCAATGAATCGACCAGCACTAACTTAACTTTGTGCTACAAATATTTGGAAAAATCCGAGAACACTTCATAGTGGGGAAAGAATATTAGATTGTATTCCAAGATGAAAACACAGAATCAGATCAAATATAAAATTATTTGTACGTACAAATGTTCAGTCAAGGCAATACTTTTATTGCGTATGTTTAAGGCGAATGTTCAAAACTCAAATCGGCATAAAAGCCATTTCTATGTTTTAACAGTTAAGGGGCACCTTGACTCTTAAAGTACAGATCTTTTCAGGTTAATTTCTATAAACTTCCTGATCTGTCCTGAGAGGAATTCTGTTAAGATGATGTGCTCATCAAACTGGCCAAGAGATATATTAACTTTTATTTTCATTTTGATTAGGTTCCTTGCCAGGATTAATCCAGATTCCATCAAGTGCACAGCCAAGGTCCAGACAAGCAGGAAAACTGCCAGAACTGTGAAGCGAAAGACTTCTTATATAAATCCATGCGTCGTTTCCTTCATGAATGCCTTCTGTGCATTTGACTGGCAAAACAGCTAGATTAAGGTGAGGTTCTGATACTAGCCATTATATATATGAAGATGGGTTTGTTGATGGGTTGGTCAAACTTCTAAGTCTAAAAATCTTAGTCAAAATAACGTTTAACTACTTTCCACTGAAGAGATAGTCAGTACTTATTAAATTTTCTTTATTAAACACACCTTTATTGGATTATGTTGTGGCATAAATTGGATAGATATTACATATTGAAAACCTCAACATTATTAAGTAAAACTAGCTGACAGACAAGCATTAACTACAGTGTGCTGTGGCAATGCAGTTAGTAATTGCCACTTTGCCCACTTGTGAGGACAGGAAAGAAGCTAGGAGGGAGGGAAGAAGGGAAGGGAAGGCTGGTCCGTTGTCATTCTTCCCTGTCTGGTTCCTGCCTTCCTTGTTGCCCGTCAAACTTTCCTGTCCAGTACCTGTTTTCCCCATCTCTGCATTTGTTGGTTCTCCTGTGTTTTGTAAGTTATTGTTTCTTGTTTTTGTTGCAATTAAATCATTAAATTTTTACTTGCTGCATTTGGGTGCTTAAACCAAACATGACACTGCTGACTGGCCTTCTGCAAGCTTGCACATACATTTAATTAGTTTTGCTTAACACCCTGAATGGAACACTTCATTTCAGTTCAAGTCATCTGACTACACATTGATTTTACAGACAACACAAACAGGATGAGCTCCTTCCTCATGTGATAGGTGGAGCCCAGAAGTAGGATATATAATTCAGCTTTTTCAGTGTGTTTTTAACTCTTTCTTGTCTATGCTATATTTTGTGTAAGACTGAGGTCAGGTGCTGCCATTGTACCATCTACTTGCTGAGCCTTAATTAAGCCTGGTTAAATTTATTCAGTAGTATGAGTTTTTGTAAGTGAGACTGTTAGTGAAAGAAAATAACTGGCACATGTTATGTGCTACCAGCTGATTCGACGGGGGTAAGCCGTATTGCGTCATTTCCTGTTTTCACTGTTGCGCTCCCTGTAAACTGTTTGGTGTTCAGAGTCTCTTGAATTGATCTTATTTTCTCTCTGCTGAACCCTTTCTAAGTTATTTTAACACACAAGCACACTAAAACACACGTTTTGTGGTGGTGTACTTTACGTTTTGGGAACTCCTTGTGTTTCACACAGCTTTTCTTGGGGTGGTAAGGTCTCGCTAGCTCAGTTAGCTTAGCTTCATTGCGGCTATGGCTACTCTTCTCTCTCCTGTCTCTAACTCTTCTCTTCTCTCTTGCTCTCTCTGTCAGATGTTTAGTTACTTCCCTGCCTACTTTAGTGATAATGGTAACTGTAATAAATGTAATATTTTTGTAGTTTTGGAGGCGAGGGTATCAGAATTAGAAGCACGGCTCAGCGCTGTTGAAAAACCAGCAGATAGCCGAAGCCCATTAGCCAGCGCGGAGCCAAAAAGGATAGAACCCCCTAGCTGTCCTCCGGTAGAGCCCGCGCAGCCGGGACCTCAGGCTGGTTGGGTGACTGTACGTAGGAAGCATAGTTCTAGGACCCAGCCCCCGGGCCACCACCAACTGGTCCACGTTTCTAACAGATTTTCCCCGCTCAGCGACACACCCGCTGAGAAGCCGACCCTGGTAATTGGCAGCTCCATAGTCAGAAACGTGGCATTAGAGACACCATTGACCATAGTCAAATGTTTGCCAGGGGCCAGAACGGGCGACATCAAATCCTACCTGAAACTGCTGGCTAAAGATAAGCGTAAATACAGTAAGATTGTTATTCACGCTGGCGGTAATGACACCCGGTTACGCCAATCGGAGGTCACTAAAATTAGTGTTGCTTCGGTGTGTAAGTTTGCCAAAACAATGTCAGACTCGGTAATCTTTTCTGGTCCCCTGCCTGATAGGACCAGTGACGACATGTTTAGCCGCATGCTGTCATTCCATCAATGGTTGTCTATGTGGTGTCCTGCAAACGATGTGGGCTACATTGATAACTGGAGAACTTTTTGGGGAAAACCTGGTCTGATCCGGAGAGACGGCATCCATCCCACTTTGGATGGAGCAGCTCTTCTTTCTAGGAATATGGCCGAATTTATTAGTCCTCCAAAACACTGACAACCCAGGGTCCAGACCAGGAAGCAGAGGTTTAACCCACCTCTCTGCTGCTTCTGTACTGTTACCCCCACATTACTCTATAGAAACAGTGTCTTGCCCACGGCCAAAATTAAATGGATTAAAAGTTAAGCCAACAAAAGCAAATTATGGAAGTCTCATAAAAATAAATACAACTTTGACTGAACAGAAAAATAAATCTATTAAATGTGGTTTATTAAACATAAGATCTCTCTCCTCAAAGACTTTGTTAGTAAATAACTTGATTTGTGATAATCACATTGATTTCCTTTGTCTCACAGAAACCTGGTTGCAGCAGGAGGATTATGTCAGTATAAATGAGTCAACTCCTTCCAGTCATTTAAATTTTCACATTCCTAGAAATACTGGGCGAGGGGGAGGAGTTGCAACCATTTTCCGTTCTGATTTACTAATTAGTCCCAGACCAAGTGATAGCTACAGTTCTTTTGAACATCTAACCCTTAATTTTCCTCATCCAAGTTGCAAAAAATTAAGACCATTTTTGTTTGTGGTTTTGTATCGTCCACCAGGCCCTTACTCTCAATTCTTGGATCAGATCTCACATTTTTTATCTGATTTAGTATTAAATACTGATAGGGTTATTATAGTGGGGGACTTTAATATTCATGTGGATACTGAAAGTGGTAGCCTTAATACAGCCTTTAATGCTATTTTAGACTCAATTGGCTTTACTCAAAAAGTACAGGGATCGACCCACTCGGGTAAACACACTTTGGACCTTGTACTGACATACGGTATTGAGTGTGAGGAAATAACAGTCCACCCACATAACCCGGTCCTGTCTGACCACTTCTTAATAACTTTTGAATTTACTTTAACTGACCATCTTAAATCTGAAAGAAAATTTCATTATAGTAGAGCTTTATCAGACAATGCTGTAACAATTTTTAAAGAATCTGTTCCATTCTTACTTTCCTTAGTGTCTCAGGGTAACACAGTGGATGGCAGCAATTCTATCTCTAATCCCTCAGAAATTGATGATCTGGTTCACAGCGTTACGTCCTCATTGCGTTTGGCATTAGATAGTGTAGCCCCCTTAAAAAAGAAAGTGGCTAGCCATAGGAGGCTGACTCCTTGGTTCAACGCAGAGTTGCGTACTTTAAAGCAGAATACTAGGAAGTTGAAGAGAAAATGGCGCTCTACACACCTAGAGGATTCCTATTTAACATGGAATAACAGTCTACTGCTGTATAAAAAGACCCTTCGACAAGCTAGAACAGCATATTTTTCATCATTAATAGAGGCGAATAAAAACAATCCTAGGTTTCTTTTTAGTACAGTTGCCAAACGTACACAGAGTCATAGCTCTGTTGAGCCAACTATTCCCCCAGCTCTTAGCAGTGATGATTTTATGGGATTCTTCGTAAATAAAATTAATTCTATTAAAAATAAAATCATTGGCATCCTCCCAAACATGATTACTTCTTCCTCAGTAAATGAGGCAGTATCGGAAAGAACTGTAGAACCTCAGTTGTGCTTAGGCTGTTTTGATTCAGTCGAGCTTTCGGAATTATCAAAAATATTAGCCTCATCTAAACCTTCAACTTGTATGTTGGACCCAATTCCAACCAAATTATTTAAAGAAGTGTTCCATTTGGTTCCTGGCCCCATTTTGGATATGATGAATCTATCCTTAGTAAACGGATACGTACCACAATAATTTAAAATAGCTGTAAATAAACCTTTAATCAAGAAACCTTCCCTTGATCAAGATGACTTAGTGAATTACAGACCTATATCTAACCTTCCTTTCTTATCCAAAGTCCTTGAGAAAATTGTTGCTAATCAAGTCTGTGAGCATCTAAACAGTAACGAGCTGTTTGAAGAGTTTCAGTCAGGTTTTAGAGCTCATCATAGCACTGAAACAGCACTGGTGAAGGTTACTGATGATATTCTCATGGCCTCAGATAATGGACTTGTGTCTGTTCTGGTTTTGTTAGATCTCAGTGCTGCTTTTGACACAGTCGATCATAATATTCTCCTAGAAAGGCTTGAACATGTTGCAGGGATCAAAGGAACAGCACTAGGCTGGTTCAAATCATATTTGTCTGACAGATTCCAGTTTGTTCATCTAAATGGTAAATGTTCTTCACTCTCAAGGGTTACTTGTGGAGTTCCACAGGGTTCTGTGCTTGGACCAATTCTGTTCACCATATATATGCTCCCAATTGGTAGAATCATTAGACAGCATGACATAAATTTCCACAGCTATGCAGATGATACACAACTATATTTATCCATAAATCCTGATGAACCCAGTCAGTTAGGTAGATTACAGGCATGTCTGGAAGACATAAAAACATGGATGACCCTAAACCTTTTGCTTTTAAATTCTGACAAAACAGAAGTTGCTGTCTTTGGACAAGAAGTTCTTAAACAGAGGCTGATTAGTCAATCACTTCATCTGGATGGCATTAAATTGGCCCCCAGTAATAACGTAAAGAACCTCGGCATTAAGTTTGACCGAGACTTGACATTTAAATCCCATATTAAACAAGTTTCTAGGATTTCTGTCTTTCACCTCCGGAATATTGCTAAAATTAGAAACATTCTGTCCAGGAGTGATGCTGAGAAACTAGTCCATGCATTTGTTTTCTCAAGGCTGGACTACTGTAACTCTTTACTATCAGGAAGTCAACAAATTGCCATTAAAAGCCTTCAGTTGATCCAAAATGCGGCAGCAAGAGTTCTGATGAATATTAAAAAGAGAGATCACATTTCTCCTGTTTTAGCTTACCTTCATTGGCTCCCTGTTAAATCCAGAATATAATTTAAGATCCTTCTTCTTACATACAAAGCCCTTAATAATCAAGCTCCATCATACATCAGAGATCTAATTGTTCCATATGTTCCTAACAGAGCCCTTCGCTCTCAGACTGCAGGTTTACTTGTAGTTCCTAGGATTTCTAAAAGTAGAATGGGAGGCAGATCTTTTAGTTATCAGGCTCCTCTCCTGTGGAACCAGCTCCCAGCTTTAGTCCGTGAGGCAGACACTCGGTTTACTTTTAAGGCCAGGCTTAAAACTTTCCTTTTTGATAAAGCTTATAGTTAGAGTGGCTTAGATCATCCTGAGCTATCTCTGTAGTTATGCTGCTATAGGCTTAGACTGCTGGAGGACTGACTTACCAATTTTCTTCACTCTGCTACTTCTTTTTCTCCTACTACTCTCCAGTTGTATTACAGTACATTCTGTTATTTCGACTGTTAACTTTGTTTTCTCTCTGTGTTTTTCTCTCCATAGAAGATATACCTGGTCTGGTATCCTGCTTGGCTCCAATGCCATGTTGGACAGGGGGCATCGACTGGGATGATCCTCCCAGTTACTGAACATCCACTGTGTTCTGTTATCAACTTTTTACTTTCTGTAACATAGAAAGTTCTCTTATATCAGATCTTCTGTTTCTTCTGAGTTTCTGCTCTGTCTTCTCAAACCCCCAGACGGTCGTGGCAGATGGCCGCTCCTACTGAGCCTGGTTCTGTTGGAGGTTTCTTCCTGTTAAAGGGGAGTTTTTCCTCTCCACCATCGCTACATGCTTGCTCAGTATGAGGGATTGCTGAAGGATTGCTGTGGTTGGAAAGTCTGCATCAACGGGGCCCAACCTCACGCTAATGACTGAGGCAATCTGCTGGGATTCCTTAAAATAGGAAACTCTTTAACTGATTGGAATGTTTGTATAAATGTATTGAAATGACTTCTTGTTAAGTGCCTTGAGATGACATCTGTTGTGAATTGGCGCTATATAAATAAACTGAATTGAATTGTGTTGCATGTGTCCACCGCATTGTGTCCACTTCCGGCAATATTGTATCGAACCACAATCGGGCCAAATAAGAAAGACAGCATCAGCTCAACTACTGAACATCTGTTTGGGGCCATTAAAGGAAACAAGTGATTCGGCCGACCCGGACCTCAGCCAACAGTGCCAGAGGTCAGCCACAATCTGGCCAATTATGCTTGCTATATGGGATTGACCCGGCTGTGGGGTGACACAGGTTAATAGATTTAACTTGTATATATTTAATCATATATTAATATATTTAATCTATGTATTTTCCCACACGTCAAACCACTGTTACCCTTTACCCTCGGGTAGTGAAGTCAGTTTGTCGCTTCCGCCAAACTGCTGCACAAACACCGACATCTGTAGCCAGGATTTTTCCTTCCTTTAACAGAGTGGTTTGTGTGTGTGAAGTCGTGTCTTCTTCCGCGCATCTGGGCCGCTTTGGGGCAGTGAACTGTTCACACTGGAGCGTGTTTGCTGTTGCATTTTAGGTATAGTGTGAACAACCACACACAAAAAAATGGATTTGATCAAAAAACAGAATTAAGCATTAAGACCTGCAGTGTGATCCGCTCCCTCCAAATACTGCTGTGGTGATTGCAGTAATTGATTCCACCTGTCGCTGCTTCAGCCTCCAGCACCTGTAGAGCAAAGGTGGAAACAGCTCCTCCTGCTGGATCCTGACATCTGTATGCTTTACTGACATTACAGAGATTCAGGTAACGGAAAGGTTTGGGCAAATTCCTCATATAGGTTCGGTTGATAAATCCTCTAGATAAGAGTTGCTTGAGAGGGTTGTTTGGAATGCCTAGTTTACATGTACTTTGTTGTTTGTTGTTTCAACACCCACACATGTTTGGTGTGGGTGTGTTTTATGACCTGTTGTAAAACCGTGTAAACAAATAAAACTACATGGGGAGAGTTAACTCTTTGGAGAACTCATCAGCGTTGGTGGGTGCCTGTTCTTCCCATGCATGCATGAAATTCGATTCTCTCCTATGACTGATTTCTTCCTCAGATATTTTTGCTCTTTCATGTTGCAGAAATATTTCCAACAAAGCCCTATTTTTGAAGGTTTAATTGTAGACTAGTCCCTGATTAGGCTTTTCAAAGTCAACATTTAAATTAATGATAATAATGAGACTATACTTATGCATTTTACCTTGTGCGGACCCTGCTTTAATCCCTTTCGTTCTGTATGTAATCACAAGAAGTGATAGTTACAAGAGAACTGCAATGATGAAAAGTTGATCTAAGTTTTTTGGGCTATAGAACTGAAGTCGAAATTGGAAGCAGTCAATAGAAAGATTAGTTTGATCATCATAACCAATATGATTTTGAATTAGTCAATCATAAATCAATGTAATGTTTTATTTCAATAAAGATTTTTATATCTCTCAAAAGAGGCCTTCTTAACAGAGAAATGTGTAATAAGGGCTGCATTAGAATGACATTTCCCAGTCTGAGAGAAAAGAGGAGAGTAGTGAGGTGCAAGGTTGGGTGTCCGACGATGTCCAGTCGAAACCTCTCAACCTCGCCCCACCTCCAGGCCCTGCTCCAGAGGGGGCCCCGGTGATCTAATTAATTTTCTAATTAGAAATTAGAAAATGTCTATTTCTGTAAAATAAAAAAAGAGATATCTCAAGAAGATGAAATTAGGAATAATAGAATAAGAATAAGAGATACTTTAAAATCCCCGTGGATTTTATGCAGGTGTGAATACACACAAACGAATCCTGGTGCGGATCAGACAACCGGACCGAGACCCCCTTTTTTAGGTGGTCTCGGTCCACTTCCAAACGGACTCTGGTGTGGTTTGCTTCAGGTGTGAATACAAACCACTCTTGATCCGAACCAACTCCGGGATACATGTGCCTTTTTGGACTAGCAAGGTAAGTTCATACCTGATCCTTCGTCTTCTGTTTTGCCATGGTGCTGTGAGCATGTCATGGGTCAGGGCACACAGAGCACATTGTCTCCTTCGGGTTACTGCAAGCACTCCCCGACACCTTTCCAAAATACGTAACAGAGCGTAGCAAAATCTGCGTTGAATGAGCTGCTCTTGACACTCAATGTGATTTTTGCAGCTCCAAGAACCAGTAGAGCTTCCATGTTTTGCTCCATTTCCGGGTCTGCGCTCTGTGTGCCACCGTTGTCATTGCTGTCCAATGGCCGCACCGTGCGATCGTCACACGCGTGGATGTGTTTACAAAATATAGTTCACTTGCAAAAAGTACAGTGTGAATGTAAACCGCACCAAACGAAAAAAATGAAGTCCGCTTTTGGTCCGGACCAAACAAGCGGACCAAAGGACTTTTCTGGTCTGAATACACCCTCAGTTTCAAGTGCAACCATTCCAAGACCATACAAACATTAACCAAATACGGGATTTGGAAGACCGCGGTGGCAGCCGGCTTTACCAGCGCCCCTTTAGCAGATAGAAATGATTCACAATAGGTAGGGGATGGGAGAAGGGGAGAAAAAACGGCATCTAAGCCCTGTCCCCTATTAGAGGGCACAGTTTAGGTGCTAAGAAAACACCTCAATACATAAAAAGCACATATATCATTCACAACACATAATAACACAAGGCAGGAAGGGTGGTCCTGTGAGTCGGGAGCTCATAGGCTCAAGTGGGGGATGGGGGAGTGGGATGAGATGGAGTGTCCTTTTGCACACACATCCATGGGAGTTTTTGTTTGGTCTACCAAGACCAGGTAGTCAAATTCCAGTAGATTAGAAATAGTTTTAGAAACAGGCAACGATTACTTTTTTTCTTGCCGTAGAGTCTGTCAGTGGTTCAAATTCAGTCCAAATGGCCAAATCGTGGGTCAGATTACCTTCCAACTGGCTGAGAACTTCTCCAAGTTATTACCCATGCAGCGGTACGAGTCCAATTTTGCTCACACATCGCAAATTGTCTTAGTGTTGACAGCACAGCAGCCTTCCTGTAGCCTGGGCAGCCTGCTAATAGCTGCCTTTAAGCTTCAAGTTTTCGATACCTCGGAAAATGCACTTGCGATAATCAGCAGATATCCGGTTATCATGAATCCAATTAGGCTGCACAGTGGTGCAGTTGGTAGCACTGTTGCCTTGCAGCAATAAGGTCCTTGGTTTGAATCCCGGCCTAGGATCTTTCTGCATGGAGTTTGCATGTTCTCCCTGTGCATGCTTAGGTTCTCTTCGGGTAATCTGGCTTCCTCCCACAGCCCAAAAACATGATTGTTAGGTGAATTGGTCTCTCTAAACTGTCCTTGGTTATGAGTGTGTGCGTGCATGGTTGTTTGTCCTGTATGTCTCTGTGTTGCCCTGCGATGGACTGGTGACCTGTCCAGGGTGTACCCCGCCTCTCGCCCCTTTACCGCTGGAGATAGGCACCAGCCCCCCCGCAACCCTGCATTAGGATGGACGGGTATAGAAAATTGATGGATGGATGGATTGATGAATCCAATTATATAAATGATTCCAACGTCCTCGATGGTCAAAAGCAAATGACACAAGATCCTCCACAATGTTCCAACGGAACAACTCTGCTCTACCTTTTAGCTGTTCTTCGGGAAAAAATTTCGTCAATTGTTTTAAGAGACCAGCTGACCAGAACCAGATCCAGAACCATGGTTGTTCTTCCCGGAGAAGAATGCAGAGAGAGGCGCCAAATAGAATAGTTTACAAGACAAAAGAATGCACAAGTAAACAAGAGTAGGGAGGGAAAGATAAAAGCGTCCATCCTCACAGAGAGCAGGAAGTAGGAATTAATAGAGAATATAGTTTTTGTTTGTTTGTTTCTTAGTACTTTGTAAAAATAAGTAGGGTATATTTAGTATGCATCAAACGTTGCTTGACAACCGGCATTAAACAGACGTTTATGGCTTATAGTATTATTTTTAGGTTTTTTTGTTAGAAGTTTTAAATATCCCATGTTATGGAACTCACTGTACATTTCAATTGTTCCTTGAAATACGGTACTATGCTCCCTGGAGCATAGTACAGACAAGCTTCTGCCTTTTTTCTCCGCTGAAAGGAGTGAAGGTGAAGAACAATGTTTTTGTGTGGCTTATAAAAAAAAAGATCGGTCTTATATACCTACAGATTTCTTTTTTACTTTTGAATTTATTTTAAATATCAAACTACTTCGTTTGTTATTGGATGAAATGAACCAAGAAAGGTTTATGATTGGTCAGTCGATATAGTGTGATAATGCTGCATAGACATGCACAGATCATTCTGTTAGGTTATTTAAATCATAGGTAACCTAGAAGGGAAAGCACGCACAGAGGAGATGTGAAATGTGTTTGCTCAATTGAGGGAGACCGTGCAGTAACAGAAATGACACACCAGTCTGAGTTCCATTCCAGCAGAGTCTCAAAGATGTTGAGAATCACAGCTTCTATTTATTCACACATTTCAACCGTTTCACCACACCCCCATTATCTTATCTTATCACCATACAACACACAGCAGAACTGTTTCTAACGGTTTGTAGGTGCATCCTGTTTGGACAGCATATTTTTGCAAAGTCAGCTCCTTATAAGCACATTTCCTTAAGAAGGTTCTTACCCCCACACTAAAAGTTACTTCCCTTAGTCTTGACACACAAAGTTAAACAAAAGAACAGACTGCATTTATCACATTCTCCAACATTTCCCCCCTGAAATGCAGTCTTAACAACTCTAGTAAAAGAAACAATAAAAACATCCGTCTGTAAAAAAATATGAAGCAGATCTATGTATAAGATAAAAATGACAAACAACAAAGAGTCACAAAAATAGTAGTAACCCAAATAAAGGATAATTTTAAAAGTAATTGTTAAAACTAGATACTTGTAAAATTAACTCTTAAACATCCTTCATACAACGGCTACCTTTAAAGTAGTTTACATTGTAGAATTCATTAAAATTAACTTAACAAGCATACTCCTATTTCACATCAGGTGTTTCTTCCTCACGTAGCTGCAATAAGGAATATTGGACCATAGTATTGGTAAGCATTTTGGCCATCATGTGTTTAATACATGGTAAAATACAGGACACAAATAAGCAAAATAGAATCAGAATGACAATAAAAGGCATTGGAATTTTCAACAGAACTCGATACCAACGTCCAGCGGTCAACCATGACATAAAGTCCCAGGGAACAGTTTGTGATTCTTGTGACTTCAGGAAATCAGCAAGTCCTCGCACTTTGTCATGGATGAGAGTCCAATTGTCATGTGTAGATGGGATGGAAGTACAACAATGTTCTCCAATCACTGTACACAGTCCCCCTTCTGACGCGAATAGAGTGTCCAAGGCAATTTGGTGTTGCATCAGCATAGTTCTCATGGCTGACTTTTCAGGATCGTTTGTCAGCAGATCAGACATTTCCGTAAGGATGTCAGTGATGTTTTCCAAGGACCACCAGACTTCAGTCACGGCTTTCATTAGGCTTGACACTCCTATCATGGGAAAAATTGAATAGAAGATTCCTTTAGCATCGTTGTAGAGTGGTTTATGTCCATCATTATCAGTGAATGGAACGAACTTCCGGACCGGTGAGAAATCACGTTTCTTCAGCTCTGACGATGATAATCTGCCAAAACCATTCTCTGAGATGATATATGAGGATGGTTGCAGTCGAGCCAAACTGCAGGTACCACACCAGTCTTTAGGCAGGTAAAGGTAGAAAGTATGTCCACACTTCCAAATGTAGCCATCAGGTGTTCCTAGGCCCCTTTGTGAAGGTACTTCCAGTAGGTATGTGCCATCAGGACTGTTGTCACGGAAACCAGAAATCCTCTGCTTCAGAGCTGTCAGATTAAGAGTGGCAAATCGCATAGAAACGGTGGTATCACCACGAAAATAGAGGGTGAACCAGGTTGTGGTGTTCCAGAAAGTATCATTTAAATTGGATAAGGGGAACACATCTTCACAGTCAGAGGATCCGAGAGATTTAGTTGTCCCGATGGTGCAGTTTATAGAGAAACAAAAATTGTCTTTCCCAGTGAGGCGCAAAAGATTGATTCCTCTGGCTATTGTTGCATTAGTAGCTTCAGAAAAGTCTCCTGGTTCAGTCCAGATTCTGTTATGGTTAGGATCACAACAATGAGGTAGGGCCGAACAATTTCTATTGTAGTGGTCAATCGTTAACTTGTACAACAAGCAAATAGTGTTGTTTAGAGTGGTAGGTACAGCTGTCATCGTAGGGAATTCCTCCGAGTGATGGGGAATCCAGGAACAAACATAACAACTAGTGTTAAAACCTAAATGTTTAGCAGTCAAATTAGCTACTTGGTACCAGGTGTTCTTAAAAACGTGGTGGGTGTTAATTACAAAATTTTATCTCGTGATGGGGTAGCGTATGAATTCATCAGAAGCCATAACACTGCAAAGCTTAGCAATGTCAGACCAGATAATGTAATAATCTTCATGGCGTTGGCAGAGAAAAACAACTGGATGAATAGCCCCTCTTTTCAGAGAGTGTGACCACTAGGTGACAGGACTGCTTTTCTGCTGGGGTTTGAGACCAAAGGCCCTAGTGGTACCAATGCCCTTTGTAGCCCAGACTTCCTCCTGTCACACGTCTATTAATCCAATTGTCTCTGCAGTTTGCAATGTGAAAGGTGAATCCAGGAAGGTCTCTCGGCAATCTTCACAGCTGTGGGAGTTGCTAACAGAACTTGGAAAGGTCCTTCCCACTTTAGGTTTGTCCAGTTCTTTCTCTTGATGACTCTTATGAACACCCAATCTCCAGGCTTTATGGGGTTCTCAGGATCCTGTAACACAGAAGAAGATACAGGCAAACTATGTGCTCTCTGTACTTCTCTAGTCTGAATAATTTTCCTCATGTAATCAGCTAGGGTTAATTCATCTGCTTTCTGTAGGTCTGGTGCAGTAATGGGCAATTTATATGGTCTACCATAAATTATTTCAAAAGGAGTTAATCCCTGATTTGTTGGGGTTATTCTCATATAGAGTTTAACTAAATCTAAGCATTCTGTCCATGGCCTTTTTGTTTCTTCCATACATTTTCTTAGCCTGCTTTTTATTGTCCCATTATTTCTTTCAACCACACCTGCACTTAGAGGATGATAAGCACAATGATTTTTTAACGCTATTCCTAAATGTTTTGCCATGTTTTGAATAACTTCATTAACAAAATGTGGTCCATCATCTGAGTAGATAGTCTCTGGTATGCCATGATTGGCAATGATTGTTTTGCATAACGCTTTTGCCACTGTTAGTGCATCATTTTTAGTTGTTGGAATAATCTCAACCCACTTAGAAAATGCGTCAATTATGACCAGGCAGTATTTATAGGAACCACTCTGTGTTAGTTCAATAAAGTCCATGTGTATAGTTTGGAAAGGCTGGTTTGGTTGGGAAAACTGGCCACGTTTTGGTCTCATGTTTCCCTGAGGATTGTGATTTACACAAATAACACATGATCTACAAAACATTTTTAAGTAAGTTTCTAGATTGTATGTTGTAAAGTGTTGTTGTATTATACTAACCATCCCCCCTGTTGACACATGGCAAGGGCGATGGGTCAATATTGCGGCTGCCTTGAAAAGGGATTTAGGTAAAACAGGTTTATTATGTACAACATACAGTCCATCATCATTGAGGGTGGCTCATTTGGTTTTCCAAAGTTGCCTTTCAGCACTAGGTGCATGAGTTTGCATGTCTTTTAACACTGTGTGGCTGATTAAGTTGTTATCACAATCAACACTGAAAATGTCTGAAACTCCGTGGTGGCCCTCAGCAGCTTCTCTTGCCACCATGTCTGCCAGTCTATTCCCCTTTGAAACTTGATCTTTTCCTGAGGTATGTGCTGTACATTTACAGATGGCTAGTTTACTCGGAAGTAACACTGCTTCTGAGAGTTGGATTAACAGCTTTCCTTTTGTTAATTGGTCGAGTAAAATCTGCAGGAATAAATCTCAATAATTCTAAAATTACTACAACGATTATTACAATTAAAATAATAGTAAAACACGCAATAAGAAACGTTGTTTTTTTCTGGATAAAATCAGACATTAGTTCCAATTTATTTTTTGTTTTTGTGTTAATTGTTTTAAGGATCGAATAGTTTTATGTTCCGGTTTCATGTACCCTTATTTTGAGTCAATAGACTTTTCTAATCTAAGAACAGTACAATTTTTAGATCCGCACAGGACGTCCCTTGAATGCCTTTCTCTCCGTACGTTAACACCGTCAGGTTTCAGGAGGAAATGGCATGCATAAGGATTATGTCGTGTGCCTGCTTAACTTATACCAACCTAGGGTCGGTACTTTTGTTTTTGAGTTCTGCTGTTTCATATTTTTACTGCCTTCAGTGGCGTTCTTTATATCCCTCTGAGGTGGTTTTAGATTTCACCGATCTAATCCGTCACAACCTTCCCATATAATCAACTGTTTTATACCTATTTTATTCCTATTTTGTCCCGGGAAGGCTCAATACCTGACTCCCTAGTCAGAGGTTTAAAACGTCTTTTAAACCTGAACAGCAGAACTATACCCTCTCTGTCTTAGTTAGATTTTTTAAAATAAGGGTGCAAAAAACCAAACTGGTACTCACAATCTCCCCCCTGTGCGAGCGATTCAAACCAAGTCGATCGCAAGGGACCAGGGGTGAAGGTGTCCGGCGGAGCTAAGACAGCTGGCCAGTGAAGCAAAACCGCAGCCTGGACTTTGGTGAAGGCGGGATCCCTTTCAGCCCTCCGGCGAAGACCTTCACCCGAGGACCAAGCGTCGAGTCACGGCACCAGAAATGTTAGATTACTTAAATCATAGGTAACCTAGAAAGGAAAGCACGCACAGAGGAGATGTGAAATGTGTTTGCTCAATTGAGGGAGACCGTGCAGTAACAGAAATGACACACCAGTCTGAGTTCCATTCCAGCAGAGTCTCAAAGATGTTGAGAATCACAGCTTCTATTTATTCACACATTTCAACCATTTCACCACACCCCCATTATCTTATCACCATACAACACACAGCAGAACTGTTTCTAACGGTTTGTAGGTGCATCCTGTTTGGACGGCATATTTTTGCAAAGTCAGCTCCTTATAAGCAATTCAATTCAATTCAATTCAGTTTATTTATATAGCGCCAATTCACAACAGATGTCATCTCAAGGCACTTAACAAGAAGTCATTTCAATACAATTATACAAACATTCCAATCAGTTAAAAAGTTTCCTATTTAAGGAAAGCACATTTCCTTAAGAAGGTTCTTACCCCCACACTAAAAGTTACTTCCCTTAGTCTTGACACGCAAAGTTAAACAAAAGAACAGACTGCATTTATCACATTCTCCAACACATTCCCTTTCTGAGCGTCTGGAAACAGTCTGGATGTAGAGCAAGCCGGGTCTCTAATCTGCAGGGAATATCAGCGACAAAGTTTCACAGAAAGTAGCTAAGGGTGGTCAGAAATGTTGCTAGATTTGTCACTAGGCGCTTTATGGTTAAAAATGTCATTAAGGGGGTCTAAAAAGTCGTTAGAAATAGCGACAAAGTCGCTAAATTGGCAACACTGCTTCAAGCATAGTTTCACACATGTATACAACCTACTAATCCTAAAAGTATTTTAAGGTACAGTGTGTATTATTTTTTGTTGTTTACTTTCAAATTCTGTGTATCCCGCTCACAAACCTGTCCTTTTTCATTAATATTTCTCACCAACGTCTATTCTAAGTATTCCGATTAACTTGAAATTTTTTATTTTTTTATATACATAAACTGTGGTCAACCCTCCATACTCATGCGTCATCTTGAAATACGGTACTGTTTAGGAACACATAAGACATAATGCTTAGTGTTTCGCGCCCTCTCTTGAAAACACAGATCTTGGAGAAGTTGTAGAGGTTCTCCTCCATCTAAACGTTGTGTGAGAAAAGGCCCCGGTTCTCTTCATGGCTGCCGGGCTGGTTTGGGGAAATTCTGCTCCTTCCTCTTGGGTAGCTTGCTCTGCTTCAACTGTATATGACACCTCTCTGTCTCTCTGAACTCTACCTCTCTGTGTCTGTGTCCTCTGGCTGTCTCAACTGATGCTGAATCATCGGAAAATATCTGAATCCATTTACAAAGGATTTACTACATTTAATACACTACCTTGTATATATCCAAAATGGCAAATAATCAAATAAATAGACTCAGCTATATAAAATAAAAATAAAAAAAACAGTATAGTTTTCTTGTTACATTAGCTTGGAGTCATCACAGATTTGCTAGTTGCTGTTAGTGATGAAATACAGTAAACAAAATTAACATCAACATACCTAACATAAAAAACACATATTTAGATAAAATTTAAAAAATAATACAGATCTGTGTGGGATTATTTTTTCTACATTATTTTCCCTTTAGTTCTGTTTAACTTCACTTTTATTAGGATGGTTTTCTTATTTCCCTCTCCTTTCAGTATTTATTCCCATCTGTGCTGTTCTCTTCGTCATTCACCAGTGTACTCATTTAGGATTTCTTCTGTCTTGTCTTTCTTGGTTTCTCTCTGTTTCTCTCTGTTTCCTCCTCTCTGCCCCAGCTGCTGATTGATTCCACCTGTGCTTTCTCTCTCACCTGCAACCGCTATTTAGTCCCTGGTCTTCTCCCTGTAACTTTCCACTTCTCCGTATATTTAAGCCCTTCTCTCTCAGTCACTACTTGCTGGTTCGTCATCTAACATCCCTGTCTTTGGTTCGTGTTCCCTGTCACTACATTTTCTGGTCCTCCTGAGTTATGTAAGTTCTTTGTTTAATTAAATCTAGTGATGGTGAGGCATTTAAGCACTTGAGCCAATTGGTTCAAGAAAGGGTTCTGCTAACGGGGCTTCATGTGAACACAAACCCCCCTACTGGCCAGGTACATAATCACAGGCAGCTGTAGCTCTTACCCCTCCTTTCCACCGGACGCGTTAGCGGCACGTTACAGGAGCAGCACGTTTCACTTGCGTATTCTGCTGCTTGGCCCTTTCCACCGGGTGCGTATGAGGCGCATAGCAGCAGGGAAGCAGCTGTCACCGAGAGCACGAAATCACGCGACATTAGCAAAATCACGCATGGCTTCGTCAGTAAACACAACAACCATAGACATATATAAACGTCTATGACAATAATAACCAGGAAAAGACAACAACATGGCTCCAAAAGGTTGGTGTTTTATGTTATGTCCGTTTTATACTCGCCAATAAGTTTATGTTATGTCAGGGAATATCCAAAATCGCTCATTTGTGTGATGACACACAAATGAGACCCTCCCGCAAGGTACTGACTTCTCACCGGGCCACACAGGTAGTGACTTTTTTTAAAGTAAAGCAACCCCAAAGCAGCACATTTCTTTTATTTTGAAAATTTTCGGTGCTAAGCCGTATATTTCCTGTCTCCCCTGTCCAAAATGTAGAAATGTAAGTGTTTCAGAGGCATACTGCATAGAAAATAGGACTGCCGCGTATATTTAGACTCGTGCTGCTTTCGCCTCTGGTGGAAAGGGTTCTATTGACTACAGTGGTGGCTATCAGCTGCATATGACGTGCTGCTCCTGTAACGTGCTGCTTACGCGTCCCGTGGAAAGGAGGGGTCTGCCTCTTAATGTGTGATGCATTAAAGTTGTAAGTCTGCTATGGTTCTTGGGAATGACTGAGTTCCAAAAAAAAAATTTATCTACATACAAAATTACAAATGTGAATAATAAAAATGTTTTAATGTATTCTGTCTGTAAATTATCCCAAAACGGTAGTATCACATGTTATGGCAGGTTATGTAATAATATCTGTCACTTGAGGCAAAATGCATGGGCTTAAGCAGGCAGAGGAAGGCCCCTCCCTGGGCTGCCACCTTATCGTGGTGGAGGGGTTTGAGTGTCCCAATGATCCTAGGAGTTATGTTGTCGGGGGCTTTTGCTCCTGGTAGGGTCACCCATGGCAATTTGGTTCTAGGTGAGGGATCAGACAAAGTGCAGCCCAAAAGACCCCTATGATGAAAACGACAGATGGACTCAGTGTTCCCTCGCCCGGACGCGGGTCACCGGGGCCCCCCTCTGGAGCCAGGCCTGGAGGTGGGGCACGTTGGCGAGCGCCTGGTGGCCGGGCCTTTACCCATGGGGCCCGGTCGGGCTTAGCCCGAAGAGGTAACATGGGCCCCCCTTCCCATGAGCTCACCACCTGTGGGAGGGGCCATAGGGGTCGGGTGCTGTGCAGGATGGGCGGCGGCCAAAGGCGGGGACCTTGGCGGTCCGATCCTCGGCTGCAGAAGCTGGCTCTCGGGACGTGGAACGTCGCCTCTCTGGTGGGTAAGGAGCCGGAGCTGGTGTGCGAGGTTGAGAGGTTCCGACTGGACATCGTCGGACTCACCTCGGTGCACGGCTCTGGCTCTGGAACCCGTCTCCTCGAGAGGGGTTGGACTCTCTTCCACTCTGGGGTTGCCCCCGCTGAGAGGCGCCGAGCTGGGGTGGGCATACTTGTTGCCCCCCATCTCGGCGCCTGTACGTTGGGGTTTACCCCGGTGAACGAGAGGGTAGCCTCCCTCCGCCTTCGGGTGGGGGGACGGGTCCTGACTGTTGTTTGTGCTTACGCGCCAAACAGCAGATTAGATTACCCACCCTTCTTGGAGTCTTTGGAGGGGGTGCTGGAGAGTGCTCCTCCTGGGGACTCCCTTGTTCTGCTGGGGGACTTCAACGCTCACGTGGGCAATGACAGTGAGACCTGGAGGGGTGTGGTTGGGCGGAATGGCCCCCCCGATCTAAACCCGAGTGGTGTCTTGTTATTGGACTTCTGTGCTCGTCATGGATTGTCCATAACGAACACCTTGTTCAAGCATAAAGGTGTCCATATGTGCACTTGGCACCAGGACACCTTAGGCCGCAGCTCAATGATCGACTTGGTTGTCGTCTCATCTGATCTGTGGCCGCATGTTTTGGACACTCGGGTGAAGAGAGGGGCAGAGCTGTCCACTGACCACTACCTGGTGGTGAGTCGGCTCCGATGGTGGGGGAGGACGCCGGACAGACCTGGAAGGCCCAAACGTGTTGTGAGGGTCTGCTGGGAACGTCTGGCAGAGTCTCCTGTCAGAAGGAGCTTTAACTCACACCTCCGGCAGAACTTTGAACACGTCCCGGGGGAGGCGGGGGACATCGAGTCCGAGTGGACCATGTTCCGCGCCTCCATTGCCGAGGCGGCTGCCCAAAGCTGTGGCCGCAAGGTGGTCGGTGCCTGTCGCGGCGGCAACCCCCGAACCCGCTGGTGGACACCGGCGGTAAGGGATGCTGTTAGGCTGAAGAAGGAGTCCTACCGGGTCTTTTTGGCTTGTGGGACCCCTGAAGCAGCTGATAGGTACCGACAGGCCAAGCGGGATGCGGCTCGGATGGTTGCTGAGGCAAAAACTCGGGCGTGGCAGGAGTTTGGTGAGACCATGTAAAACGACTTCCGTACGGCTTCGAAGCGATTCTGGTCCACCATCCGGCGTCTCAGGGGGGGAAAGCGGTCTGCCACCAACACTGTTTACAGTGGGGATGGTGTGCTGCTGACCTCGACGCGGGACGTTTTGGGTTGGTGGATGGAATACTTCGAAGACCTCCTCAATCCCACCAGCACGCCTTCCAATCTGGAAGCAGGGTTTGGGGACTTGGGGTCGGGCTCTCCAATCTCTGGTGTTGAGGTCACCGAGGTCGTTAAAAAGCTCCTCGGTGGCAAGGCTCCGGGGGTGGATGAGATTCGACCGGAGTTCCTCAAGGCTCTGGATGTTGTGGGGCTGTGTTGGTTAACGCGGCTCTGCAATATTGCGTGGACATCGGGGGCAGTTCCCTTGGATTGGCAGACCGGGGTGGTGGTCCCCCTGTTTAAAAAGGGGGACCACAGGGTGTGTTCCAACTACAGGGGGATCACACTTCTGAGCCTCCCTGGTAAGGTCTATTCAGGGGTTCTGGAGAGGAGGGTCCGACGGATAGTCGAACCTCGGATCCAGGAGGAACAATGCGGTTTTCGTCCTGGCCGTGGAACACTGGACCAGCTCTACACCCTCAGCAGGGTCCTGGAGGGTGTGTGGGAGTTCGCCCAACCGGTCTACATGTGTTTTGTGGACTTGGAGAAGGCGTTCGACCGTGTCCCTCGGGGGGCCCTGTGGGGGGTGCTCCGGGAGTATGGGGTACCGGGCCCCTTGATACGGGCTGTTAGGTCCCTGTACGACCGGTGCCAGAGTTTGGTTCGCATTGCCGGCAGTAAGTCGGGCTTGTTTCCAGTGAGAGTTGGACTCCGCCAAGGTTGCCCTTTGTCACCGATCCTGTTCCTAACTTTTATGGACAGGATCTCTAGGCGCAGCCAAGGCGTTGAGGGGATCCGTTTTGGTGGCCTCAGGATCGGGTCTCTGCTTTTTGCAGATGATGTGGTCCTGTTGGCTTCATCGGAGCGTGATCTACAGCTTTCGCTGGAGCTGTTCGCAGCCGAGTGTGAAGCGGCTGGGATGAGAATCAGCACCTCCAAATCCGAGGCCATGGTCTTGAGACGGAAAAGGGTGGGGTGCCTCCTCCGGGTCGGGGATGGGGTCCTTCCCCAAGTGGAGGAGTTTAAGTAACTGGGGGTCTTGTTCACGAGTGAGGGAAAAATGGAGTGGGAGATCGATAGACGGATTGGTGGGGCATCTGCAGTTATGCGGGCGCTCTACCGGTCTGTCGTGGTGAAGAGAGAGCTGAGCCAAAAGGCGAAGCTCTCGATTTACCGGTCGATCTACGTTCCTACCCTCATCTATGGTCACGATCTCTGGGTGGTGACCGAAAGAACGAGATCACGGATACAAGCGGCTGAAATGAGTTTCCTCCGCAGAGTGTCTGGGCTCTCCCTTAGAGATAGGGTGAGAAGCTCAGTCATCCGGAGGGGGCTCAGAGTAGAGCCGCTGCTTCTCCACATCGAGAGGAGTCAGTTGAGGTGGCTCGGGCATCTGGTCAGGATGCCTCCTGGACGCCTACCTGGTGAGGTGTTTCAGGCACGTCTCACCGGGAGGAGGCCCAGGGGAAGGCCCAGGACACGCTGGAGGGACTATGTTTCTCGGCTGGCCTGGGAGCGCCTTGGGGTTCCTCCCGAGGAGCTGGAACAAGTGGCTGGGGAGAGGGAAGTCTGGGTCTCTTTGCTTAGGCTTCTGCCCCCGCGACCCGACCCCGGATAAGCGGAAGAAAATGGATGGATGGATGGAGGAAAGTGAAAATGCTTGTGGAACTAGGAAGAGGGGACTGGAAATGATTGAGTAACTTGGGCAATGATGTACAGAACAGGGGAAAAACATTTTTATTCAAAAATAGCCGTTTCTCAACAGTTTTAGGTTTTAAGCAATTCCTTTTTCTTGACACCACCTCACCAGCCTTCGAAAACACTCTTTCACAAGGCACAGAAGATGCCGGCGTACACAAAAACACAAGTGCTAGACTATATAAATTGGGGTACAGTAATTTTTGCTTTTCCTAATGCTCCAGGGCGGTTTCCAGCCTGCTAATATTTGGCTCCCACACAGGGGAAATCCTCCTCTTCCTAGCTGGCTCCATCCTCTCACTTATCTCTCTCTCCTCACTCTCCTAAATTAGGGTGACCATATTTTGATTTCTAAAAAAGAGGACACTTGGCACAGTCCTGAAACCCAGTCATGACTGTGACCAGACTTTTGATTTTACCATAATTAAAGCATGCATTCTCCATGTGGTTAGAATGAACAGTTTAATAACAAACTTCACAAGTGCAAAAATTACTCAATCTATTGAAATTAATTAGTAACAGAAATAATTACTCTTCCGAATTGGAAAATGTACTAGAAACAGTAATAGTTTGCTTTACTGGACAAAAATTAAACCAAAATCTGAAATAACATTCTGAGAAAACAGGTAGGCTATTATTTTCTTTTTAATCTAATAATAAAATTAAAAAGCAGCAGTTTCAAAAACACAATAATGGCTGCTCCCTTTTTTAGATTGTATCTTCATCCTCCTAAGTCAGTATAGAGGAATTATTATTATAGATTTCGTTTCCATGTGGACCTACTAGATCTTTGCCACTTTTGTCACACACAGAAACACATATGCCAGCTATGCCAGCTCTGTTTGTCTGTAAAGCTACACTTACGCTTTAATATCTTGTAAACAGTCACAACGCCATGCGCGCAGCACAGCCAAGGGCCAAGGGGTGCAGCGCATCAACGCTCGCTGTCTTACGTCTATGAAACGGTTCAGAACCATCCACGAAAGCATCTGATGAGAGAAATGTGTCGTATTGCATGCATTGCACCAGTCAATTTAAGTATTAGTCCCCTTAGAAATGATGAAAACCAGGACATTTTCATCAATCTATGAAATCCCCCCACACGCCCTGAGCAGCACGTGAAAAGTGGACATGTCCGGGGAAAAGAGGACGGTTGGTCACCCCACCTAAATCTTATCTTTCTCTCCTCACTCTCCTAAATCTTCAAACTATCTGTCTCTAAACTCTCAAAACTATCTCCGAACTATGTAAATGCTTACCAAACTCCTATCCAAACTCCAAACTGACTGCAACTCTCCTACACAAACCCACATTTTGAATGGAGCCTGAGGGGGGTTACATTGCTTTCAAACCACTCAGCAAACTCTGAACCACTTCCCGAAGCAGTCACGTGGTACAGCCGGGCAGCGGGGCTTCAGACGTCATCGTTTCTGGCTCCTCCCCTAAATGAAGCAGGCCTCGATACGCACTTTGCGGAAACGCCCCCTCCACTGCTCGACACACGCCTCGGCACACATCGTAACATCACTAATTAAATCACTGTGTTTTGCTTTGCTACATTTGGGTCCTCAATCTACTAAACATGACAAGTACAGGATAGAACCAGGCAAAGCAGAGGTGAAGCACTGCAAGGAAAGCTCTCGCCACCAAGTCCCATCATCTGAGATACCGGACCTCATTCTTTGTGGTGTTGTGTTGCCTGGAGTAGGGAGGAGTAGATGGGTGCCAATGTAACAAAGATCCAGGCCAATCCCATGCAGTGAGCACCCTGTCAGCAGACCAGAACCTCAGGAGTACCTAGCTTCCCATTGCCCATATCCACCTCCAAACTCTAATCCCTTTGTCATTCCAAACATCCTGTCATACACCAGCCAGCCAAGCCCTGCCATCATAACTGCAAGGCCACCTGCAGGGCAATCAAAATGGCAGGACGAACAACCCTAATACTGCAAATTGGTATATATTTCAGTATCTGAAATCAGATAAACTAGAATCATGCTGTGGGTTTTCCTTGTGAGAACACGTTTTGGAATTTTTTTTACTTAAAACAACACTAAAGAGTTTTTAACATTAAGCTATTGCTTTCAAATGGTTTCAGGGGTTTTTGAGCCAGAAACCTGAGCAGCTTCACATGGGTCAGCACTCATCAGCCCTCTGCTGGTCAGAAACTGCACTAAACAACTTTGGTGGTTTGGGTAGGCACTAGTGGGAGGTCTCTACCTGCTTTACTGCATTCTTGCTCTGTCAGTTCATTTTAACAATTTCAAACCATCTAAAAAACGTAGCTACCAAATTCCAAAAATATTTCTTTGTTTCTGAACTGTCAATAATCATACATTCAAAATAACATGCAAAATACACCACTTTGTCTGACAACATCCTTATCTGCAAAGCCGGTGTGAGCAACAGCAGGCTGCGGCAGGGTTGTTTTACTGCAGTTGTAATTCTGCTTTCAACCAGTAGTGAGGAGAAGGAGGAAACTTATTAAGTTTTGCTTTGAATTCTGTTTATTCTTCCAGTTTTCAACCTTTGTTTTCATCTTTAGCTTTAAAGTTTTTGATATTTCTGTGCCATTGGTAGCTAATAAACTTTATGTGGATAATCATAAATATTCGTGCTGCTGGGAATACTGATGCATACTTGGAAGATGAAGAACAGGAAAGCAGAGCCAAAAAGTAGTTGATCTGGGGGATACTGCACATATATCTGTTTGTGTGAGTTATGACATTGAAGCGGCTTGACAGACTTGTTCTCTGTCAGCAGATGGAAGCATGCATAATTCAGTCGAGAGGCAGTTTCATGCTGTTTCTCTTCCTGTCTCATTGCTGCTTCCGAACACAAACAAGTCAGGATTTGGCTACAAAGGAAGAGGAGGGCTACCCTCACTATTCCAGAGGTTGTCTGGGACATTCTGTAACAACACCCCTAGTCCCTCACGCATGGGGTCAAAATCATGCCAGTTGTGCATAAAAACTAAGCTTATGCATGAAGAAGCTTCTGCAGTCTCTAGTTTTACTTTTACACTAATATTTTTTGGCAGATGGTAGTATTGTTTGTGTAGCATCTATGCTGTTAGGCATAGAACAATAAGCTACTGGACCAGTTCTAGGTTCTGAAGGCTGGTGTGTAAAATGAGAGCCAGAGAACGGGAACATTAAAAGGAAAAGCCAGCCATTTCTTTTAAACAGACAGAAATAAATAAAGAGAAATAAATAATAAACAGACAAATAATAAACACTGAAATCCCACTTCAGTTTACTTTAAAATAATATTTTTGTTATTTTAACTTTTTCAAATAAAAGTCTGGTTTAGTCTAGTTGTTTTTTCAATTTTAGGTTTTGTGATATGACCGGTCATCTATTTTTGAGTCTCAAGTTGAATCTCATGTTTTTAGTGGGCTGCAGAACTATAGCTGTGCCTCCGTGAAGCTCCACTGATGATTTTGAAAATGTTCTGGGGGTGGCTGAAAAGGGTTTGATTAGTTTAATAAAATGGCTGGGGGCAATAACCACAAAATTGGGTGTTTTCTGATATTTGCTGGGGACAACAAATATGAATTATTCATTTAAAAGTATTTAGCCATTTGATGTTTCATTAGAATATGCACTGTCGTGTATTAACAGGTGTTGAAAACTGTATCTTTATTTAAATCAATGAAAGTGGAAAGCTGTAGGCCATGTGGGAATGTGGAAAATGGGCTAGAAATGGGCTCAAAATCGCAGTGTATGCCCACCTTGCCCCCTGGGGGAAGCATGCACAGGCCTGTGCCATCTGTGCATAGATGCATGGAGCAGGTGACGCTGTGTAATTAGAAAACCTACCATTAAAGAGATACGACATAATCAGTTAAATGTTGATACTGTACCTATTTTTGAATGCAAGTCTTTATAGAACGTAACATCAGCCTCTGCAAAGAATGCTGCAGCATCCGCAAATAAAGAACCATGACTGTAGCCAGTAAGAAAGTGGAATACAAGTCAGTTGGGATACAGAATATATGGAAATTGTGCTGCGAGCACAGGTGGATGTTAGATCTGCGCTGGTAAGAAATTCCGCATCATGTTTTTAAAAGTGGTGGGGACAAAAATATTACTGGGGACATGTCCCTGGCGTCCCTGACTAAAATGAAGCCTATGGGTACTGGCTCGCCTCCATCCTAGACCACCCTAGTCCAAGTTCAAATCTAGAATCCTTGCCTGAGGGTTTGGGTGGTTTCTGGTGTGGATAAAAAACCTGGCCTACTAAACAGGCCAACAAATATCACATTTAGCATAAAAATAAAATTACACCAAATAATAAACATACATCAAGCCATTTTACAAGGCTACGTGACTGGAAGTGAACAGAAAATGGTGACCATTTATATTACCCTGGCCGCTTATGGTTACATAAAAATAAAGTTTTGCTAAGATACCTCCTATTACTTTACCTGCCCCCTGTGATTTTATTGTCAATGATTTTAACAGTAGGCTTTAGTCCGCTCTATACCTGCTGGCTCCACTAAAAGTTAAAAGTACACACTCAAACTTGTATCGCCGTGGAGAAATGAAGACCTCAAAAAACAAAAGTGAAATTGCAGGGTGGCAGAGAAAATGGAGGAAAAATAAAATCATGATAAACCATCAATTATACACAGAACTTCTCAAAGCAGACACAGTAAGAAATTCAAGAAATGCATACTTTTTCCAAAATCATCTCAGATTATAAAAAATAATACCAAGATTCTTTTTTCCACCATTGACAAAAATTTTAACTGTTTGTCAGAATAAAGCAGAGAGCATCCATCTCACTGGGCACGAAACAGATGAACTTTGCTTACTGCAGAACTGCTTATGTTGTAAACAGGAAGCAGATGAACTACTTAGGTGACAGAAAAACAGGAATCCAGGAACTTTTGTTTTGTTTGTTTGAACTTTTGAACTGTTTGTGTTAAAGCAGAAGGTTGGGGAACTTAAGGTGATCTTTTTTGTCCATGTTAAAACAGGAAATATTAGAGAGATACTAAGATTCTATAAAACAATGCCTACGTCTCAAAGAATCTGCTGATGGGTTTTTGCAAGCTCATCACGCACACTTAGTATAGTTCACACACTAAATGGAACACTTCCTATCTGTTAAAGTCATCTGGGTACACATTGAATTTATAGATAACACAATAGGATGAGCTCCTTCCTGCGTGATGGGTGGAGCCTAGAAGTAGATTAGATATATTCACCTGTTTCTCTGTTAAGGGACCCTTTTTCTTGTCAACAATATTTTGTGCAAGACTGAAGTCCAGCACTGCCATTGTACCATCTACTTGCCGAGTCTTAATTAAACCTGGTAACATTTATTCAGAAGTACTATAATTTTCTTTGTGAGTGAGACTACGTTACTCAGTTAAAAGAAGACATGTTATGTTTCTAATGCATTTCAGGAAACCCCCTTAAACACTCTCTGTAGGGAATTTGCAGACCAATTCAGAGGGAAGGTAGACACCATCAGATGTGATATCTCATTTTCCCCATGTAACATGGTTTTAGACAAATCTGAGTGTGTGTCTTTACTAGAGGACACACTGATGGTTTTCTCCTTGTAGAGGCTGAGACTCTTGATAAAGTTTTCTCCTCAGTGAGGTCCACCACAAGTGTTTTGGAACCGATTCCCACTTCCTTTTTCAAGCAATTTTATCAAACTTTTAGGGATGAGATTTTAACCATGATGAATTGCTCCCTTCAGACAGGGGTCTTTTCTGCTGCCTGAAAAGAGGTGCTGGTGAGACCCCTGCTGAAGAAGAGCTGCTTAGATTTGAATTATTTTAACATTTTTCGACCGGTATCTAACTTAGCCTACTGTTTTTAAGCAAAGTTTTGAAAAAGCTTGTTTTCATTCAACTTAATGATTTTATTAATGCTTATAATGTCCTAGAAAAATTTCACTCTGGTTTTAGGGTGAACCACAGCACAGAGACGGCCCTTTTGAAGATTTTAAATGATTTCAGATTAAACTATGATGCACAGAGGGTGACAGTGTTGGTTCTACTGGATCTAAGCGCTGCCTTTGATACACTATTCTTTTAACCCGTTTAAAGGGATAGTTTACATTTTTAGACATGAAGTTGTATCCCATCCTCACCATCAGCATAGTGCATACACACTGACCCATATCTGTGGTCACCTCCTGGTCAGAGCTCTTGCCATTAGAAGTCTTTCAAAAAAGTAGTGCCGGCTAGTTTTGGATGCCACCAAACTGCATCACAAAACGCTGCCCGAAATTCGCAACTCACTATTACTCTGCACTATTTTCTTTCCATTCCAATTAATCTGCACTGCGGCCAGCATCAACTGTTGTGCTCCTCCTGTCAGCTGTTCCACTGTTGAATGCCAACAACATGTCTGATTATGTTTTTAAAGGTCTATGACCGACTGATATTCGTTTTTAAATCATGCAACATGAGTTACTCCATCTGACTGGAGTTTGTCCTTTATTCTTTGGTGCTAAGCTAAAAGACTAGTGGCTATGAGCTACATTAGCTCTGCACGGTTTTATCTGATCAGTGTGGCCTGCTTTTGAAGACCGCCAGCACTTCATAAACAATAAAGATTGCTATCTACAGTATTAAAAATGCAGATCGGCTTTAAAATAGTTCTAAACAATAGTTCTAAAATAGTTCTAATAGTCTAAACACCGAAAACTTATCATATAAGTTGTTTTTGAAACCGTTTTCTTAGTATGTCAAAATACTAAATTAGATCAATCACTGCGGTGACCGATCCATAAAATAGAATCAATTCTCCAAAGGACAATTGATTGACATTTTAGCAAATGGTTTAATGAAACATTACTTCCTCCAAAGAATGTTTTCTTTCTTCACCTCTGGTTTGCATTATGAAACGGTGGTTTGAAGGCAAACCATCCATCCTTCCATTTTCTTTACCCATCATTCCTATGCAGGGTTGCGGGGGGGGGGGGGGGGGGGGTATCATGGGGCGGGTGTCATGGGGCGAGAGGTGGAGTACACCCTGGACAGGTCGCCAGTCCATCGGAGGAAAACAAATTTAAAGGTACTAATTAGTCCTAAACTAATCAGAATTAGATTAAAACTAACTTAGCTTCACTTCCAAAACTTTTCAATACAAGCCTTGGTCTTTAAGAATAGATTTTCTCACTGAACTGTGACATCATGACCAATTTATTGGTTATTGTTTCTACTTTGCATATTTCTCCATTATACCGTTTTACTTTTGGCAGTTTTATTATTCAATTGTTCCTTTCCCTTAGTAGTTTAGTTGTGTGTTACTAGCTTAGTGAATTTGTTGATTAAAGCATTTTAACTGAAGGTTGAATTCTTTTTGTAATAAACTCTTGTCGTTTTTTGTTATTGTCTCACATACATGTGTAGTAACTTGCTGTTCAAAGAACGCCAAGAGCTTATTCCTCCATCTATTGTTTAATTATCTCAGCCTTATCAGGCAAGTAATCATAAACATTACCTGAGACTGAACTATTTGGCTGTTAATTAGTCCTGGATCCCAGGTGGTGCCCCAAACTTGGTAATTGTTACGTAAAATTATAAATATTACTAATAATTACCCTAAGTAATTATTCATAATTATCCATAGCCAAAACCTACCTATTGTGTCACAACAACATCCTATCTCAGAGCGGACTGGGAGATCAAGTGTATGGCCAACTTGGGGGGCAGCCCTCAGCCTCAATGCAGTTTTGGCTAGGCCTTTTGATTTTGACATAAAGGCTTTGGATATAATGAGCGCTTTTGGTATTAGCCTTTCTGATTTGGAAATAAAGTGAAATAAAGGCTTCTGGTAAGGTGAGACAGCCTTCTCCAGTTGAGAGGCTCGGCGCAGGTCCGGCTAAGCGGTTCATTATTTAAATTTTTTGGCTTCAAGAATAAAAGTGGGCTGCAATGGACTGGTTACCTATCCAAGGCATACCCTGCCTCACACCCCATGACTTCTGGAGATGAGCACCATCGCCCCCGCAACCCTGCATAGGATGGACGGGTACAGAGGATGGATGGATGGATGAATGGAAATAAAAGTGGGTATGTCTCCTCTTTGGATAGCTCTCTTTTTGGGTGACTCTCCTCGCTGGGTAGCTGAGCGCTCAGCCAGACCTTGAGGTCTGTGTAGAGTAGTTTTTGCCACCTGAGAGTCTGATACGCTGGCAAAATGAGAGAAAACCCATGGGCCTCAGTGTTTGGGAGGAAAAAAACCTGTAAATTATTGGAGAAAAGAGTGAGATAATAAATACCACTACAATATTAAAAAATTATCACATAATGAGATCTGAAACTGCAATGTTTCTAAAAAAATTGATAACCAAACCAGGAAATCAGCTGAGGGAAGTGTTGGTCTGCTTTATTATGATCATTAGCAGAGGTGTTTTGTCAGGGATGTGTGTAGAGTATGGACCCAAACGCAGACGCTGAGGAAGTGCAGGATGTTTATTTAAAGGTGGCGGTGAAGGTGATGGTGATGATGAAGAAGACGGCGACAGGAACGCAGAGACTGGACATCGGGCAGGAACGAGACAGCAGGGAAGCTACACTATATCAATAGTATGTCAATAGTAGTCTTAAAGGCAGGAGGTGAGTAGGATCAGGTGTGGTTGATTGGAAAGGTGCAGACAATGAGGAGTGAATAGGGGAGTGTGACAGGACCCCCCCCTTTAAAGGCGAATTCCAGACGCCGTGGAGAGAGGAGCAAGAATGGAAAAAAATAAGCACCCTTCCCAGGGTGGGTGGAGGGGGCCCACGGAAGGAGGGCCCCGAGTCTTTCTGGGTATGCCCCTGGAAGTCTGGCGGACGACCAGGTGGGCGACCCCTGAGGACCTGGAGGTCGGGCGGACGGCACTTAGGTCCTCTTCTGAGGGTCAGGCAGCCGCTGAGGAGCTTGGCTGGTTGGCCAAGACGAAGATGCCTGGCCGGTAGAGGTCGGCCAAGACGAAGAGAATCTGGAGGCTCGGACGCCGGCTGAGACGAAGAATCTGGAGGCTCGGACGCCGGCTGAGACGAAGAATCTGGAGGCTCGGACGCCGGCTGAGACGAAGAATCTGGAGGCTCGGACACCTGCTGAGACGAAGAATATGGAGGCTCGGACGCCTGCTGAGACGAAGAATCTGGAGGCTCGGACGCCTGCTGAGACGAAGAATCTGGAGGCTTGGACGCCGGATGAGACAAAGAGTCTGGAGGCTCGGACGCCGGCTGAGACGAAGAGTCTGGAGGCTCCAGAGATGGGGACGGGTCCTCCCTGACCCTCCCTGGGAGCTCCAGCGACCCATGGGGAAATGTCGATTGCTGGAGAGCAGCCAATGTGATGGCCAGGAAGACTGCAGGAATGGTGGAGGCTGAGACTGGCTCTGGGACTGGAGCTGGAACGGGCTCATGGGCTGGAGCTGGAAAGGGCTCAGGGGCTGGAGCTGGAACGGGCTCACGGGCTGGAGCTGGAACGGGCTCACGGGCTGGAGCTGGAACGGGCTCACGGGCTGGAGCTGGAACGGGCTCACGGGCTGGAGCTGGCACGGGCTGGAGCTGGAACGGGCTCACGGGCTGGAGCTGGAACGGGCTCACGGGCTGGAACCGGGGACGAGCAGACAGCTCGGGCTTCCACCCAGGCAGCGGCTCTGCCTCGACGGCGGCGTCATCTGCGGCGAGGGGCTGGATACCCCCTCGAGCAAAGATAGGCCGTATTGTCTCCATAAAAGAAGACGGCGACAGGAACGGAGAGACTGGACATCGGGCAGGAACGAGACAGCAGGGAAGGCACACGAGACATCACTAGTATGATCCGGCCCTGGGTGGAGAGAAGTGATGTGTCTTAAAGGCAGGAGGTGAGTAGGATCAGGTGTGGATGATTGGACAGGTGCAGACAATGAGGAGTGAATAGGGCAGCGTGACATGTTTCTCTTAAAAGGAGGTGTAATCCATCATACAATTCAGGAAAAACAAACAAAAGGAATCCCCCTGATTTCCAGTAAGGCTTAAAAGGTCAAGATGAAGTTCAAGATGGTCAAAAGAAATCTGATAACTAAGGATGGATCTCCTAATCTCAATTTTAGGAGCAGGTATGGTTGCTTATGTCTGTTAGGCGCAGAACAACTGCCTGAGCTAAGGGACAAAATGGTCTAAGCATTGTTCCTTAAAATGAAAACTTTAGCTGGGCGAGAAATGCCTCGTTTCCACTGAGCGGTCTGGTCCAGCTTGGTCCGCCTTTTTGTCTGTTTCCATTGTAAAAGCGAGCCATACAGCAGGCCTGTGCTGGTTGGTTAGGGCCGAGCTACTGGCATCACATAACACAGTCCTTTGATTGGGTGAACTCATAAACACTGCAGTAAGTTTAAACGTCACCCCTGCGACAACTTTACACACCGGTCCTCTGTTCCGCACGGAGCCTTTTATTAAACACAGCGGTTGTATTTGGGTAAAGAAAAAAACATGAGCTGCTGGATGGACTCCATTGTTGTTGTTTCTTCCTCCTCTTCTTCTGTGTTTTTCGCGCGTCACCCACTTCCTCGTCCCTCCTGTATGATGCCACAAAAGCGTTCAGGCTAAAGTGTCCCTCTTCCCTTCATGAAAAAAGGAGAGGTGTGAGGGACTGAGAAAACTTGACTCAAACCATACAGGTGCTTTAGCATAAGAAAACCTCAGACCAACGGTTTAAACAAACAGACTGATCTAACAAACAAGGAACGATCTGAGTGACACATAGGGGGAACAATTATCTGCACTATTCACTCACAAAGAAGAAACTAAACACAGAGTTTAAGAGTTAACCCTAACACAAGGATAACAAAATAAACAAACCATTAATTTAAATTAATACATAAAAATTTGAACAAATAACTCTCTTGAATGGCAGACAGTTTTAAAATGTTAAAATGTTAATAATGATGAAACAATAATAATGAGAAATGGGGAACCTTAATGATAAAAATAATCATTAAATTATGAAGACAGGTACAGCTACAGGTAAATGACAATGTAAATAATGCAAGAATAATAAATTGATTAAGTTAATTGGACTGGGGTGACTTAAAATAAAAGCTGAGAACTTTCCAAATGAATTACCAGGATCAGAGGCCTTCGGAGCTCTGTGTTCCCCATTTTATCAATTTGATAACAGCCGTCCGCTTCTGGCCCACGGAGCGCTGCTTGGAACAGATTCCATTCAGCAACAAACTGGCTGGACGACTGAGTTTTAGAAACAAATTATGCTGACGAATACAATACACCCTGAAAATGTTTACAAGAATTGATCTGAACTAATTTATAAGTAATTAGGTTAAATAAAGATGGAGCTTTGGGATTGTCTAATGAAATAAAGGCTCTGAAAAAACAAGCTTGAAAAGCAGATTCTGAATTAACTGGGGATTTCATTAAACACGGTTAAAAAAGCGGGTTCTAAAAAAAAAGAGGTACAGGTGTTTCAGGGGTTCCAGCAGCAGAACTGGGATCCCACAGTGATTAATGGGAACTTTTCAAGTTACATTCATAACATTTTCCCCAGGTACAGGAGAAGCAGATGAAGCATATTTAACCACTGAGATGTCCTTAATTGTGTATTAAATTTTCTCTCCACAACTCTACTCAAACAGCGATCATTTTGGGAAAGTTTTTACACAGGGTCATAGCAATCTTGAGCCAGGGGATCAATATTTTGAAGAAAAAGACGGGATTGGACAACCAATTAGGAGTAATTGGGTTCTCTAATAGAATGTTTGGGTTTAATTGGGTTTTTTGTCAAATCTGGATATAATTATAATTAATCAGAAGAGGTTATAGTATAATGGCTTTATACTAGAAGGGGAGGAGAATAGAGGTTTTAATTAAATTCAAATGAGGGTTAAAATTCAATTCAACTCAACACACAGTAAAATCAGATTCAAGGGTTGGAAACTCTGATGTTTGGATAGAGGGATCTTTAGGCTTTTGGGAATAAAAACTAAAGACTTTCTTCAACGATGATTGTTTAAATATGGATTTGGTTTACTCTTGATTGATTTCTTCTTGGCAACTTGACAAACTTCCAGTCTAGGCTCTGGGTTGATTAAGCTTGGCTTATTAACCTAGGTTTGTGGAGTTCGTTTAGGATTGCTTGATGCTGCAGCTGATCCAAACTCCCACTTCTGCTAATTCTGTCTAACCTAATCACTTACTTATAATCAACTAACTAATTCTTAAAATTAGCTCACATATGTTTGGACTAGCATGCTCTAACACTTAATAACTCAGCTTGAGGATCTCATCAGGGCGTCCTGATTGGTGATCCTTCCCTTCCAAGGTGACACAGAGGCTGAGGAGGACCAGAGGTGGACCTTGGGGGTCAGGACATGGAGCAGCTACAAAGGAAGCATGCACAGTTCAACACCAAGTCCAGATTTGATTTATCATTCAGATATATCTCCCTGAGATGTTACGTAGAGTCCTGACAGATGACGAGACTAAATATGGCCGTCCTGCTTGTTCCGTATTGCTGCAACACACACAGCTACAGAGGATCCCTCTTGACTGCAGACATCATGATCTACACCAATTCCTCGAATATACTTAATTCCTCTCTTGGATCAAAAAAGTATGTCTAAACTGAAGTTTTCTTAACAATTGAGGAATTGCTTCTTTGGTAACACTGCAATTGGTGCTCAAATGGTGTGATGTAGAACTTTTGTGTGTGTGTGTGTGTGTGTGTTATCCTTTGGAGTTATCTTGCATTTGCTGTGTTTGTTAACTATGTTAGCTTGTTTGTTAGCCACAGTTTAGCGATCGCTGCAGATTGCTGCATTTCTAACTGGCTCGTTCCAGTTGCTTCTTCAGATCGCTTGCAACCAAAAACATTTTTCCTTTGCCTTGAAAGAAATCCATTGAACAAAAACTTGTACTTTTTGTTGTTTTTATCAAAGCGATTTTGTTGTTGACTTTTTTTGTTTTGAGTTAATTGTTCCTTTGTTTGCCTCTGGCCATTTTTGTTTGAGAGCTGAGAGCTGCAAAAGACTGCTGTCCGCAAAACGGGAGCAGTCTGTGGGGGAACAACGTTCCAAGCTAACAGTGGCTAGAGCCACATCCAAAGCCTGTTCACACCCCACGTAGCTACTGCTAAATGACCAGCTATAACAGCTGGTTTATCTGCTTCTACGTCGGTCTTTTCAGACAACGGAGCCACCCTTCACTGGACGTCTAAGAAATGTTCACCTACACTGTAAACAATTTCTCTGTAAATTAACAGTAAATTACTGGCAGCAGGGACGCCAGTAATTTACTGTTAATTTACAATGCCACTACTGTTCTTTATTTTACCAGTATATTACCCTATTTTGGATCAAAGTATATGACCGTAGAATAACGGTGGGTGTTGTAGTTATTTTACAGCACATCTACCGCAATTTATTTAACAGTGTAATACAGTTTTTTTTTATTACAGTACATGCCGGTCGGATAACTAGGTTATGATTATTTTACAGCACATCTGCCGTAATTTATTTAACAGTGTAATACAGTTTTTTTTTTATTACAGTACATGCCGGTCGGATAACTAGGTTATGATTATTTTACAGCGCATCTACCGTAATTTATTTAACACTATTTTACCGTATTTTGGCTTACAGTAGAACTGTGGGTTATGGTAATTTTACAGTATATACCAGTGTGCTATAAAATCAGCTATATTTGCATTTGTATACAGTAAATTCTAACAAATTTAAAAACAGAGTATGCAGGGCTTCTCCAAAACCAAGCCTACCACATTTATCCAGCCAGTCAGCATCCAAAAGTCCTACAATAAACACACCTTGTCTTGAATTTTACAAACGTCTTGCCTTCTATTGCTTAGAGTGGATCAGAAACACATTCAGCAACAACATGCATTCATCTAATAAGTTATCGGTGGTCACAGAGGTGGTGACGAGTCAAGAGTGGACAGTACAACGAGCGCTCACTCTGACGCTGTTTTCGAGAACCAAAAAGCAGAACTCAGAGCAGAGCACTGCGAGTAACACTGTTTCCCAGCATTGACGGTACAGCTCACTCAATAACTTCTACCAAACTGTCTCAGCTGTGTTTGCCTCAGTTTCTATCATCAATATTGGGTGTCTATGCATCCTGGCTCAATGAAGAGACATAATCATAACTGAATTGATTAATTGTTTTTGTTATTGCCAATCATTTCTAACCTCTGACCTTGAATAAAAATCTGATCCAGACCTTTTAGTAATAAGTTTAAGAACCCTGGTATAGAACACAAGAGAATATACAATGCTGTATTTATTACAAAGTGCTCATTTGTACAGCAAACTGTGTAAGATTAGTAACATAGAAAACATTTGTATTACAAAAATGACAAGGTGATGCATTACCAAATTTGTAAGAAACTGTCTCCAATACGATCATTAGTGACAGGCTTTACTGAACTCGAACATACAGTAACCTCAGACGTTTATTTAAAGTAGCATCAACAAGTCTAACACTGATTTAAAACACCCTCAAGAACAGTGTAACACTACATCAAAATACCACACAGTGTAACAGAACAGTCTAGTTTGAAAAGAAATCTTTTGAATGAGAACAATAACAGTGGACGTGGAGAAGGAAAGGGGGGTGGAGAAAAAGTGGACAGCGAGTACTTGACAGCATTTGGCTGGTCTCCTCAGTCACCAATGGTGAGTGCCTGTAAAAAAGAAATAAATAAATTAGCAACACAACATTTCTGGTAAAATATAAAAATATAAAAGACTAATGGAAGGAGAGAAAGAAACAAAAATGAGGGTAGAGAAATGGGCCAGAGCAATAAACCTGTTCAAAGGAGAGAGAAAATGGTTGAAGACAGGACAAAAAGTGCAAAAAAGAGAAAAACAAGGCTGGATCAGTAGAGCGGAATTTTTTTGGAATGTTAAGAAGGAGAAGTGGGAGGTATGGAGTCAAGCAAAACCTTTTCAAAATTTTTAGAAGACAGACTGTGTGCTTGCAAAATTGAGTTTAAGTATTTTAATTTATGTACTTGAAGCAATAGTTGAACAAGTTGATATAGTACTTCATGTATTTTAAGAAGTTTAAAGAGCAGGCAAAACAATGAACTCATTTGAAATCAGACCGTTCCTCTGATCAATGATAAAACCACGTGAAATTATTTGCATTATCTGCTGCTCTAGTGCAGTCATCCTGTCGAGACTGCATTATTCTAGGATGTTGCGTTGGCAAATTTATCAAGTTTATTAGCAAAGAAGAGTGTTTAGTATGTCATTTTCCTGGAGCTGAAGGAAGCAAATAATTAAGAGTGACAACAAATCTGTGACCTACCTATATGAAGTCCCACTCAAAGTCCAGCAAGTTCTTCAACAGTGTTGCAACATTGGGGTTGACACTTTCAGCCCTTTTCTAAACCACCTTGCGGTCCTCTTGGAAATAACCTTTTCGTGGGAAGCCTTGCTACCTCTTTCCGGATTTATACCAATGAACCGTCTTAAAGAAAAAAGAAGGAAAAAGAAATCTTAAATCCCAAAAACTGCAAATGCATAATTTTCACATTAGTCTGATGACAGGAAATGTATCTATGATTGCTTACTTTTGGGAAAAAATAAATAAAAATTGCAAACTGTGGGAGTAATTTCAAGCACACTGGTAATGGTTTCAGAAAGGTTGAGTCAAATGCCTTACCTTATTTACAAAGCTATTTAATGAGGCCTTAAAACTAGAGTGCAATAAAGTTAATTAAGTTAAATTAATAAATTGTAGATTTTACAATTAAAAAACTTTATAGCATCTACGGCTAATTGAGCTTAAGCTAGAGCTTGCTTTACTTAGCCCTATTTAGCAACTTGACCCAATGAAACAAATCTAATGAAACATCTGAAATGTCAATAGTTCAATAAACATGCAGGCAAAACAACAGTGGACACTATACATTTCAGGAGATAAGCATGACTTTACTTTACCTGTGTCAGGAAGTCATCAGCTCCAACTCAGACCAGCTGTGTCTGATGAGCTTCCTGACAATTACTCCACTCTCCCCTCAGTTTAAAAGACCCTTCCACTCACCTTCACATCGCTCTGTCATTGGTAATCCAATGCCCAGAGCTCCTACTCGTCAGACCAGAAGTCTTCCTCCTACCAGTCGTTTACAAGTTATTTCCATCCAACCTAACCAGTCTCTTTCATCAGCTCAGCAGCCTGCTCCACCCTGCACTCTTAATCCAGGGGGACTCCAATCCGCGTCTGGAGCGCCAAGCTTCACCCGATCGCCTCTCCCTGTCCACCGGCGATCCTGACAACCTGTTCTGTTGAACGCCACACAGACTTCTCTGGCAGGGATGATATGGAGTTGTGCTTACCAAAGTCAAGTTCAGGAATAGCTAGTTATGTTATATATATTGTCACTCAAAAATCACTAGTTTGAGAAGTTTGGATTGGTAAGGATATGTTCTCATCAATTAAGAAACAAAAGTCCACAATCATCAGTAAGATGCTGATGGATAAAGACTGGATTTAAGAAGAGATGTAAGCACATGTCTCGAGTGGTTGACAGAAAATATTGTTTCATGCTGTTAAATTACAGTTTCTTATTGTTAACTGAGCATTAACTGTTATTTTACATGTAAGCATGAATATTTGACAGTGTTTCAAAATTATTTCAAAATACAGTAAGATACTTTTTTAATCCACCATAAATGTACAGCAATTCAATACAAATACAGTTTTATACTGTTAAATTACAGTTATCTGCTGTTATTGTTAAATGACTGATTTTACTGTTAGTTTACACGTGAGTGATGAATATTTAACAGTATTTTACAGTTAACATAAAATACAGTAGAAAACTGTTGTAATTCCACTGTAAATATACACCAATTCGTTACAGTGTAAGTTTGTCTGGGCAGAGATAAATTAGCTTAAAATAAACAAATTAGGGTTAGATCTGTTTTTTGTCTATTTCACTGTGTTTTGCTGCATTTGTAAGTATTAATTCTTCAATTGTTTGGGTATGAACAGTGTTCCTAAAGGTTTTGATCGATTGACCGTCATTTAAATCTTTTTTTTTTTTTTTTTTACGTGTCCTGTTTGGCAGTGTGGAGCTCAGAATTGGTTTCTGAGTACCAAGTAGAAGCCCAACAGATTTACTTTCACAAGCGGAGCAGTACAGCTTTTGCTATAGTCCTACACTTGATATATGTGTGAAAAATCTTGATTATGAATTGTTGGGGTTTTTATTTCCTGATGTTATGGACACGGAGACGGAAAATTAAGGAGAAGAAAGAAGGAAGATGAAGAAGAGAGGTAGGAAACAAAAAGTCAAGAGAGAGGGTGAGTTGAAAATACAAGACAGGAAGGGGAACAAAGAAAACACAGGAAGACATTGAAGTCTGCCTCCATACCCACAGGACGGCAGATAGAGGGGGAAAAACAAAACAAAACACGAAAAAGGAACATCGACAAAACAAAACAAACATTGTGAACTAAGAATTACACAACCACATCACACAAAAATAGATATAAAAATACAACAACAATGTCACAGAAAAACTCATGGTACCGAATAATCAAGCTCTAGTAATGATAACCTCAGCCCAAGAATATATCCTTAAACACCAGAGACCCCACATCTATGTGTGTGTGTTAGCATGCTGGTGGATATAAGGTTTCTCCATAAGAGTGTTCGATAGTTGCTGTGAGCAGGCATCAATCCTTCTCCCAGGAATTGATGCAGACATGTAGGAGATCGGAGCAAAGACGTCCAAAGGACCCCCAGAGCCCCAGGCGGACCCGGGCGGGGCCAACTGTATCCCCCAAGAGCGGAGCAAAGGAGAACTACAGGGGAACGTCCAGTGGCTACTATGCAGGGGCAAGGGGGGCAGCAGTAACGAGCCCACGGGCCCCGCCGGCAACCGGCCGCGCCAGGATGGGCCGGTCCATGGACCGGGAAAGCCGGGGCCCAGGGGCACCCCACCCCCCAGCAGGGACCCGACAAGGGACCGGCCGACGAGGGGCCCCCGGCACTGCGCCGCCACCACCCTAGGCCAATCCCCACCGCCAACATCCCATCGCCCCACCTCTGCCCTACATCGGGGTGACCCACCGATAGCCGCAGGGGATGGACAGCATCCCCAGGCCGGGCTCAGCCAGCATCTGGACACCAAGTTGTACCAGCTCCCGGGTCCTGATCCCGCACAACGCAGAGCGCCGAGACCAGGCATCCAACGAGGGCCAGGGCCAGTCCAACCCGCCAATGAACCGACCACGCACGGTGCGCACAGAACAGATGATCGGACGAGCAGAGACGCCGGATCCGCATCCCGCCGAGCCACTGAGCAGGCACCACCCAACAATCCCAAACCTGGCACCCCTAAAAGAGGTGCCCCAAAGAACCAAAGGAAGATATCGGCCAAGCGCATCAGCCGATCGACACACCGGCCCCCCCAGGCCCGGCCAGGCACGCACCAGGTCCGAACCGGATTGACCACCGATACACCGGCAGGCAGGGGCCCCCGTCACCGGCGGGGAGTGACGGAGGGGAAATAGGCCCCCCATTAAGTGTAAGGCCTGAGGTGCGCCAGGCGAGGGGGCAGACCAAGATCCAACCTGACAGGTAGACAAAGACATACAGACACAGTCATACGTTCCCTCCCTCTTAAACACATATATTCTCACTGACTCACCAAGACACCCAAAAAAATGATGCTGTACCCTCACTCACACACCCCATACACACTTTATGCTCCCAGGTCCAGGAACCGATGCCCCAGTAGAGCCACCGGCCCCCGGACCCGGGAGATGGACCGCCTACCTTCTAGGACGGAGACAAGCAGACCGCCAAGGGCCCCACAGTGGCAAAGCAGCCCGACAGCCCAGGACCCCAACCAGACCGCCTGTTCCTCCTCCGGATCCCAACCCCTGATGGCCCGTAGCGAACAGGGGTGTGAAAAGACCCCTAGCCTCCATCCTCCCGCTCGAGTATAGTGTTGATGCGTGTTGTTATAATGTGCATTTAAAACAGAGGGGTGGGATGTGGGGAAGGCAGCCACACAACCCCCAACCCCCACCCCGAGCCCTCAGTGTCTATATGTGGTTTAACAGTGGGCACCGGCACCAGAGGTGAAGCTGATTGAACTGCTCCCCCTCTGGATGCCTAAAAGTGTGCCCACCCCAAAGTCCCTACATATTTGTCGCGTGAGAATGTTTTAAGTGGGAGTGTCTAAGTTGTATATTAAAATTGGGATCCAGGACGCCACCCCAGTGATGTGCCCATGTCCCAAGACCCTATATGAGTGGTAAAGTGATGGAGCGGGTGGACAGAGGTGTCCAGGGATGGGGAGGGAAGGACTGGGAGACAAAATGTCTTCCCAGGGAGCCAGCTCCCCCACTGACCCCAATAGGCACCGCTGTTCACGGGGATCCACCAGGATCCACCAGGGGAGGGAGGCCATGGCACGTTCGACCCGGGGCCCATGGCCACAGCACCACAAAGCCCCACGGAGCCCAAGGCAGTCCCCCCAGCCCCATCCCAGAAGGGGAACTAAACCCACCCTGACATTCGCTCTACTCTCAAAACACAAAAGACACTAGACACCCAGGTTGAGTTCGCCCCCCCCCCACCCCACCCCCCACCCCCCTCCCGCACACCCCTCCCCCCCGTCCAAGTGCCCTCGTAGGGGGAGAGCACCTGTTGCTACACAGCAACAGCCTCCCCGCCAGCAAAGGAGGCCCCCAGCACCACCCGCACACTGGAGGCCCCTATAGCCCGAACCACGGCGACGTACCTGCCTAGACCAGGAGAAAACCGATGCGCCGGGCGGCCGACCCATCAGGCCGACATCCACCAGCCCCATTCCTTGTGGAGCGACCACTGCTGCTTAACGGCCCAGCAGGAGACCAAACCCAGCGCCCCACCCAAAAGCCCTGCACTCCCACCACCCGGCCAGTCCACCCGCAAGTCCGACCGAACCCGGCCAAATGCCCGACCCCAGCGCCCCGCACAAAGACCAAGACCCAGGAGCCAAGTCCAGTGCGAAAAAGGACTGATCCGGCCCAGAAATGCCACCCAGCCGCCTGGACCAGCAGCCAGGCACCCCAACCAGCAAACAAGGCGAGACACCATACAGGGACCGGCGATGACAATCGGTCCAGAGAAAAAGAGAGAGGCGGACGCACATGCCGGCCGCCGGCCGGCTCCGACCCCCACAGGCAACAGAGACCCCAGGCCGGCCGACCCCCAGCCAGGACCAGAGCTAGGGGGCACGGCGCCCCAGAGCCCCGAATCCCCAGGCCCACCCCAGACCCTACCCAGGCGCAGCACAGCCACCAGGCCAGTAACCCATGTCCGCCAGTGCAACCCCCCTAAGGCACCGCATGCAGCCATCAGGAGTTACCACCCAAAGCCCAACTCCAGGCCGGCCACGACGTCCAGCGCCCCATCCACCCAGTGATCCCACCCCCAGGGGTCCCCCCCATACGCCTCCAACCCCAAAACCCCCACATCAGCAACAGTATCCCAAACGACAAAACCAAGTGCCACCCACCCCCACTAGGTGATGGAGCCGATCATAGGAGCCCAGAGAGATTGATCAGATATGGAGCCAGAGACCGTCTCAAGACCAATATGGTCCAACAAGAGATTTCTTTACTGATTAATATTAAGAGCTTTTTTATTTTTCCAGTTCAGGAGGATAGTTTTCTTAGCGATGCATAAGGCAATGTGAACCATTAGAACTGACTTTATGTCCATGGTGACATCATTTAAATTTCCTAACAGGCAAACTGAGGGAGATGGTGGGATGTTACATTTCAGACACTTTGATAAGTCCTCACATATCTGGCATCAAAATTTCTTAACAGGTGGACAGATCCAAAGCGCATGAACATAAGTATCTGGTATATTGCTTGTGCATTGTAAGCAGGTATTTGACGATGTAAAACCCATCCTAAACATTTGTTGACCTGTATAGTGTACTCTATGCAGGATTTTGTATTGTATTAATTGCAAATGAGGATTTATTGTTATTTTAAAGGTTCTTAAACATATCTAAGACCAGACGTTTTGGTCAAATCTGGCTGATAAATCCACCTCCCATTTTGAAATAGGGATGGCTATTAGTTCATCTAATGTAGATAAAGTTTTGTATATTTTAGACAGCAATTTGGGGGGGTTGAGATTAAGAAAATCTAAAACTCTTGCTGGAATTTGTAATTCAGCTGTATTGAGCCTAAATTTACCTTTAATAAAAGATTTAATTTGTTGATATTCTAAGAATTTGTTTTTATCAATACCATATTGTGTGATTAATGTATTAAATGGGATAAAGTCTGTTCCTTCAAATATATGTTCCAGGTATTCAATTCCATTGCACCTCCAGACTGGAAAACTTATACATTTTTTTTTGCAAGATGTCGGTGTTTTTCCAGATGGGTGTACGTCTGCATGGGATTATTGTGGACTTGTCATTTTTAGAAACTCCCACCATGCTGTCAGAGAGGAGCTGATATTTATGCTTTTAAAGCATTCATATTGTTTTATATTTGAGCTAATAAATGGTAGGTCTGAAAGTTTTATCTTAATACATAGTGTCTGTTCTACGTCTATCCAGGACTCGTCTAGGTAGCTATGTTTTAACCATCTTGAGATGTATTGGAGCCTGTTGGCTAAGAAATAATGATGGAAGTTTGGTAGATCTAGACCTCCTTTTTCTTTGGTCCTCTGCAGTGTTTTTAAGCTGATACGTGGGGGTTTATCTTTCCAAAGAAATTTAGAGATAGAGGAGTCCAGAGATCTAAACCAGTCTAGTGATGGTTTACTTGGGATCATTGAGAATACAGGTCCTTCTCAAAAAATTTGCATCTTGTGATAAAGTTCATTCTTTTTCATAATGTAATGATAAAAATTAAACTTTCATATATTTTAGATTCATTGCACACCAACTGAAATATTTCAGGTCTTTTATTGTTTTAAAACTGATGATTTTGGTGGAAGCACATTGGGTTTACCTCAGATTCCTTTTGCCCTTGGTTGTAGATACTCAGACTGCTACACAGTTATCCATTGATGTTGTCTTCCTGGGGGGGGGGGGGGGGGTGAATGAGTCTGATCCTAGCAACAGTCAAACCTCGCTTTACTCAATCCCAGCAGCCCCTCCAAGAAAATGTTACTGTAAAGGGGAATATTGAAGAACAGACACAGTGTTACTTCTGTCACTTCCAGTGGTGTAATGGACGAGTAGAAGCAACAGGTTTCCCCTGCGCCAACTCAGGCAAAACCAGTCGAGACACAATCGGTAAATAAACGCTTAAAAACATACATTTTGAAAGGTATAACTCTAAAGAACTGGTACAATTGTAGTCAGAAAAGTAACATTATATAAATTGTTTTTAAATGTATTATTATTATTACCTGTATTATTTTGTGACTCTTAATCGGCGAGACCAGAATGATCATTAATACATCACTAGATCAGAAATCACAGTGCATCTTACTCTCATGCATTTTAACCAAATAGAGAAATGCATTTTCCACATCTTACCATGATTTTTTTTTTTTTTACGAAATAACAATACAAAACGATATTAATATCCCTAATGTTATTTTCTGTCTTTTTTTCAACCAAAACATTTAATAGCCATTATATGTGGGTGGATGTGTGATCAGACTTGTATCATTGACAGGCTGGGCAGTATTGGTGTTTCAGGTAAATCTCTGTCTTGGTTCTCCAGTGATGTGAAAGAAAGAGTTCAGTAAGTGAAATTATAGCCATTTCTGTCTTAGACTCTCCATGTCAGTAAAGGGGTTCTGCTGGGATCAATTCTTGATCCTGTGCTAATTTCCATCTACAGTACATTAACCCTGTGGGTACTGAGGGTAGTTTTTTGGTATTTTTACATAGTCTCATTCATTTAGATTTTTTAATCACATTATATATGAAAAGAGCTAAAAATGCTGATGAACAATTTGAGTCAGGGGTATTTTAGGTGCCTCAGAAAAGGGAGGGATCTAAACGTTACATGATGGTAGATCTCGATGACTGGATTGGACACATGGGAGTGCTAATCATTTATTTTTATCAATCAACAAGAAGCAGTGAATGAACAAAAGAAAAATCTAAATCAAATCAATATTTGTTGTGATCACCCTTTGCCTTCAAAACAGTATCAATTCTTCTAGGTACACATGCACACATTTTTTGAATGAATTGGGCTGGTAGGTTGTTCCAAACATGTTGGATAACTAACCACAGATCTTCTGTGGATGTAGGCTTCCTCGCATAGTTCTGTATCTTCATTTAATCCCAGACACACTGGATGATGTTTAGATCAGGGCTCTGTGGAGGCCATACCATCCCTTCCAGGACTTCTTGTTCCTCTTTACGGTGAAGATAGTTCATAATGAATTGGGCTGTATGTTTTGGGGTCGTTGTCCTGCTGCAGAGTAAAATTGGGGCCAATTTTACTTTTAATCTGTTTAGTCTTTAAACACTTCTTTACAAGTCAAGAACCTGGGCTTGATTTTTGACTCTGAGCTGACTTTTATCTCTCACATTAAAAACATTACTAAAATAGGTTTTTATCAATCAAAGAAAATTGCCAGAGTCCGCCCCATTCTCTCTCGGGAAAATACTGAGACATTAATGCATGCTTTTATCACCAGCAGAATTGATTACTGTAATGCCCTGCTTTCTGGCCTTCCCCAAAAGAGTATATCAGGTTTACAACTCCTACAAAATTCAGGAGCACGTGTCCTGACGAACACCAGGAGGCAGAAACACATTACACCAGTCTAACAATCACTGCATCAGCTCCCCGTATGTTTTAGGATTGAGTTTAAATTTATTTTAATGTTTTTTAAGTGTCTTAATGGTCTTGGGCTTTCTTATCTTTCAGAAGAGCTTTTAACATATGAACCTTCGCGGCCCCTGCGCTCCTCTGGCAGCGGTCTCCTTGTCATCCCTAAAGTCAGGACACACACTCATGGTGAGGCGTCTTTCCATTATTATGGCCCTCACCTCTGGAACAGCACATATATATATATATATATATATATATATATATATATATATATATGTATATATATAATATTTTGTCTTGGTCAAATAACACATTGAATCTACATCCTCTGTCTCTTTGTGTCAACAGATCAAAGACATTACTGTCGGTTAAGACGGTTGTCTTCAGTCGGAGGCTTCTTCACTTTTGCTGCAATACATACCGCTTCAGGAAATCCTTCCTGCCCACAGCCATCATCATCTACAACAACTCCTTAAAGAATTAATTATATAAGCTACAACAACACTTAATTCCCCTCTGGGATCAAAAAAGTATTTTTGAAAATTGAATTGAATTAAACCCCACAGTACTGGTGCTAAAGAGGTTTTTGCGGGGGAGGACATCAGACCAGACTTCCGTCTGTCTAGAGAAGCTATCATGACACTGCTCTGTGCAGTGGGGACGGAGAGGCAACACGGAGGGGATCCGACACTGGAGACTGGTATTTCTGCTTTGGCTGGCCACTGGGTCAGCCTAAAGAATTGTCTCCAGGGACGGAAAGACAACATGGAAGAAGTCCGACCCTGGAGACTCTGGTATTTCTGCTTTGGCTGGCCACTGGGTCAGCTTACAGAATTGTCTCCAGGGTCTTTGACATGCCTCTCCTAACAGTGTCCAGGGCAGTTCACCGGATGACAGACGAGGTGGTGCGTGACTTCCCCCGCTTCATATTTTTACCAACCAACAGGGAGGAGATCCAGGTAGGTGGAGATAGCTTTGCCAGGTTGGCCCAGCCTTTGCCGGATAGGCTGGAGCCATCGATGGTACACACATCCGTGTGCGATGTCCAGGTTGCCCTGATGGTCAAGATTATATAAACCGGTAAAACTTTTTTCATTTATTTTAAGCACTTTACCAATTATAACACTGCCGGTGAGTCTAACCAAATGTGTTCCAAATTGCAGAAAGCTGTTCCCATCGGTGGTCCTGCAGGCCGTGTGTGACTATCAGGGCCGGTTCCTGGACATCTTTGCAGGCATGGTAGAGCAAAGGTTTAATACTTTTGTTCTGTTTATCTATCATTCTCTCCAGGAGAGAGAATAGGCAGTCTGTTCTCTCCCTGGCCTTCTCTCTCTCCTCTCATCTGCCTCCCTCTGGTATTGGATGTCCTCTCTGAGGAGGACAAGGAACAGGTCCTCCTCGTTCTTTCTCCTTCACTTTCTTCTCTCTCTAATGCTCTCCTGTCTCTCTCCCTCTTCTTCATCAACTGTTTCCTCTGTCTCCTGCACCTCTTGCCTTCTGTGCAGGAGACAGAGGTATGTGTAAGCGAGTTAGTACCTGCTAGCCACCGAAGTTGCAACTACTAAGCAACTAACAAACCATAGATAACTGCTTTAAATCTAAAACACATTTTAGACATAAGCCCAATAGCTACAATTAGTTGACTTACATTTAAATTGGAAATTTGCCCCCAAAGTAGCTGCTGCTGGCTCTTGATCCACCATCTTTTTGAAAATGCCGCGCTGTATTCTGGGACATTTTTGACCGAGGGAAGGCACAAGGCCCCTCCCATGTATCCTTGGTCAGTTAGCTAAACAGCAGAAAAAAGGAGGACAGATGCCTCCATAGCACATGAACACGCCTAGGCGGTCCCTGATGACGTATCTCCTAGGCAGACGGGGCAGGACCAAGGCATCAAGGCGAGGTTCTAAGACATTGAGAAACATTTCATGTATCCTTGTCAATGTCATGACCTCCCCACACCTTTCTGCCAGTTGGTGGCGGTATTCATCAGGCAAGATCCAGACAGCACCAGAAGAAGTAGCTAAGTCACTCTGTTTCTGTCCTTTGAAAAAGTTTGTGAATTTGATTTTTCATTATCATCTTCTTCGTCTAAATAAGGTACATTCAGTAAATGCTATTTTATTAGTCCTTTGTGCTTCTTACAGGAGATAGCATGTCTGCTAATTTTAGCATGCTTATTAGCTAAGCTAGCTAACAGAGGGTGATGTGATGACGTGTGGAATGTGCGCTGAGCCTTGACCAGCAACAATATTTAAAATGCAAGTAAACATGGGGAGTATCAGCTGAAATGGCAAACTGGCGTGATGCAGAGGTCCGGTGTTACGCATTAACGTGATTTTGTGTTAACTGGTTTCCAACTTCCATTTGCATTGGTGGTTGCTATTAGCTACCATAGATGTTAATGAGCCAAAGGACACCGCTTAGCTGCCCTTGTCTGTGCCGTTCTCTAAACGTAGCAACAAACGTCAAACAGACTGAACCTCTTACTGTATTAATGTGTTTTCTAACCTGAGTGGAAGGAAAACTTTTTAGATTTGAAATCTATTCCTGCTTACAATAATGGGATATTGCTGAATGACTTTAGATCTGATACGAATCAATTCTTTGTTCACTTGTGCAGAAGGCGTCATGAAATTTAACCTGATGGCCACCGAGGGATTCATCAGGGCCATTTTTGTCAGATCACCTGAAACATGCGCCACAGAGACGTGAAGGAGTCTCTCCAAAAGTAGACCAGGAGTGGATCGACCCCTGGTTCTATTTGCCCTTGGCCCATGTTACACAGAGACTGTTCCACCGAGCTCATGTTAAATGTAGTTTGCAGTGTGTTTTTTTAATTTTGAGAAATAAAGATAGTAAGATGGGTAATTGTTGTTGTTGAAGTCATTCACCTTTTCAGATGGTAAGGTAAATTGTACCTACAGCTCCTCTGTGGTGCCACGGACAATCGATGCCACCGGGCCCTTTGGACCACCATGAGGCAAGACGAATAAAGGAAAACAATGTCATATGTAGCAGAGTGAAGCTTCAAGTAACAGCTCAGTCAGGAATGAATTGTGATTTTTTTAATTGGAAAGCATGTTGTGTGTAAAGGGTATAATCCAGAAGTTGTGTTCCACAACTTAACTGTACCAGTTGATTTCTGTACTTTTGTTAGTCTTTTTAGCAGATTTGAATTCACTATTTTTTATGCATTTCTTTTTACTGCAGAGATAAAAATTGTAAAACAGTGTGTGATGTTCTGAAAAAAACTATACACTTATGCAGAGCTTACAGCAAAAACTGTTTATCTAACCAAGATTTTGCAATCTGATATTCAGCCAAAAACAAAATCTTTTTAAGCTTCTTTTTATACTGATATGCTGAGCAAGACCAGTGATATATTTCTTTAGAGGTCATTGAATATGTCATCTTTTTGGTCTGTCGGGTTTCCTCTACATTATTGTCTGAATCTTAAGTGAAACAGTTTGTCAGTGCAGTAAAATAACTGGGGGTTTTTAAGACTGCTTATAATCACCAATGTTCTTCAGTCTATAAATTTGTCTATCAACTCAATATTTTTGCTGAATATAAGGTAAGTCTTGGTTAAATAAATTATCTGTTCAGTGAAAACCTGTGTCTAAAATAGGTATAGGTCTTTGCAGTTAATTTAACTAAGTCTTTAATTTTCTGAACAATTTCATGGTTGTACTATAAGTCTGAGAATACATGTTCTGAATTATTCTTTCATGTCTTCTATGATTGTGAACAGCTCTACACCTTATTAACATCTGAGTCGCCACAGAAAAGTTGGGTAAATTTTGAACAACAGACAACCACATGGTAGTTCAGTATTTTATTAGAGGAAAACAAAAACAGGCTACACAAATAAACGCAAATCACAAATTCACAAATTTCAGGGTCCACTTTACGTGGACATCTCAGGCCCTCGTTTACTCAAGAGCGTACCTGGTCCAGCCTCAACTGAGAGCCATCATTGTTCTTTGTTGCAAACAGCTGGTGATCCATGTCAATAGCATAGCATAGCCATTACCATACCTACTGTGTGGCATGCAGATGCAAAACAGCGTTGTTGTAGTGCAGAGGCAGCGCCAGAATAATTTGTTTGCGGGTGCTACGGGGGTGCTAACCACGTCATTGATGGCGCTCCTAATTTCATGATTTAATACCACACCAAGACCTATGACGCACAAACATCTATAGTCAATACAAACACACAAGTTTGCATTTAACACCCATTCAGCATGACTTAAAATGCCTATGTTGAAATGTAACATTCACCTGTCTATGTGGAATCTTCCCTTAACACAAAACTCGTAAGAAATAAGCAACAGCTGATGCAGCAAGGCTGTCAAAGCACTGCATTACAGACATACGCATTACAGCTTCAGTTACAAAAATCCACCAGATTCTTCTGCAAAAGAACACTGTAGCTTCGAAATCAACAAACCAATTACATTTAATCAAAACACTGCTGCTGCAAAAAAATCAATAAGTTAAAAAAACACGTTCTTACCTATTGATGTCTTCATAACAACACAATCCTTCTGTTGTTATGGTTCAGGGCGAAGGCCTTTATGATTTTTTCTTGATCCAACGCTCGGGTTCTGTCTGTGTTTATTGCCAGCAGCACCAGGTTGCTAGTCCGAGAGTCTCCGCTGCTGTTTCTCAAATAGCTCTTTAAACGACGAAGACATGAGAAACTGCGCTCACAGCTCACTGATGTGACAGGAAGTGTACAAGATATGGACAAGAGTTTAAACCAATCCAAAAATGCATCCTTGTTTGGTCTCATGAGCTATAAAAACTCCTGAGTGGTGCCGATCCGATGGCCCTGTTCTTCTTTTCTCTTAAGTAACCAGCGAACTTGATAAAGTTCGGCACACAGATTTTCCTCCCCGACTCCATAGTGGCGGGCCATGGGCAGGAAGCGCTCCTTCTCAAGAAATGATGAGTGCTTGGGACTCAAAGCTGGCACCCCTCTCAAAACATGATTTGTCTCTGTTGAAAAGCAGCGTTTCATTTCCATCAATAGCTTGTCTATGACAGGAAAGAAAGAGTGAATCTTTAGGTCTTCCAAACGGTCAATATGTGTTCTTTCTAACGGGGCCTCCACTACATACCCCTCGAGGCGTCGAGCTGTTTGAACCGGCCTTCTCTCCCGAGGAGATTGAGGAGAAAATCCTGTCTTTGTGCACAGATCCTCAGCTTGTTCCCGTATTTCTGTCCACTTTTCCTCCGTGCATTTTTCTGATAAGGCAGTAATGATAGACTCTGCGAGATCATCTGCAAAATTGGGGGCCTGTAGCTGATCTGACATGAACTTAGTCGTCTGAAATACATCTTCAAAAAGAATGAGATGCAGGACAAACTGCACTTACTGCTCTTGCCTCCATTCTCCGATGAGCGTTCAACTGTCCGATGATGTCAAGCAGGATAGCTTGGATTGCAGGGAGCGTTTTCTTGACAGCCCAGATGGCATTATATTGGCATGCTCACCGAGTGTCAGATAACTTCTTAAGTTCTATGCACTGGGCTGTTGGGTTGATCTCTTTTTGTTTTTTCATAAACATATCGTGCACCACCGACCCAGAGAATAACTTATACAGCATCTGTAGTGTTAAAAAAAACTCTGCAGCAGCAGCGACATTGTGTACACAGTCCACTAACACCAAGTTCAGCTTATGTGCATGCCAGTGTATGTAGATAGCCTGTGGTACCTCTTTTCTGAACTTTTCCTGCACCCTGTTGTTACATCCCAACATAACCGACGCTCCATCGTAGCACTGGCCAACACAAGACTGCAGATTAATATTACACTGACCGAGGGTGTGCTTGATGCTGGCAAGTAAGGAGCCAGCATTTAGTCCATCTGCAGCCGTAAAATGCAAAAATCCCCCCGCACTTGTTCCGTACCCGGTTTCAAATAGCGAACACTGATATCTGTTCTTTTTTGCTTACATCCTTGCTTTCGTCCACCAAAACAGCCAAGTACTAAGCATCCCTCACCTCATCACTTAAGTCTCTCCTAATCATTTCAACCATCACAGAAAAGATTTCATTTTGGATGTCATGATGAATGTATTTAGCATTTGATGGGTTTTAGTCCAACTTTTCTTCACCACTGGATCAAATAATCCAATCAGATCCAGAAGCTCACAAAAATTTCCAGTTTGTTGACTCCTCACCCTCACTGTGGCCTCTCTGTGTACCGCAAACTCTTCACCACTGCCGCCAGTTATTAAATCCGTTACTGGTAAAAGCTGGCTCCATGTGAAATCTGCGCCTCTGTTTCAAGAAATGCCGACAGACAAAGCAGAATGCGGCATCTTTGGACATACTATATTCCAGCCACATGTACTGATCCATCCAGCTTTTGTTAAAACTCCTGTGCTGGTTGCCGAACAGGTTTGGTGGGTATTTTTGCAGAACCGGTCGCCTTGGACCCTCACATGGCAGAGAGCTGTCATCTGCAAGGCCAGAATAGGGTTTGCAAAAGGGGTTGTCAGCGGAAAGTGTAGGTGGTTGCCCTACCTCATCATCTTGGTCCTGCTCGGTTCCAGGCACCACTGGATTTTCATAAACAGAGCCAGTCTGACTTGTTTCCCCACCATCTGAAGCAGTTTGATCCATCCGTGCACGTTTCTAATAAACGAAACGATCCATCTCTGCGCCAACACACCTCACTCAAGCAAGCTAACAAAAATACTGCGTGCATTAGCCAAAGAGAGGAGTAGGTCAAACGTTACGTGCGTATTGCGTGCATATTTTAGCAAATTGTTTTTTTATTTTTTTTCTAATCATGTGTTCATGTGTAACTAACCTGCAAATATAATTACACTGAATTAAAAGAAAAGTGCAACACTACCATTTTTGGGGGTGCTGTGTGGGTGCTTTGACAATCTCAGGGGTAGCTGAAGCACACCCAAGCCCCTCCCCAGCGCCGCCTATGTTGTAGTGACCTGTTTTAGTGACCTGTTTGCGTTGGTGGATTAGTGTGCTTTAACTAACTTTCCCTGGTTGTAATGAAGCGCAACTTACAGATTTAAGTACTGACAACTCAAAATATTCTGCTGAAGCTTACAACTTCCTTGGTTTGTGGAACTAACTTATGTTATTGCCTCAAATGAATAAAACTTCAATGTTTGTGTTTTCTAAACTTTAATATTTTGTCAGGGCAAAAAATGGAAGTTGGGTTTTGACAGTGTGAACACTGCATCATTGCAGAGACAAATGCCTAGTCAGCCACTGTGTGCCTGATTGGAGCAACTAATCCCCACCCCCCTGCACACACACACGCAAGATCCCAGCGATCCCTCCTCTCCTCCACCGGGTGCGCTAGCTTCGTTCTCTCCGCGGTCCAGCGGGACTTCAGTCTGTCTTCCCCGGCTGCGACTCCCTCATTCCGGGTCATTCAGAAGTATCTCCCTCCTTCGGCTTCCGTGTCTAATGGCGGCCGCCCTCACAGGCGCTCAGACCGGCTGTGGCTCTCCCTTCTCCCTCCCAGCTAATTCCGGGCTACCCTGCTTTCCCCCAGGGCAGCCCTTACCTCACGCTCGGTGCTCTGAGCATTTTTTTTGTGTACAAGGGTCCTGCATGTGACTTTTAACAAAGTCTGATACTACACAAAAAGTAGAAAGGAATCAATAAATATTTTTAGGCCCATAAGTGACAAACCAAAGCCCTGACAATTCACCCCCAAAACAAGTCATCTGCAATAACACACAAAAAATTATTTCAGTTTTCCTGATTTTTTTTTGTTTTGTTTTTTTCTAGAGTGCATTTTTTTAAATATAAAACCTGGCATTAAAGGGGTTAAACCTCAGAAACACACAAATATTTAGAAAATTAAAAAATAAAGTAAATCCAGGGTGTCACAGAGATTGCTGATGTAAATAAAGACAAACTAGAATATGAAATGAATACTTTAGATTGCCCTACTATCTGTGTTATTATCTTAGCCAGCTGACAGAATGCTCTATGTCTTATACAGATGAAATGAGGGTGGCTGCATTGTTCTGTTGGCCAAGTGGTTTAGTTATTGCTTCAGAGTTCAGTTGTCCCGAATAGAAGTGGGTTTGAACCCCTGAAGGAGTTTTTTATGAAGGTATTTTTGGGGCAAAAGTATTTGTGTCTTGTAACTGAGAAGTCTGTTGCCATATTTTAGTCCATTTCCCAGTCATGCAACAATTTTTGCAACCGGTTCGTCTTCAAACCTGCATAAAAATAAATATTGTTCCCCAAGAATTTCTTCTTGCATATCTAATTTATCTCAGCTATGTTTTAAATACAAAACAATTGCAGTAAAAGTATACGGTTTATTGTTGCAGAGTTCTGCACTGGTCCAATTTACCAACCTGTACCCGTTTAGATGATTTTTGAACTCTACCCGGCAGCTAAACGCTCCAATGCCTCCTTAACTCTCCATGGTGCTGTGAGCTGAGCTCTCAGATAGCGATGCTTTGAGTACAGTGTCCAGGTCTGAGATGATGTTCAGTCAGAAGCTCTCATAGGAATCTTTTTTTGATTGATTCAGCTACCTGAACTCTGTGCGTAAAGTTGAAGATATCTGCACATCTGCACCAAGTTATCAGGGATGTGAAGTGTAAACTGTCAAAATGATGGACGCACTTCAGATTTTTCTGTCAATGTTTAACAAAAAAAAGGTAAAAGATGGAAAATAACCTAACACCTGATTTATATTACAATTAAATATTTCCCTTTTTATTTCTCTGAAATATTGCACAGCTGATATTTATTTTAGGCTGAACTGTAGTGAACAAAATAAAAGACAATGGGCTTTGAACTTGTAACACCTGTTATTACACCGCAGTGTATATTGTAATAAAACGTCTAAAGGATGAATGCCTATATATGAATAGTTATACACAATAAATATATTGTCCCCAGCTACCTTCAAATCACACTCATGTTAATGATTATTGTCCCCAGCAATTTTAAAAACAAACCTACGCAAACACACACATATCTTTAAGCATGTTCTGTTTGGCTGTATGTGCACAAAATATTCACGGCACTGAAGTAAATAAAAACTGAGGATTTTGATTTGAATTAAACGCAGGGTGTAATTTATCTGGCTTTGAAATAAAAACAAGTCAAACAAATATTTCACAGCAGTTCTAGGGTGGTCCAGATGCAACAAAAATGCTGAACTTGCTATTTATTAAACTTTTACAAATCAAATAAAGGTTTCACTAATCCCAAAGTGGGTTTGACTGATTCTGCTATTAGTGTAGAATAATGTAGCTCAGATTAGAAGTATTTTAGTTTTTAAACTAGAGCAGATTAAAGCCAGTCACAGGTCAGCGGGCCAGTCCGTTTCCTGTCGAAATCCATGCACAGACGGACATGGGTTACTGGCCTGGTAGCCGTGCTGCTCTTGGGTGGGTCTGGGGTGGGCTTGGGGGCTCGGGGCTCGGGGGCGCTGCAACCCCTGGCTGTGGTCCTGGCTGGGGGTCGGCCGTTGTGGGTGTCTCTGTTGCCGGTGCCTTTGCGTGGGGGTTGGGGGGGACGTGTGCTACTGTTTTTTCCCCTCTATGGGCCGGTTCTCATTGCCAATGTCTGGCTGGCATCCAGCCTTGTTTGTGTGTTGGGGTGTCGGGCTGGTGCCTGCGGTGGGTGGGTGGTGTTTCTGGGCCTGATCTGTTTTTGGGCACTGGACTTGGTTCCTGGATCTTGCTCTTTGTGCGTTGCGGAGTATTTTGTTCAGCTGTGTGACCAGGCTCGGTCTGGGTAGTGGGGGTGCAGGGCAGGTGGGTGGGGGGGCTGGGGTCGGTCACTTGCTGGGCCATCGGACAGCGGTCGACGCTCTGCCAGGGATAGGGAGGGGTGGATCTCTGTGTGTCGGCCAGCCGGGGGATCGGTCTGTTCCTGGTCTGGGTGGGCATATCGCCAGGGTTTCGGGCCAATATGTACCCAGGGTTCCTGCCTGGGGGGCCTTCGATGCATGGGTGGTGCTGGGGGCCTCTTTTATCGGCGGGGAGGCTGTTACTATCTAGTTGCAAGTGCTCTCCCCCTAGGGGGTGCACTTGGACGGGGGTGGGGGGGTGGGTGCAGAACTCAACTGTAGCACCTATAAGAAAATGTTTGTGTGAGGTGCATCTGCTCAATAACCTGTATGCATATTTAGTTCTATCTTTACATCCAAATCTGTTGCTACTCAGTTATAATTGTCACCCCTAGGGGGCAGAACAAGCAGTTTGTGGCTCAGTGCTCCCCGATACACATGAAGAAGAAGAGGAGTGTTCCAGAAAACGTGTGTGTGATGTTCGAAAGCTTGTGTCTGGTGCTGATGTGCTAAGAGTTCGTTTATCCTCCCTGTTCTTCGTCGGTGAGAAATAAAGAGAACGTTTTCTACATCCAGTGCCGTCAGCCTGAGTGATGTAACAATTTGGAAGTCCCACCGAGATTTAATCACTGCTTACCGATGAAGAGATCGGCAAAACATGGTGAAGACTGGTGTGTGAGTAGCTAAGTAACTAGCAAAAAGCTAACAGTGTAGCTAGCACGACACCGATCGTTTTGTTTGTCCGAAGAGTTGATCAGTTTAGAATGTCGGAAACGAGATGCCGGAGCACCGAGATGATTTTCTTCTGGAAATTGAGAAGAAGTTGTTCGAACTGACAGTGGAAGAACTGCACAATGTCTGTGAGTTCTGTAAAAATTCTGTAGATGACATAAAGAACATTAAAAACAAAACTCGAAGTGCACTCGTTAAACACGTTATAAAGGTCTGTGAACGTGAGGAACTGCTGGAGACAGAGGATGAAGGCATGTCTGTGCTTTTGGAGTTGGACGACAAGCTTGAGGATCTACGGCAGAGCCGGTCGGCAGGTGGCGACGCGGGGGCAGCAGCGGCCTCCTCTTCACCAGCGGAGGAGGCGACGACGCAGTCAGCGCAACTCGTGGGCGAAGGACAGCAGGAAGACCACAGAGCATCCCTGTCGTCGCTGGAGCAACAGACACCTCAGGAATCTCCGCGAAACAATGGGGGTCGAGGTAGAGACAGCGAATCCTTCACCAACTTATTCTGTGCTGCTTCTTCCGGATTGAGAAAGGAGTTCAGAATTAAGGGACATGTTGGTGAGTCAACTTCTAAAGACACTCTGGGTTTCAGTAGCCTGGAGCATCAGATTGAAAGTGGAATAAAGAAAGGCTATCCAGAACTGGAAATTGTTGAGGCAGTTATACAAGCTGTGAGCCCTGGTCTGAAGTTAAGAAGCTATTTAGAGGGCAAAACAGATCTCCCTTTAATGACTCTCAGACAAATATTAAGAGCCCATTATGCAGAGAAGGACACATCTATGCTTTATCATCAACTGACAAAAACAAGTGCAAGGACCTAGCGAGACACCACTTGACTTCTTCATTCGTGTGCTTGATTTGCGCTAGAGAGTCCTGTTTGCATCTGGCCGCGCACAATCTGGCTTGAAATATAACAAAGAGCTACTCCAGAGCCAGTGCTTTCAGTCCATCATGACAGGCTTAACAAACGACAGCATCAGCGCAGAAATGCGGATGTATCTACAGGATGAGAACAGTAGTGATGAACTGCTGCTACAGAAGATGCAGATTGCTCAATTTAATGAAAGTGAAAGAGCTCTAAAGATAAAAACCACAAACAAGGGCCTGTATAAAGCAGGTTTGAACTCAGTAGAACAAAGTGGGGTTGAAAATGACCCTTGAGTCCCTCAAATCTCAGAGAAGCAAATTAAGCCAACTAAAGAGAACTCCCTATTTACAAAAAATAGAAGAAAATAATACAGCAATAAGAGAGCTCACAGGCCAAGTAGCTTCATTGTTGCAAAGTGTCCACAATGACAAAAAGATTTTCAATGATAACCAAACTAAATCACGTGCAAACGTCTTTTGGAGGCCAAAAAGACAATGTGCAGCATGTCAACAGAATCAGAGCGACTGCCAGCATTGTTTCAAGTGTGGTAGTGAAACACACTGGGCGAAAGGGTGCAGAATGGAAAAGGAGCAGAGGCCATCGGGAAATGGGCGGAGGATCTGACTGAGGGACATGCCAAAACCAGAAAACCACAGTCCCAAAGTGACCCAAACCCCAATCTCAAACCACTAGCCAAACACATGAATCCAGACATACAGCAAACTGAAAAAGATAAACTTCCTGTTCACCTTTCCTCAACACAGGCAAAGTCAAACATTAAACAAAAAGACCAACCAACTCATCCATGTCGGGTCCCTGTTGGGGGGTGGGGCGCCTTTGGGCCCCGGGCCTCTGGGCCCATGGCTGAATCCGACCTGGCGTTGCCAGTTGCCGGCGGAGCTTGTGGGCTCGTCACTGTGGCCCCCCGGGCCCCTGCATTGTGGCTCCAGGATGTTCTCCAGGGCTCTCCTCTGCTCCTCTCTTGGGGGTGTGGTCAGCCCATTATTGATCCGCCTTGGGCTCCTGTGATCTGGGGGTCCTTTGGGTTTCTATGGCTCCAATCTCCTTCGTGTCTGCGCCGATTCCTGGGAGGCAGATTGATGGCTCTTCACAACACCTATTGAACACTCGCATGGAGAAACCGAACATGCACCAGCATGCTCATACACACACACAGGTGTGGGGATTCCGGTGTTTACAGATACATTCTTGGGCTTAGGTTACCACTACTAAATCTTGTAATAATCGGTACCATGAGCTTTTCAGTGACACTGTTATTGTATTCATACATCTATTAGTGGGTTGTGGTTGTGCATTTCTCAGTTTGCATTGTTTGATTTGTTTTGTCGTTGCGGTTTTTTCCTCTCCCTGCTGTCCTGCTGGTGTGGAGGGAGACTGTGATAGCTGTGACAGACGGTTGACAGTCGGCAGAAAGGGGAACTTTTTCATGCCTGCATTTGTATGTGAATGTCTGATTTAAAACCTATTTTCAGTAGTAGAGTAGTGGATGGCACAATCAGTCCTACAGTTGGTTACCATGGAGACTGATGGAGCAACTTTATTGCTAACTAAGGAGTTCTAATGACTTTTTAGGCAGTTTCATGTGCTGTTTGGGGATCAAAGTTACAGGTGCTCTTCCCATTCTAAAGAGCATTTGATCTATATCTGATGAAAAACTTTACTTCTTTGATAACCAAGAAAAATACAATTTTGTTCCAATTGCATTCCATAAATGTATGTTGAATTTAGGTCATTTGCTGTTGAACTGTTTCTGCAATTGGTCACCCTGTGCTGTTTAGATTTCTTGTAGTGTCTGAAGCATCTATCATTGAATATTTTTGCCTGTTAGTGCTTGTGCTGTAACTCTCCACTATTTCTCTTCTCTGTTTACCTACTTTGTGTTTGGCATATGCTGCTTTGATTCTCCAGACGGCGCTCTTAGTCATGATAAATAATTCTACAGATTGTGTTTGTCATCCACAAGCTCTGTCATCTTTAAAGACGCCTTTAATTGGCACGTCATGTAAAGCTGTTCATCAGTTTGTGAGTTTCCTAGGAAGCTGAGGTAACTGAATTCCCAGTTTTGCTCTAAACTTACATTCAATGTGCAGCTAGAAAGGTTTTGTTTTTGGATCTGAAAAGATGAGATAATGATAAACGTATGGCTTCTCCTTTCAAACATAAATCATATAACTGAAGAAAGATATTACGAGTGGTTAAAAAAAGACAGTTTTTCTCATATTTTACTTTAGACTTTTACCATGTTCTGGTAAGATTTTTTTGTTACGTTCCATTGTTTAAAGTCCTTTTTATGAGATGGCAGAGGCCAGAGTCATCATGAAAATATTTCCACTCAAGAAACACATGGACAGTCATTGTGTGAAAACTAAAGGTGTCTCACCCATTGCTCTTACTTGGATCATGCTAGTTTGAAAAAAAGTTGGAAAATTTACAGCTGTATGTCTGTTAATCGACAGGCTGCAGCCTGGCAACCATAGCAGACAGCCTGACTAATTAACCAGTTAGCCATAATTTGCATTTTATACTTGTGTTACTCTCTAAAGATCAGAATATCATCTAAATCGTCACTGTGAAAATGTGATTTAAATGTAATGTATTGTAAGGAGTGGGACTGTAGTGCAACAAACATGACTTTCTCCAGCTCAGCCTCAGACTGCACAGCTCAATAAGCAAGCTGTTAAGTTTTAGATTTAACCTTTACAGCAGTTTAAAACCATGACATCCAAGCACCCACAGGAGGGTGCACTGCAGTGTTGTCTTAGGGGATTTTGGTTGGACAAACAGATCAATCCTTTAAATGATGAATTGGTTGACTGACTGAATACTTGCACTCTACCTTTTGCAGGGTTTCAGGACTAGAAATATTTAATGCAGTGTTTCAGAAAGACAAAATTAAATGCTTACAAAAGCAACAAAATGTCTTTATGTTTATTAGCAGGGCATTGTACTGTATATGACACAGCCTCAGTACAAATGTTCTGCCCTTTCTGTCAATGAACAGCAGACATCTCAGAGATTATTATAAATTTATAACATCCTCAACTATTGAGATGTATTCCCATGATAGTTCTCTCAAATAATTTGGCCGATTAAGTATTTTTATGGTGTTTTTATCAACATGATTATTCCTGTTGGACAGCTTGTTTTACACATTGACGGCATAAAGAGATTTTAAAGGCAGGAGAACTCTTCATCATTGTAGATGTGGAGCACACATGCTGGCTGAGGTCCAAATAAGTTATTACCAGCTTGATCACCACATAGATCATTGTCACTCTGAACAGGACAGCTGGCCACACTGTTTGCATGTGTGTGTGTGGTTTTTTTTGCCATATGCAGTTCACTGTTTCGACAGAGGGAGAGTGTGAAGGTCACTTTTGGTGTCAGTGAGGCAGATGTCTCTGGGGACTGAGAGCCACAGGAGAAATCTCAGTTTTTGGTAAACGGAGCTGCAATGGTTGGAGCAGAACAGGCTTTCAAACACACAAAACAGAACTATTTAAAGGTGAGAGCAAATGTTCCTGACAAGACTGACAGCGTTTCCAATGATAAGCATGAATCTTAATAGAAAATCAAGAAAAGAATATCAGTATAACATGTGCAAAAGTAACATATTAACATGCATTGTTGGTTACAAACACATAAGTTGCCCAGTAGAATTATACGAGATTATACTGTATACAGGGCTGTGACTTAGTGTCTCCTCACTCGTTTTCTTGTTTCTCCTGTTTGTCACAGTAAAATGTTTCTGATTATTAATTTTTTTTATATCAAACAAAAATAACCTGAGTAAATACCAAATGCAGTTTTCAAATGATGATTTCTTTTATTGAGGGGAAAACAGATTTCCAAACACACCCCTTGTACCTAAGGATGGTTTAATTTAGAACTGTTTCATACAGCCACTTTGGAGGAGCTTTTAGGATGAACCACCCTCCTTTAGGTCAAGCGTAAAGTGACAGTGCGTAGCTGCCCTGGCGATAGGGGGCAGTACATACCTAAATCATTGCAAGCAAGCAGTATTTTTGTGTTTGTTAAACAACAACATTTATGAATGGGGAAAGTTTTCAGCATTTTGTAGCTAATGTCGCGCTCACATCGCACGCTTTATGAGTCAAACAGAGCTCACAAAGCAACTAGTTTGAGGCCTGTACATTTTTAAGCCTGACGCTTATAAAGCATGCAAAGCCCCCCCAACCAATTATACTGTCTCACTGTAGCGACTTCACTACAGTGAGACGCTCTGATTGGTTGACGCTCAGGGGACGACGCCTGAAAGTTCAGCTAGCTGAACTTCTGGGTTTGTCACTTTTGCCGCTTTGAAGCTTGAAAAGACTATAGGCGCATTTCCACTATCAGACCTTCAGGGTAATTTATCCAGATCTTTTTCTAACGGGGTAATCTGTTATCCCACTCTTCTCAGCCGCCATGTCTCCATTAACAATCGGCCTTTTAAGGAATCAGCTAAAGACATCCGTATATCACAACTATCTCTGCAGTGAGCAGCATCACTGATCAGGGCGAAAAGGTGCCCAGAGCAGCAGAAATAACAGAGATCGACAATGGAAGAAGCAGGGATGATGCTGCTTTATGTTTGTTGTTGTTATAAACTGCTTCACCAGTAACAGTTTTTTTTACAAAGCCAGTTGTTTGGTGACATCTGCTCATTTCCATCTGAATTATAACCAATCAGCGCGACTTAACCACTGTTCCCACTGAGCAACCAGATCGGGCCAGAATGATTTAATGATTGATCTCTTCAGCACAGTCAACTACATCAAAACACAACCTGTCAAAGCCCCGATTTTTATGGTAGGCCTACTGTGTTGGAAAATGGGCTCCGACAGACAGCTGTTCTGTTTTACAGCGAGTCCCAATAACTGTCATGTGGGAAGGTGAATAAAAATAAACATCCACCGTTCTCATTTTGAGGGTAATTGTGTCAGAGCCAAAATCCGCAGAGAATCAGGAGGTTGTCCATAGAAAAGTTCCCATCACATTCACGATATGGAGCACATGCTATATACTTTTTTCCCATGTACCCAGAGTGGTATGAAAGTGTGGTCAGATTTTTATAATTTTCAAAACAAATAAATCTTTGGTCAAGTTTTAAGTGTACTGGTCCAGCTTTAACTATTTAGATTAATCCCATGTCGTCCCAGTCTCCAATTTACCCTTACTTTTGTCATGGAAGTATATACATTTTTACCCATATAACTTCCTGTTCGTTCATGTACTGCACGCTCAGAATTTGTCCAAATCCCGGAGAGGAGTGTAACATCTGGAAACAGATCATTAAGATTAGTGAAAGCTTCTACATATCTGGGTAAATGTCCTACAGAATATGGCATCTGAGAACAAACAAAACAGTTAATGTTTTAATTTTTTGCTAGATATCTTGCATATTGTCACCATACACTAGTTTCAAATGGGTTTCTGTGTGTCTTTCTCTGAGTGAACCAAGAAAATAAATCAGCATCCTCATGTGCTCTATGTCATTCATCTGAGTCCTGACGTTCCTATTGAAATAACACCACCAAAAAAACAGTAAAAAAAAAAACAAATACTAGATAGCAGAAAAACCTTCATCGTCACTATCTCTCCCTTCAAAACAGTCTCTATAGAAAAGTGGCTCTCCTGGTTCTCTTCACTGAGGTTGAGACAAGTGGACCATATTGTTTTCCACCTCCCTTTGAAATCAGTTTTTAACACCACTTTTCTTAGACTGCTTTCCCTATATCTAGTAATGGTCACTGCTTTTTATAATGGATTAAGTGTATCCATCTAAGTCTCTACAGCCATTGGTGTGGTCAAAAATACCTGGAATGGCCCCTTCCACCCGGGTGATGACCAATTTTCTGTTTACAGCTTTTAATCAGGATCCAGTCACCTACTTTCAGCTCACTTCTTCCTGTAGGAATATAGGATCATCTGGCATATGATTAGTTTGCATTTATAACTCGTACTTATCAGTATTTTGATCATGAAAGCCCACCAGATCTTAATCAAATTGTTCTTTTAGAAGAGGGTAAACCAATCTAAGGAATTCTATATCTACACCCTTAGATTATTTCAAATAGAATGAGGCCAATATTCAAATTTGGAATTATATGCATTTATAATTTACCAAATCAAGACTATCCAATTTTGTCCCGTTTCTTCCATCGCTTTTTTTTTCAATTTGCAACATTTTATCTTAAAGTCATAAATCAGTTTGTAATTGTTCCTCTTATTTTAATATACCAAACTGTAGGAAGGATAAAGTCTCATCAAATTCGTTCAATTACTTTGTTATATTCATATATAACTTTATCATAACCAAACAGTATCTCCAATTCTGTTTAGTCTTATCCATGGCCTTTCTTAATCTGCTTTTAGAATCCAATTGTCTCTTAAACATGATCTCTAATCGTTGTCCTGTTGTATCAATTATTTCATTCACAAAATGTGTTCCGTTACCACTATAGATCATTTGTGGATATCAAATCTAGGCATTATTTCTCTAAACAACATTTCTGCAACAGTTAGTGTATCTAAATGTTTCACCGTTAACATTACAAATCCATTAGGAGAAATTATCTTTTCTTAGTAAATAGAGCTTCTTCAATACAGCCTTCGTTTGCTCAAAGCTGTTTCTTAATTTTACATGAGAAGCTTTTCTTTTTTTTCCATGTCTGACACACTTCTCGTCCATGAACTAATCAGTTTGAGAATTGAATTGTCCGTAAGAAATGCTTTTAATTAGTTCGCCACTAGAGGTCGCCATACCCATGTTCCCCATTGTTGGCCAAATGCCAAAAACATGCAAAGTTCAATTTGAATCTTCTGTTAGCAATAATATGATTATTTTATCTTCATCTGATTACAAACTTCAGTTAAAACTTTAATTTTTCTTTTTTCAAGTAAAATAATTCTTTGGTAGCTTTCCCGTTTCAAGAATTTTATGAAAATCTAAAATTTGGATTAATAATTTATCCCCTACAGAGAATATGCCCAACTTCAAGTGAAATAGGAAATCTCTTCCTAACAAATTAGAAAATAATCTCTAGATTTTATGATTATCACAACAGGTTTTTCCTGTAGCAAAATCTATTGTTTTTATTTCGTTTTTCTAACAACTCAATCTCATTTTTAGTGGAAAACAAAATTCTTAATTTTATTTAATTATTTTTTCATCTGGCTTTACCAACTTCCTACCATTTTGTCAATGAGATAATCAGCAACTGATATTTCCATGACAAAACATCACATCTCTATTCCTTGCTCTCTACTTATCTGCTCCTTCATAAAGATTCTACAAATTAGCTTATTATTATGATTATATGTGAAAGAGTCTGTTGCTAGATGCCCAAAAAACATGGTCCCATTCCCAACCGACATTGGGGCGAGGGCCGGCCACCTCTCCCAATCCCAGGTGTAATCAGACCCTTAATCCTGTCCCATCAGCAACAACTCCATTGAGTGTAAATATTGAAGTGCGCTTAAACTCAGTGTGCTACGGTAACTAAAGTTGAATTTTGGAGTGCGTTACTACATTCCTTACTACGGTAATCCCGTAAAGAACATATCTTCTCTTTTTTGCAGTCTCTAACCCAGCGCTTTACAAGATTGTTTCCTTTCAACATGTATCTTATCTGTCATTAAAATGTTAGAAGCAAACATCTGAAGCTGCCGCTTGTTACAAAGAATAAATTCACTTAGCCACCCAGCTGCTCCCCCACAGGTCCTGTACACATCCACCTGTATTTCAAAATAAAATCACACTGCTCATAATCAGTCATTTTTAAACCATTTCTTTTATACTATATGAGAGATCTCACAGACATCCCATGAATATCATTAAAAATATTAGCTACGTTTTTTATTATTATTATAGAGTAAAAGTTGCCGCTGCACTCAAGAAATCTCAACCTTTTGTATTGAGCTGCACGCAGCTAAAACACCCCCCTCCTTATCAGCTAGCGGGGGGAGGTGTGTTCCTTCTCTTCTGCCTTCCGGCAGTTGGATAACCTTTAACAATTTTGAAACACATGATGAATTTGGTTTCAAACAAGTCTTTCTCAGGAAGTCCATTTTACCGATTTCTGTCCCAACCCATCACAGTTGGTTTGTTTATTAAGAGAAAAACTAACGACCCATTGATGAGGGACAGAGGTGGGGGTCGCTTGTTTATTATCAGAACAGCCCTTCCTTGAGGGACAGAGGGGGGGTCTTGTTTATTATCAGAACAGCCCTTCCTTGAGGGGAAGGGGGGAAGGTGGTCGGTTGTTTAAGATAATTCATTTAGATCACAGTAAAGTTGACCTTACCCTTCATAGGATATTATTTAAATATGTTAGTGGGTTTTCTCTTTTATTTAATTTTTCTTTCGGCGGAACTTTAGGAGAAAACAAAGTTTAAAACGTTTTCTATCCTCCCGGGTGCTAAAAAAAACATCTGTTTCACGCATGAACCCCTCCTTTTTCTCTTCCTCCTTCAAGAATTCCTTTCATAATCTTTATTTTAAAGAAATGTATTGTCTTTTCTCTTACATTAATTTTGCATCTCCTTTAAAATCTTCTTTGCTATTTTTCCCCATATTTCGATAAGTTACATTTTGCTGTTTTTATTTTTCATTTTTAAATATTTATCATTCTCGTGTTAATGAAGTAAATTCAGCTTTTATTTCTCTGGTATCTGATCTATTTATCTTATCGCAGTGTTATTTACTTAATTTTCAAACCATGAGACTCCGTTCAGCCTACAGCTGTTTCACCATAGAAATCTCCATTCACACACACAGTCCCACAACCGGTTTATCACACATTAATATAATTATGTATTTATTATCATGCTTTTTCATTACTAGTATTATTATTTAGATATTATTTATCATTAGGCCTATTTCTAATTGAGATCCCAGACCTCTGCGCGCTTTTGGAGTCCAACTCCTTTAACATGAATATTCACGCAAAGATCCCCGATCTTTATTTGCAAAACACAAACTTGCATTACATAGGTCCCGGACCTAGTTATTTTTTCTTCTTTCACGCATCAAATTTTTACTCACTGGCTGTTGTCCCTGTGAAGGAAGACCCCATCCAACTGTTGCTCCAGAAGAAACCCCGGATCTGCTGGCCTCCTTTTTTTCCTAACGGTGGGGTGGAGGACTTTGATACTGGTTCCGAACCAGGTTATGCACGGACTCTCAGCAGCCTGCGGTTCCTCCCGGAGATCCAGTCCGATCTGAGATCCTGGTCAAAGGAACAAGAAATTCCAGGGTTAAAATCGCTCACTGATCTCTGAGTTTTCTTTTTTGACATTCCGTGGTTTCTCAATCCACGAGCTGATCCCACTCAGCCTTCTTCGTGTCCAACACGCAAGCTTTCAGTAAGAAGCGTCCTAGCTTACCTTAGGGCCGGCCACACCCTGAGTTCACCGACCCGGTCGGCTCTATTTAACTCAGCAGAAACAGAAATCAACATTTACTGGAGAACAACAGACAGAACATTTTAGATTAGTCAATTTTGCGCCTCGTGTGTCAGCGCTTACCAAATAACTTCAGAACTGGGTCACTTCCGTCCTCAGATCTCCAGTATCTGTTAATCACAACAATTTCCAAACTCACGTTTTCCTTTGCTCCTCCAGAAATCACGTCGGGGTCACCAAATTGTTGAGAAGGTGTTTTCACTCTAATTTAAAGCCTATTTTAAAGGAACAGACACACATTTAATTTATGACCCTGGGCTCTCTCTGAGCTCTCATTTCACCTTCTCGCGTGCTCCTTCATTTCTGTAAAAAGGAGCAATAAGAACAACAAACAACATTTATATTTTTTAACAGTGAGACGTCGTTCACTGGACTCAGTTCTAGTAACTGAGTACAGGTTTATCTCAACATAAGGTTTTTATTTGAAACAAGTTAAAAGAAACTCCTCCCACATAGATCTTCCCCCACAGAACGGTCAGCTTCTTCACCAAAAGGCACCCAGGATGTGCCACATTCCTCTTGATTATTCACGGTGTTTCCACATGCACTACAAAATTAGACCCTCATACAACATTAACAGAATTTATATCTCTTCATGTCCCTCTCTTGATCTCTTATTTTTTTAAGAGATCACTATATATAAGGAAAAATGTCAGGCAAAGAATCATATCAATTTTGAGTCCATCTTCTCTGGAACTTTTCGAATCAGTAGTCAAGTCATCTTGTTCTGGCCGGGAATAGTGGTCGTCCGGCTTGCTCTTCTATGACCTAAGGTGAGAGGTTGCCAGCACATCACCTATATGCAGCTAAAGTGTATCTTTTCACAGAATGGTCAGCTTCTTCACCAAAAGGCACCCAGGATGTGCCACATTCCTCTTGATTATTCACGGTTTCTAAGTGTTTCCACATGCACTACAAAATTAGACCCTCATACAACATTAACAGAATTTGTATCTCTTCAACTTCCTGTACTGGTATTACAAGACCCTGTTGCTGACCACACTATCCTTCTAGAAGGACTCAGGAAGATTGGAATTTCTGGAATGTTTCTCAAATTGTTTAATTCGTATCTCAGGAATTGAAAATGTAAACATAGGAAATCAATGGTATTGAAGTTATGCTGATGATACACAACTCCATGTTGCCTTGTCTCCTGGTAATTGCAGAGCCATTGATGCACTATTTAACTATATTTTAGATATAAAGTCTTAATTAGAACAGAATTTCCTTCACACTTAGTAAGGACAAAACAGGATTTTCAGTTATTGGCGCACATGATTAGAGAGAGAAACTCAGAGTGCTACTAATAATTGACTGCACCTGTCTCCAATCTGCCACACCTGATCCCCATTCCCTTCTGTGTATTTATACCCTTCACGCCTCTCACTCCCTGTCGGTTCATTGAAGTCTCCAGGTGCTGTCCGTTATGGAAAGCCGTTTAAACATTTATTATATATCTTTGATATCCAACTTTAAGTCCATGTACTAGTACACACTTCGTCCTCATTAGTAAGACAATTTGGCACACTAGTGCTACTACTACAACTAGTAACAGCCAAACAGTCTACTAGTAGCACTAGCACTAGACTTTTATCATATTAATAGTACTACAAGAAAAGGTCAACATGTCTACTAGTGCTACTAGTGAGGCACTAGTTTTCCATAATTTTGTACCACTAGCTCTACTTGTGACATCATAAATTTCTACAAGTTCAGATCTAGTGCTTCATTAATAGTACTAGTAGCACACAGATGTCAACTAGTGAACAGTTTTGCCTCACTAGTAAAGTTGTCTTACTGGTGTGCAGAAATGTCTCACATGTTACAGAAATGTTGCACTAGTAGTGTGTAGTCATGCACTATCAGTAGTCGAGTTGAGGGGGAGCGGAGGGGGATGCCGCTCCACTTAGAAAGAAATCCGACATATACCGTCCCACCAGTAAAAGTCCCATCATCCATCTCCATCCCTTCCATTTTACAGTAAATATTACATGGAAATATAAATCATAAATAGGCTTAGCCTATATGAAATAATTTCATCATCAGAAAATGTTAGATCTCCGCATGTTGAGCGAAAATAAACAGTCTAATAACATCCGGGGGACAGTGGCACTAAACGCAATGATGCAACATTGGTTTGGTTAATGGCTGAGAGTAGGCCAGGTGAACTCAGTTTTCGTTTCATCTCATTCCGACCTCTGGCATCTACAAAAACCGTTTACTTCATAAAATCTATAAGTTCGCACTGAGTTCAAAAGTAAAAGTTATCCTTCTGTATTAGCGCAGTTTTTTTATGATCGACGTTATAATTCGGGACTAGTTTGTTTTCACCGTAGTGAAAAAGGGGTGATACGGCTGCTACGTCCCCGTTTTAGACCAAGAGATGGATTTAACATGAAATTCATGTCTTGTTCATGTTTCAAGTTAAATGCATGTAACACATTTTACATAGGCCTACATGCTTTTACTCGGTGTAGGAGCCATTTCTTTATCTTATCTTTCTATCAGATTTCACCTATGGTGGCGGGCCACATCAGAAACTATATAGGTGTGTCCACAGGTGATTTGGCAGATCCAATTATGCATGGGTGGCGGGGTGAGCGCACGGTTTTTACCGCTTGCCACATTGTTTTGATTTAATCCTTCTTGAACATCTCCAAACAGCACAGCATTTGTAAGACAATTAAGTACAACCTGTATAAACATGGATAAAAATAAACGGGATCATCGCACCAACAAGAAGATGTTCTGGTCAATTAATGGAAGCGCGTCACCCGATTGACTACTAGTCAAGTCAATACACTCGGTTTTGTAAAAGTTTCAAATAAGTTTTCATCATGACCTTAGCTGTCTCCATATCCGCATACGTCATCACGTCGGTTAAACTCTGCCCCCGCATTGGTCTAAAACAGGTACGTAGCAGCCGTATGATTCCTTTCTCACTATGGCGAAAACAAACTAGTCCCGAATTAAAACATCAATCATAAAAAATACTGCGGCATTACAGGAGAACTTTTACTTTTGAACTAAGTGCCAATGTATTTATTTTATGAAGTAAACAGTTTGTAGAGTTTGCCAGAGGTCGGAATGAGATTAATTTCTAAAGACATTTTTGGGGTGCACCTTATGGCCTAGAGAGCAGCAAAAGCTGCATTACAGAAGTGCAAACATGCCCAAATGAGCGGCTGGTCAGCGGGATGTCCGGGATTTTTTTAAAAGAAATAAAATTACAGGTGAGCTATTAATCTCAATATTTAAGCTAGCCTGCTTTTTGTTATCTAAAGACCACCCGACTCGCCAGAGGTGTACGCACAGATCCCAGGATGCTACCTTCCAAACTAGCTAAGATGAACCCCCACATCTCTCTTGTTAATTAGCTTGCTAAAACACATGACTTGTCATTCAGTCAAGACACGCATGCGGCTTGGTGAATCTGCACTAGATGTCGACTCTTTTTACACATTCAGCCATAATAGGCCTAGGAAAAATAATCAGGTTTTTGACCGTTTATTTATTTATTAGCCAATTTAGATTAGCACAATCTGCTTCACACAGCCCATTGATTTAAGGTGGTGCTCCTTGTCAGAGCTCATCTGATGGTGCCCATTTAGCCATAATCAGGACGAATGTGAACAAGAGCAAATAAAAACATGATTACGAAAGTGTTTGGAAACTGCTATGAGCATGTGGATTAAGTGAGGGTTGTAATGAATAAAATAGAAATGACTTATTTTGTTTGGTCTTTCATGTTAAATTAATCCAAAACTTTGGATTAATTTTGTATACTTTTGTATAGGCCTAATTTGCATGAAAAAAACTTCTTCTGCACTGCAACTTTTTGCTAAGACTTCTTTGCAAAGTGCTGGTATCGGCTTTGCTTCACAGATATATAAAGCCTCCATTTCACCCGATCTTGTTTAATTCTAATGCAGGCTATTCAGTTGTAGTTCCCTAATATTCCGGCCAATTCGGCAATACAAAATACTCTATAAATAGCAACCTAACCCTAACCCTTTTTTAAAAATTAAAATCCAGATTTTTTTAAAGGGTGGAAAAAATGACCATCCCCCCAGCATTAAATGTCAGGTCTATAGTAGGGAAGACATCTTTAATCAATCACTGAGCACAGGCTTGATTTTATGTTTTTAACTGAAACTTGGTTAGATCAAAATAGCAGGGTTTCTTTTATTGAATCAACCCCTCCCAACTTTAGTTTTGTCAACCAGGCCAGACAGAACAGGAGAGGTGGAGGAGTTGCTGTTTTATTTAATGAATCATTCCAGTGTAAGAAGGTATCTCTTGGAAGTTTTCCTTCTTTTGAATATGTTGCTGTACAGCTGAAGTCCTCATCTATAGCTATGTTTCTTAACATTTATCGGCCTCCAAATTACTGTGCCGACTTTAATGAGGATTTTAGTGAACTCCTGTCTATAATCTGTGTTGATTTTGACTGTATAATTATTTTTGGTGATTTTAACATCCATGTTGACAATCCCCAGAACAAAGGTTCTAAAGACTTGAGTAAGACTCTGGACAACTTTGGGCTGACTCAGCATATAACAGAGCCCAGACATAATAAGGGTTATGTTTTGGACTTACGGATCTCGAAGGGTCTGGGCATTTCCAAGAGTAATGTGTGTGATGTGGGCTTGTCTGACCATTGCTGTGTTTTCTTTGAGAGTATGATTTCGGTTCACATAAATGTTTTAACAGAGGTTATCACAAAACGATGTATAACTGAAAACACTAGTGACATCTTTAACCAGGTCTTCTCTCTAACACCTGCCCTGTCAGGGGGTTCAGTCAATGAACTTGTCAACAGCTTTAATGCTAAAATATTAAATAATGGCTTTTATTTATATAGCGCTTTTCAAGACTCTCAAACAATTTACAACTCCATTATTCATTCACTCTCACATTCACACACTGGTGCAAGGTAGGTGAATTTATGGGTTGCAGGTTGATAACTCTGCCACTGAGCTACAGCCGCCCCGGTATAGATACTATTGCTCCCACTAATGTGAAGGCTATCTCTGGAAGGAAAAAGGATAAAGAAGAGGAGAAGTTCCACATTGGTGAGAAATGAAAAAAGGGAGTGTCGGAAAGCCGAGCGCAGATGGAGAAAAACAAAACTTCAGGTTCATTATGACATCTATAAAGAGAAACTTCACTCTTATAACTTACAACTGAGGAATGCAAGGAAGTCATATTTTTCTGACATCATCACCAGAAAAAGTCATAGTGCTCGGGCATTATTTGCTGTAGTCGACAGGTTAACAAACTCTCCTGTGTCAGTAGCACCTGAACTTTATTCCACCAAGGCCTGCAATGACTTTGTAAAATTCTTCACAGACAAAATCCAAAATATTAGACAAGCAGGTTCAGGTTATGTACCGTGTCCATGGAAAATCCGTTTAAACACCATGAAACAGTTTTATCTCATAAACAGCAAAGATGTGGAGGACATTTTAGGTCAACTGAACTCCTCCTCTTGCTGCTCAGACATCCTGCCCACAGGCTTTTTCAAAATGGTCTCAAAGATCTTGGAGTCAGATCTGGTACAGATTGTGAACTCATCTTTAGTGTCGGGTGTTTTCCCAGAGCCCCTGAAAACAGCTGTAATAAAACCCCTGCTGAAAAGAGACAATCTGGACAAGACACAAGGCAGATAGGGTTAAAATTCCGTACCTGATGTAAAACTTTACCAAGCCAATATAAACCTTAGATTCTTGTTAATTGTGTTTTAAGATCAGGTAGTGGTGAGCCATAGTGAAATAGAACAGAAATTCAACTATGAAAGGCATTATGTGTGACCAGTCTGTTTTAAAAAAAAACAATGTGATAAAATACAATGTGCACTTTGTATTTTATTCCAGTCATCAATACTATAATGGAACACATTTAGTGATTAAACAAAGAGATATTATAGAGAGATGGGAATAACTTGTTACATAAATAGCCTGACGTAACAGTAATTTTGCATGGCAATCACATGGCTCAACATCACATATTTATAGAGGAGAAATGTTGAAAATTGGCCCAATCTAAAACATAATGTAGTTTCAATTATAATAAGAATTAAAAGTCCATTTGAATCGCCATTTTTCTTTCCACTTTTTTTTAAATCAAATTATCGACAACAGGGTTGATGTTATGGTAACATCATGGTCTACACAACACTGATGATTTACTTCCCAAGTCAGTACAGTAAATAGTAGCCGGTACTATTATTTTGTAGCTTAGCTCAGTGAAGGACATTGATCATTGCTATTCTATACTTGCATTATTGACAAAGATTTTCCATGTCAACATTTTGCCAACATTTTACAAATTTAGAGTCTTGAATACGTTCAAAAATAACAGTGAAGGACAGGCCAAATCACCCTCACCTCATTAGGATATGAGTAAGTTTAATTATTTAAAATTCTATTTGATTGATTGACTTTAATTTGATGTTGTTTTAAGGAAAGTAGACATGGCAATGTTATATTCTTAAATTACATGTTAATTTGTTATCGTAATTTTATGACTGATTACTTAAGAACAACAAAAGGCATCGATTCCATGGAATAACCCAGGTCTCAAATGAAGAAAGAATATTAATGCCAGCGTGATTCTTGAACCTCAGCTGTGAATCTGTGGAGAGAAAGAATGGAAATTGGCATCAAAGCACAACGATGAGCACATTAAATCTGAGAACTAAACTTCGTTTCCAACTCTTATGTCATATGCTTATTACATTCTTCTCAGAATTAAGAGAAAAGATTCAGATATAACCAGTGGTGGGGAGAATACTTTGTAAATGTATTGAGTTACAGAATACTGAATACCTGCTTTAAAATGTATTTTGTAACATATTCCGGTACTTTGCTTAATCCTGGTACTGTATTCTAAATACTCCCCCTTAAAAACAGCATTTAAGTCAATTAAAGGTCTCAGTATGCGTTGGTAGCTACTCCCGCAGGAAAACAGAGGGCATATTAATGCTAAACATTATGTACTGATTGGGAAAAAAAGAAATAAAACAATTTAATTATTTTTGTTTATTTATCAAAGTGTCAACAGAACATTTCTGTAATAAAGTGACAAAGTGCTTGAACATAGCACAGCATTACTGTCTGTAATATATATATGCATTTTGCTTACCCTTTGTATTTCACAATTTGACAAGAAAAAAAAGGCTATTGCGACTTTCTGTTTGTATAAACATGACATTCATTTCACTCCAAATGGAGAGCTTTTATCCTTATCGCAGGAAACATCATCAAGCTAACGTCATTTCAGATAAAATGAACAGCGACACTATAACTGTGAGAAATAACCTAACTTACACGATACAGGTACTGTCAAATAATGAATTCAATCTATAAAAACAATTTAGGATACTTTAAGTTGTTTCTTCAGATTAGACGTTGAGTCTTTGGACGCAGCTAATAGGTTGTTCGCTGGCAAACAAAGATTGCACTCCACTGTTAAGAGCGCTCCCCCCTCTCCTTATTTAGCGTGAAAAATTGCTCGAATTTCCAGGAAATTAATGCATTTTTTCCTTCACTGCTCGTAGGTTGATTCGGCTGCGGTTGTGGCTCCAACCACTCCAGCTCCTGGTCTGAATCAGTGACTGTTTATAGATGTGAATCTGAATCCATACCTGGCCACGATCACGTTAACGCTGATGCTTGATAGTGAGAATGAAGCGGGTTTGACGTCAGAGAGAAGCGACAGTGTTATTGTTTGCAGAGTTGCGGTGGTGTGAAAGAAAATAAACGGAGTGTGTTGCTCAGCTCCAAAGAGTATTATATTCGTGAGTCCTGACCACGAAAGTGTAAAACACACAAGTATTCCAATGGTATTATGAAAGTAACTGTATTCTAAATACCATGTTTAAAAATAGTAACTGTAACAGACTCGTAATTAGTATTCTAAATACGTAACGGCGGTACATGTATTCTGTTACTCCCCAACACTGGATATAACTTTGTCACAGGATGATGCTGGATTTTGCCCCTTGAGCCCCCTGCAGCACATAAATGTTATAAAAAACTACATGCTACTCCATGAGCTAACATTCACAAGCTGTGGCAATTATCAAATCCTTCTCATCAGCTAGTGTGTCCAAGACAAGAACACATGATGGAGAAAACAATAGTAGGCCTATAATGTTTATGCTATCATTTTTCTTGGATCGTTTAATTTGTTCCTGTAAATGTGTTCTTTAGCAGTTAATTTAACAGTTGACTGATGTTAAAAATACTCAAATTAACTCTCCAGCAATAAATCTAATAAATCAGTCACTTATTAGCCTCACTACTACTAGCCTATACAATTATCAGTTCAGAAATACACCCCAAAATAGCATCCGCAGTAGTAGTGAGCAGTAATAAATCTGCTAGGCCTAATTACTTACGCCAGTTAACAAGACCTAACATTACACAAAATAAACCTCGCCAAAGTTATACATCAAATAAATAGCATAGCTAGCATATCCGAGCAACGTTAATACTCACCTTCAAACGTAAGGTCCTTATTTCGCTCATGATATTTAGGTTTCCTGACGTGTCCGCATTGTTTACATCAGCTGATGTTCTGAGACGAACAGCTTTTTAAAAGAAAATCTTTATTTAAAATTGTAGCAACAACATTTCAGTCTTTCCACCTCACATTTCCTTTATAACAATAACGTATCCCATGAGAAATATAGTTATAGTGACATATAATCCGTTAAACATTTCTGAATAGATGTTCATTACTGATATACATTTCTTGTTTCTAATTAAATTAAGAGACTTAAAGGAAAAGGGGGCAGGATTTGTAAATAAAGTAAACATCCATGTCCAGTTTTTAAATGCTGTTGGGTGATGAAGCGTTTTAAACCAAAAAGAATGAGCCCACCCATGTATCGCTCCATTTTCTTAAACTGGCTGTGTGCTGCAAAATGTGCTGCAGTTCGGGGCCCGAATTTTCCACGCTGTCCTACGGATGTGACGTCAATTGACACGGCTTGCGCTTTCTCGACAGCTTTAAAAGAGGGAGAAAAATGGCCGCAGACCTCCATTGATTTAATTGTGAGAATGGATTTGTTAGGTAAAATAATAATGTTGTATTATTATTTTCTTAGGGTGTCATAGTTCTAATGTACTTTTTAAATGTCATTTTGGTTTCAGTCACATGGTCCTTTGTATGACATCCTGTTCTTTTAATATGTTAATGAAGTGTGACTAAATAAAGAGAGACTGCAGAGGGGATGCTCTTTGAGACCAGAGACTAGGACACTGGGAGGCTGAGAACAGACAGACATGGTTGGCTCATTCCTTATAGTATTTTCCTGGTTTCCCTCTGCAGAGCTTATTGACTCCATATTCTCTCCGACCCCTGTGTGTGATTTTTTCTAGGTCAACCACTATTTTTTTACCTAACATCTTGGTGCCGTGACCCGACGTACGGAGCACTCCCGCCGATGGTCTCCGTCGAAGGGCTGTTCTTGACGTCCAGATCGCTGAATGGCTGCACTGGCCGGCTGCATAACTTCCACGAGGACCCCCTGCGCGTGCTCCCGTGCGATCGATTCGGTTTGAATCACTCGCATAGGGGGGAGATTGTGAGTACGTCTTTTTTGTGCACCTTCACATTAAAAAAAATAAAAATAAAAATCTAAGATAGTCAGGGTATATTCTGCTGTTTGGGCCTAAAGGATGCTTTAGCCTCTCTGATAAAATATCAGGTGTTGATCCTTAAGTGATTAATGCGTTAATTACTACAGCAAAAGGGTGTAACGGTACAGGTTTGCGAACCTGTCCACCTCGAAAAAAGGGTGTAACGGACCAGGTTTGCAAACCGGTACACCTTGCTGGGAAACGGTTGTAACGGGTTAGGTTTGCGAGCCAATCCACCTCGCTGGGAAATAAAGCACGCCAGTGTATGGGAGTAAAAACACAAACAGCAGAATCAAAACGATATACCGCACCCCAGGTGGGTAGAGTAAGATAGGCACAGGACATAATCTTTATGTATGCCAGTCCGACCTGAAACCTAACGGTGTTAACGTACGGTTTGACGTGCACTACAAGAGACATTCTGTGCGGAATTATAGGTTACACAACACATCCTTAGATTAAGAAAGCCATAAAACGGCTCAATCTAGTTGCACAAAAGAGACACTTAGAGTAAAAACTATACGATCCAGTTTTAGCAGAATTTGATTACAATTAAAAATCTCAAATAAATGACCAAAAAATTATTTTAATTAATTAAAGAATAAATGACTAACTTTAACTCATTGACAGACTAATTTAATAGTTCTTGCTTTTTCATTCACCTTAATCTTAATATTAATAATTGTCGTTATCCTCCTAGAACGATTTGGTATTCTAACACTAGACTTTACCAGACCAATTAATAGAACCCATTAAGGGTTATATAAAAACAACGCAAAGATGGGAAACGATGTTTCCACCGACAAATTAGAGGGAGATTCAAAGTATATGCATAAAAAGGACCCCGAAAATCTTCAGTTTCTGACAAAATGGCGCAAAAGGTATAAAGTAGACGGGAAACTGAAAGGAAATCAATGGAAAGAACTGGTATGTGTTCTCGAAGCAAAAACACTTAACGCTAAAGGTCAAAAGAAAAAACTTAAACAGACACAGTTAAAAATAGCACGTGTGTGGGCTGATGAAACAGAGAAAAGGAAGCAAAATATAAAAAACAGAAAAGAGAACAAAGGCTCTAAAGATGAGGCTTTTCTTATGAAAAAGCTCGGTGAGGAACTCACACTGTGTCCTCCTCCTTATGTACCTCTACCTACAGCCCAGACAGACCCCCTGGGGCTGTTGGAGGAGAACCTTATGCACCTCCACCAACACCCCCATCAGACCAGCCGGGGGCTGTAGGGGAAGGTCTATATCCTCCTGTTCCAAAAGATCAATTTGCAATTGAAGAAAAAACAGATGGTACCACACTAAAACAAAGACTTAGAATTACAAAGAAGTCGGGTCCAAAAAAATCTGAGGATAAGTCTAGTGAGAGTGAACTAGAGGACTCAATAGATGTTAATTAACCCTATGATTCAAGTACCATCTGCCGATGGCACTCCGAGATATGTTTTTAGACCATGGTCACTTAAAGACGTTAAAGAGGTTGTAGAACAAATCACTAGCCATAAGGAGGATCCAGAAAAATGGACAGAGGATATGGTTGATGTGGTCAAATCCTACCGGTTAAACGGTCATGAATTAGGACAGGCTATGGCTGCATCGTTGGGAAAAGACTGGTACCATGTAGGAGGAAATTACACAGGAAGAGATGATGCCGGAGTTGTGTTACAATTTCAGAATGATTTCCAGGGAGCACTAAAGCAACAATTCGATGCAGTAGCGGATAAAGTTCGTGCACAGTTTAAAAAGAAACCAGATTATGGCCTCCATAAAACAGAAGCCTGGGGAAACTGTAGATGATTTTAAATACAGATACCAAAAAGAACATGATATCCATAGTGGCCTTACTAAAGAGGGTGGTGATGATACCCCATATATGTGGCATTTGTGTAATGGTCTGCTACATAGTTTCCACCCCACTATCACTAATTTGATTAAAAATCACCTTCTAACATGGGAAACATGCGACCTTACTACCCTTATGGCCAATGCACGTTTTGCAGAAGGTGTCATGGAAAGAAAGGGGAAGAAACCAAAACCTGCAGACTCCGACACACAGGTATTTCACACCCAGCTTGAAGACGATGAGGGGGAAGTTTATTATCAAAGTGACAACCACAACAAAGGAAGGGGGTTTAGACCACGAAGGAATACACATCATCACACACCCCAGGGTTCATGGAGACATCAAGGTGGCCACACTGCCCCCACGTGTTGGATCTGCAGGAAAGTAGGCCACATTTCAAATGAATGTAGCAGAGGCAGAGGCCGAGGAGGGGGCAGAGGGCGAGGTCAGAGCCATACACAGGGTCCAACTGCCCCAGACCACTCGCGGTTCACACAGCAATGACTAGATACTTTTTCCGCCTCTAATGAGGTGGTGGATTGCTGTGGCGCCTGGAAATTACTTAATGTTCTGAAAGAGAAGCCTTACATAACACTTAGAATTAATGAACAAATGGTAGAGCTCCTTTGTGACACTGGAGCTTGCAGAACAGTTATCTCCTCTGGCGTTAATCTGCCAGAATCTAAAGAAAGCATTTTGGTCAAATCAGCAGATGGTGCTACTACGCGCTCATTTTTATCTAAACCAGTGTTAATAACAGATCCAAAAACTAGGTTTAGTTCTAAAAACTCAATAGTCATTTCACCACAATGTCCACTCAATTTGTTGGGCAGAGACTTAATGTCAGCCCTAAAAATCTCAATTATCCCAGTGGGAGACGGCATGAGAGCTGTGAGAACAGGAAATGATGACATTTACCTAAATACAACTCATAGACCACAGGGACTCGGTCTGTACTATTTTTTACGAGTTGAACCTAAAGAAAACCTTAAAGATACAACAACAATGATGGACACAGCTTTGCAGGTAGTTCCTGAACCCAACAAACAAATCATGCCTACATCACAGTTACATGTGACTATGGCTCTGAGGCCTGAACCTGATCCCAAGTTCCAAGACTATTTTATGCAACTCTCACCTGCTGTAGTGTTCACCTCACACATCATTACTGATGGAAAATCTGTTTCAGCTGCCTCAGTAACACTGTCTACCAGCCTTAAACCATTCTTCGATTTGCCTAAAGATCCGCATATATCGCTGACAAAAGCAGTACATCACGTTGGAAAGATTTAGGATATGTGGTGCGAAAAGCAAATAACGCCACAGATTTTACAACTTTGAAAGAAAATAAAGAAGATCGTTGGCAATACAGTGAATCCACAGGTTTATATAGACTGCCCCTTATCATGCCACTCCACTGCACCACTCAAGTTGCACCACTAGAATGACCAGAAGCAGAAACCATCTTATTGACTGAAGAGGAAGAAAAGCAACTCAAAGAAGTCCCTGACACATTATGGTCTAAAAGCCCCACTGTGTGGGCCTACTCTCATCCATTCCTCCCGTTCAAATAACTGCTAAATCACATTTTACACCCAGAGTGAGACAATATCCCCTCTCTGCGGAAGCAGAGTTAGGAATTCAACCAATAATTCAGGAATTACTAACAACAGGTGTCATAAGAAAATGTCCTGATTCACCATGTAACACCCCAATCTGGCCAGTTAAAAAGGCTGATGGGAAAAGCTGGCATATGGTTCAAGATTTGAGAATGGTGAATTCAGCTGTCCAGACCAGAGCGCCTAATGTGCCTGATCCACACACTCTGTTAAACTATTTGAGTCCCACTAGGAAGTTTTTCACAGTAGTGGACCTCAGTAATGCCTTTTTTAGCATTCCAGTGCACCCAGATTCACAATTTTGGTTTGCTTTCACTTATAAACATGTAAAATACACATACAGCCGATTGCCACAGGGGTTTGCAGACAGTCCTACAATTTTTACAGAAACAATTACCAACTGCCTGGCCAGTTTTGAATGTTCTAAAAATACACAAATTCTTGTTTACGTAGATGATGTCCTGGTTGCATCAGATGACTATGAAAGCTGCTTACACGACTCTCTCCTTACTGCACCACCTGCATTCCACTGGAAATAAAGTCAGTAAAAACAAAATCCAGTGGGTAAAATCATCGGTTCAATACTTCGGACACACTCTGTCAGGAGAAGGCAGACAAGTCCAACCTGGAAGGAGAGAGGAAATTTTAAACACTCCTAAGCCCATGACAAAGAAAAAAAATGATGCAATTCCTGGGACTAGCTAATTATTGCAGGCAATATATACCTCATTATGCAGAAAAAACACAACCTCTTCTTGAGATGATCCATGGCCAGCAGATGGAGATGAAGGATACTTTAACTTGGTCAACTAAAACAGAACAAGCTTTTACCACAATAAAACAGGACATCCATTCTAGCACTGTTTTAGTACTACTCCAAAATATTCACTCAAACGGTGTACTGCAAAAATGGTTTTATGACTTCAGTTTTGCTGCAAAAACATGGAGATAAACAACGTCCTGTTGCATTTTACTCTAAAAAATTAGACCAAGTTGCACAGGCCTTACCCAACTGTGTGGAAGCTATCGTTGCTGCAGCACTGGCTGTCGAAGCCTCAGCTGATGTAGTGCTATTCCACCCTCTCATGTTGTTGGTCCCCCACGCAGTAGATGTTTTACTTCTACAAGGCAGATTAGGATTATTATCACCAGCGAGACATTTTAGTTACACTGCAATACTGATCTCACAACCTCATATTACCATAAAGCGTTGCAACACTTTAAATCCAGCAACGCTTCTACCTACTGCAGATGACGGAGAACCACATAACTGTGTACAAGCTACAGAAAGATCACAACTACCTAGGCCTGATCTTAAAAATGTCCCACTACAAACAGGACTGGAATGGTTAGTAGATGGATCAAGCTCTAAAACTAAAACAGGCTCTACTGAAACAGGCTATTCAATTGTACAACTTCCTGATGTGATTGTAGAAGCCAAATCATTACCACATTTTTCCGCTCAGGCCGCAGAAATAGTAGCTTTGACAACACCATGTCAACTTGCAGAAGGCAAGGTGGTAACCATTCACACAGATATCCAATATGCATTTTCTACCGTGTACTGTTTTGCTAAACAATGGGAAAGGAGAGGAATGGTCACCTTCACAGGAAAACCTATAACCCACTCTCAATTACTGATAAAACTATTAGACGCAGTTATGTTACCAAAAGCTATTGCAATTTGTAAATGTCAAGCACACACCACAGGAAAATACACAGTTTCCTGTGGCAACAGATTCGCAGATGAAATAGCAAAAGCAGCTGCACAAGGCAGTTTCGGTTCCTCTAATGCTTATACACAGACCACAGAACAGGAACTTATAGATCAGACTGTTTTGAAAGACATGCAAACAAACGCTCCCTCTTCTGAAAAACAATTATGGAAAACAAAAGGTGCCATTCTAAACAAAAATGGACTTTATGAAGTTCATAATAAACCCATCCTACCCAAATCACTGTTTAAAGCTGCTGCGCTTGTGAGCCATGGGCCTTGCCATGTCTCCACCGGGGGGATGGTATCAATAATACAGCAACACTTTACAACATACAACCTTGAAACATACTTAAAACATTTTTGCAAAACATGCCTAACATGTATCAAACACAACCCACAAGGGAATATGAGACCCAAGCAAGGCCAATTTCCTCAACCAGCCTACCCATTCCACACAATCCACATGGATTTCATTGAACTAACACAGAGCGGCTCATACAAATATTGCTTAGTAATAATTGACGCTTTCTCCAAATGGCTGGAAATAATTCCCACTGCAAAGAATGATGCTCTAACAGTGGCAAAAGCACTATGTAAAACTATCATTGCAAACCATGGTATTCCACAAGTAATATATTCAGATAATGGACCACATTTTGTGAATGAGGTTATTCAAAATATGGCAAAACATTTAGACATCCAACTAAAAAATCATTGTGCCTATCACCCCCAAAGTGCAGGTTTAGTAGAAAGACATAATGGGACCATCAAAAGCAGACTCAGGAAATGCATGGCAGAGACTAGAAGACCATGGCCTGAGTTTTTGGACCTAGTAAAACTCTACATGAGAATCACGCCAACGAACCAAGGTTTAACACCTTTTGAAATCATTTATGGCAGACCTTACAGGTTACCTCTAGTTGCGCCTGATTTGCAAAAAGCAGACGAAGAACTCACATTAGCTGATTACATGAGGAAAATTATCCTAGCCAAAGAAGTGCAAAACGCACACAATCTGCCTATCTCTCCTTCTGTTTTGCAGGATCCTGAAAAGCCAATCAAACCTGGAGACTGGGTATTCATCAAGGTGATTAAAAGGAAGAACTGGACGAGTCCCCGCTGGGAAGGACCTTTTGAAGTCCTGCTGACAATGCCCACGGCTGTGAAAATCGCTGAGAGACCCTCGTGGATACACATCTCACACTGCAAATTGCAAAGGCAATTAGGGGACTAGACACGGGACAGTGGGGAAGTCTGGGCTACAAAGGACAGAGTGACCAATAGGGCCTCTGGTCTCAAACCCAGCAGAACAGCATCCCTGTCCCCTTAGTGGTCAAACCTCTGTTTTGGAGGGCTAGTCCTCTTATTTGCCTCTAGCCAACATGAAACTAGTTTGGCTCCCCTCCTGTCTGGCAGTTTGCCTGCTTCTATTCCACTGCTTTTTCCTCACACCTGATGATGCCCAGACATCAAAGGAAAGAAGAGCTAAAATTCTAACCCATCATGCGTTCAAGAACACCTGGTACCAAATAGTTAATTTGACTGCAAAACGTTTAGGTTTCAATACCAGCTGTTATGTCTGTTCATGGATCCCACACCATTCTGAAGAAGTCTCATCGATGACTGCTGTCCCAACCACCTTAAATAATACCATATGTCTGCTATACAAATTAACTTTAACAACTGTTGGAACAGACTGTTCCACCTTACCTCACTGCTGCACTGCTTAGAACAACAGGACATGGTCCCAGCCTGGTTACTTTTCCAAAAAAACCAATGCTTCAGTTGCCAAAGGAATCAACTTACTACGCCTTACTGGAAAAGTCCCTTGTAACAACAAACATGCATTTTTAGGAAATTCCATCTGTGAGGACACGCTACCCTTGTCAGCGACCCAGGCGAAAATGATGCGTATAAACCACTGGATGACGATTGGAAACACATCTGTGCCAAGATACATAACCCTCTACACCACTCGACTCCAAGACAAGATAAGTGGGTTCAAAACCACTGTCAAAAGAGGAACCCATCTCCTAGAGGTTCCCTCCCAATTTGGCATGGGAACGCCTGACGGATACATCTGGAAGTGTGGTCACACTTTCTACCTCTACCTACCTAAGGATTGGTGTGCCACATGCAGTTTGGCTCGACTGCAACCCTCCTCATACATCATAACAGAACACGGAGCACCTTCTAAACCTACAGAGCTGAATAAACGGGAATTCAACCCTCCACAAGTGTTCAACCCATTCTCTGACAATGGTGGACGAAAACCTCTCTACAGTGATGCAAAAGGAATCTTCCACACCATGTTCCCTCCTGTTGGAGTTGCAAGCCTGACAAAACGGATGAATGAGGTTTGGTGGACTTTGGAAAACATCACAGACATCCTTGCTGAAATGTCCAACCTGCTGGCCAACGATCCTGAAAAACTGGCGATGAAGACCATGCTGATGCAACATCGGGTAACTCTGGACACTCTTTTTGCTCCTGAAGGTGGACTTTGTACTGTAATTGGTGAACACTGTTGTACTTACATTCCTAGTACACATGATAATTGGACTCTCATTCATGACCAGGTGCAGGGATTAACTGACTTTTTAGAATCACAAGAAAGCAGTAATGGACAATGGGATCTCATGGGCTGGCTGACAACTGGCAGGTGGTATCAGGTTCTTTTAAAAATAGCTATGCCATTGATTGTAATTTTGATACTTTTCTGCGTTTTTGTTAGTTGTGTTCTCCCATGTATAAAACAAATGATGAATAAGATGATAACTAACACAATGGTCCAATACTCTCTTCTTAATCAGAGGCTTGAAGATGAAGACAGAAATGAAGAAGAATATGGGGTGTAATTAACATGTGTAAAAACCTTTTTATGATTCCATTAATCTAAACTACTGTTCAGGTAGCGATTAATTGGATGATGTCTAGGTGAAGCTCACATTAATATCTTTTTGAAATTGCTACTTACTTTTGCAATTTCTTTGTTGTATGTCTTATTATTTTTTTATTTATTTGGGATGCTACTTATTTTGCAACCTTTTGTTGTCTGGTTTTTATGATTCTTATATTTTTACATTATTGGAGTTGTTACCTATTTTACAACTTTTTGTTGTTCGTGATCACATTTAAAAACCACATTTCAGGGGGGAAATGTTAGGTAAAATAATAATGTTGTATCATTGTTTTCTTAGGGTGTCTTTCTAATGTACTTTTTAAATGTCATTTTGGTTTCAGTCACATGCTCCTTTGCATGACATCCTGTTCTTTTAATATGTTAATGAAGTGTGACTAAATAAAGAGAGACTGCAGAGGGGATGCTCTTGAAGACCAGAGACTAGGACACTGGGAGGCTGAGAACAGACAGACACAGTTGGCTCATTCCTTATAGTATTTTCCTGGTCTCCCTCTGCAGAACTGATTATCCGCATTTACCTCTGCAGAGCTTATTGACTCCATATTCTCTCCGACCCCTGTGTGTGATTCTTTCTAGGTCAACAACTATTTTTTTACCTAACAGGATTCTTCTCTTCTGCAACTGGGAAACAACTCACAGCCCACTAAAAAGTGGCACTAAGAAAAAGAAGTATGTCACTGTGAAGAGGTATGTTTTTTTGTGAAGCGTTTGTGCACGCTCCCGTGCGGCTGGCTGCAGTTACTTCCAGTGCCAACCGCATCGCTCGTGAGTTTCGTTTTTTCATTCTGCCCCCTGCTCCTTTAAAATAATAATCCACCTCTATCAAAAATAACTTAAATGATGGTGAAGAATTCTGAAATTTACATTTATGGATATGAAACTTCCCTAACAAAAAATAACGGTTTACTATAGTACATAATTTATTTTTATGAAGTCAAAACAATTGATAATGTTCTTCCCCTCAATGATGATTTTGTGTTTTGTTTTGTCTTTAATCTATGATTATAAAAAATATTGCAAGAATTACGAGTGCCAACAAACAAAATCTGATAAAGACAAAGATTAAAAATGTAAAAGTTTCAGGGGTTCCCTCAAAGGAAATCATTATTTTCAAAAACTAAAGCAGATACACCGCGTCAGCCCACCGCCTGTGTAATCTAATCTACAGCCAACAGAGGCTTGCACTTCTGTGCCTCCTGGTGGATAGATTCACGATTGCAGAAATTGAATTACCGCTTGGAACAGGGGTGTTTCCACTCACTACATCAGGACAAGGGGCGTAATGACGTACACTACCGTTCAAAAGTTTGGGGTCACATTGAAATGTCCTTATTTTTGAAGGAAAAGCACTGTACTTTTCAATGAAGATAACTTTAAACTAGTCTTAACTTTAAAGAAATACACTATACATTGCTAATGTGGTAAATGACTATTCTAGCTGCAAATGTCTGGTTTTTGGTGCAATATCTACATAGGTGTATAGAGGCCCATTTCCAGCAACTATCACTCCAGTGTTCTAATGGTACAATGTGTTTGCTCATTGGCTCAGAAGGCTAATTGATGATTAGAAAACCCTTGTACAATCATGTTCACACATCTGAAAGCAGTTTAGCTCGGTACAGAAGCTACAAAACTGACCTTCCTTTGAGCAGATTGAGTTTCTGGAGCATCACATTTGTGGGGTCAATTAAACGCTCAAAATGGCCAGAAAAAGAGAACTTTCATCTGAAACTCGACAGTCTATTCTTGTTCTTAGAAATGAAGGCTATTCCATGCGAGAAATTGCTAAGAAATTGAAGATTTCCTACAACGGTGTGTACTACTCCCTTCAGAGGACAGCACAAACAGGCTCTAACCAGAGTAGAAAAAGAAGTGGGAGGCCGCGTTGCACAACTGAGCAAGAAGATAAGTACATTAGAGTCTCTAGTTTGAGAAACAGACGCCTCACAGGTCCCCAACTGGCATCTTCATTAAATAGTACCCGCAAAACACCAGTGTCAACATCTACAGTGAAGAGGCGGCTGCGGGATTCTGGGCTTCAGGGCAGAGTGGCAAAGAAAAAGCCATATCTGAGACTGGCCAATAAAAGAAAAAGATTAAGATGGGCAAAAGAACACAGACATTGGACAGAGGAAGACTGGAAAAAAGTGTTGTGGACGGATGAATCCAAGTTTGAGGTGTTTGGATCACAAAGAAGAACGTTTGTGAGACGCAGAACAACTGAAAAGATGCTGGAAGAATGCCTGACGCCATCTGTTAAACATGGTGGAGGTAATGTGATGGTCTTGGGTTGCTTTGGTGCTGGTAAGGTGGGAGATTTGTACAGGGTAAAAGGGATTCTGAATAAGGAAGGCTATCACTCCATTTTGCAACGCCATGCCATACCCAGTGGACAGCGCTTGATTGGAGCCAATTTCATCCTACAACAGGACAATGACCCAAAACACACCTCCAAATTGTGCAAGAACTATTTAGAGAAGAAGCAGGCAGCTGGTATTCTATCGGTAATGGAGTGGCCAGCGCAGTCACCAGATTTGAACCCCATTGAGCTGTTGTGGGAGCAGCTTGACCGTATGGTACGCAAGAAGTGCCCATCCAACCAATCCAAATTGTGGGAGCTGCTTCTAGAAGCGTGGGGTGCAATTTCTCCAGATTACCTCAACAAATTAACAGCTAGAATGCCAAAGGTCTGCAATGCTGTAATTGCTGCAAATGGAGGATTCTTTGACGAAAGCAAAGTTTGATGTAAAAAAAAATCTTATTTCAAATACAAATCATTATTTCTAACCTTGTCAATGTCTTGACTCTATTTTCTATTCATTTCACAACGTATGGTGGTGAATAAGTGTGACTTTTCATGGAAAACACAAAATTGTTTGGGTGACCCCAAACTTTTGAACGGTAGTGTATGTTGCGGCCAAATTTGTTAAGCTGATAGTAACGCGATCATGACGCGACTATACTGCACTGATACTGCAGGAGTATCAGCTAAAAAAGGCAGAAATTTTTCATACCCACATCTGTACACCTAAAACCACCAACCACGTCAGAAATCTGGGTATAGTGATGGACTCAGACCTAAACTTTGAAATACACATTAAGGCAATCACAAAATCAGCCTACTATCACCTCAAGAATATCTCAAGGATAAAGGATCTGATGTCTCAGCAGGACCTGGAAAAACTAGTCCATGCATTTATCTTTAGTCAGCTTGATTATTGTAACAGCGTCTTTACAGGTCTACCTAAAAAATCAATTCGGAAACTGCAGCTCATCCAGAACTCTGCTGCTTGAGTTCTCACTAAAACCAAAAAAGTGGACCACATCAGTCCAGCTTTGAGGTCTTTATACTGGCTGCCTGTCTGTCAGAGGATAGACTTCAAAGTTCTGCTGCTGGTCTATAAAGCTCAGAATGGTTTAGGACCAAAATACATCAGTGATCTCCTGACCCAGTATGAACCTACCCGACCCCTCAGGTCATCTGGATCCCCTCTTTTATCAGTTCCCAGAGTCAGAACCAGACATGGAGAAGCTGCGTTCAGCTTCTATGCTTCACATGTCTGGAACAAACTCCCAGAAAGCCTCTAATCAGCTGAAACTGTTTATTTAAATCCAGGTTAAAGACACACCTGTTCTCAGCTTGTTCGCAGCTAGGTTTTTATTTTAAGTTTTAACTTCTGTGTGGACAACATCATCCCCACCAGAAAAGTGAGATGCTTCCCTAATAACAAACCCTGGCTCACCAGTGACCTGAAGGAACTGCTAAACAAGAAAAAAGAGCCTTCAGGGAGGGAGACAGGGAACTACTGAGGAGTATACAGAAGCAATTTAAGGTCAAGATCAGAGACAACAAAGAGGCATACAGGAAGAAGCTGGAGAACAAACTACAGAGGAAAATATCTGAGATGTCTGGTCAGGAATGAGAAAGATCACAGGACAGGAAGGATTGGATAGATGGAAGTCTGGACAGAGCCAATGAACTGAACACATTCTTCAACAGGTTCAGTTCAGGAACTAGCTCAGCATCCTCCTCTCCTGTTCCCAGCTGAACAGACATCCCACCCTCCTTTGATCAACAGCTTTCCTGTTACACCTCAGATGTTTTATCCTTCACCTCAGCCATGGACTCTTCTGATTCCACAAGTTTGACTTCAACCAAGTCAGGAAATGCTGCTACCCCCTTTGCCTCCCCCTCCCACTTCTCTGTCTCCAAAAGTCAGGTGAAGAGGCAGCTGGAGAAACTGAACCGGAACCAGGCTGCAGGTCCAGATGGTGTCAGCCCCAGAGTCCTGAAGGCCTGTGCTGATCAGCTCTGTGGGATTCTGCAGCACCTCTTCAACCTTAGCCTAACTCAGGAGAAGGTTCCAGTGTTGTGGAAGACATCCTGCCTTGTTCCAGTACCAAAACGAACTCACCCATCAGTCATCAATGACTATAGACCTTTTGCCCTGACATCCCACATCATGAAGGTCCTGGAGAGACTCCTGTTGGCACCCCTGAGTAAGCAAACAAGAACATATCAGGACCCACTGCAGTTTGCTTATCGCTGTGGAGTTGGAGTTGAAGATGCCATCATCCACCTACTTCAACTGACCCACTGTCATCTGGACAAAGCAGGCAGCACTGTGAGGATCATGTTCTTTGATTTCTCCAGTGGATTTCAAATCAAATCAAATCAAACTTTATAAAGCAGTTTTCAAACCACAACAAAGTTTCTCAAAGTGCTTTACAGATTAAAATGACCCACAATCCCCCCCCCCTCTTTCCCAAAACCCCAAAGTAAAAAACATCACCACAACTATAACCCCCCATCTCCCATGCACGCACACACATAAAAGCAACAATAGACAAACCAAAACGGGCTGAGTACAGATGAGCCAGGAAACATCATCATGGGAGCCATCTACATCGGCAGCAGCAGGTCAACAGCAGCAGCCAAGGCACTGACCCAGGGAGCCCAGAGGAGGGAGGGCTGGTACCCCCATCTCCAACCAAGCACCACCTGGAGAGCACCAAGGCAGCCACAGCCGACCACCGCCCCCGAGGCAGAGGGCTCCCACAGAGGAAACACTGGAAGGAAGACTAAAATAAGTTAAAATATTAAAATTAAAACAATTATAAGATATGATCAAATAAAAATACAAAGCAGGTAAACAATATTTGATAAATAGCCAGCTAAAAGCTAAAAAGAAATTCAATCAAAACATGCAGAGTAATTAAACAGATTTAATAAATAATAATCAGTTAAAAGCTATATTATAAAGGTGAGTCTTGAGCCTGCTCTTAGAAACATGAATGTTCTCTGCGGCCCTGAGGTCCTCTGGCAGTCTGTTCCAGAGATGAGGGCCATAATAATGGAAAGACGCCTCACCATGAGTGTGTGTCCTGACTTTGGGGGTGACAAGGAGACGGCTGCCAGAGGAGCGCAGAGACCGCGAAGGTTCATATGGTAAAAGCAATTCCGAAAAATAAGAAGGCCCAAGAACATTAAGACACTTAAAAATTATTAAAAGAATTTTAAAATCGATCCTAAAGCATACGGGGAGCCAATGCAGTGATTCTAAGACAGGTGTAATGTGTTCCCGCCTCCTGGTCTTAGTCAGGACACGTGCTGGTGAATTTTGTAAAAGCTGTAAACCTGAGATATACTTTTTGGGAAGACCAGAAAGCAGGGCATTACAGTAATCAATCCTACTGGTGATAAGAGCATGCATCAGCCTCTCCGTATTGGCCAGAAAGAGAATGGGGCGGACTCTGGCGATGTTCTTTAAGTGATAAAAAGCTATTTTAGTAATTTTTTTAATGTGAGGAATAAAAGTCAGTTCAGAGTCAAAAATCACGCCCAAGTTCTTCACTTGTAGAGGATTAAAAGACAGTGATTGTAGTTTTGGTAAAAGCTTCTCTCTCTGAGCCTCAGGACCGATGACTAAAACTTCAGTTTTGTCCTGGTTGAGTTGGAGAAATTTTTCTGCCATCCAGGATTTAATGTCTAAAATCCAGTTAAAAAGTGTGTCCATTGGCCGTGTGTCATCAGGAGACATGGAGATGTATAACTGTGTATCATCAGCATAACTGTGAAAGTTAACTCCATGTCTTCTGATGACGCTGCCAAGAGGAGGATATAAAGGTTAAAAAGCACTGGGCCTAAAATCGAACCCTGGGGCACACCACATGTGATCTTGTGGACCTTAGAGGAGCAGGTATCTAAACTTACCATAAAAGCCCTGTCTGTGAGATAGGATGTGAACCATTTATGAACAGCACCAGAGAGGCCAATCTGTTTTAAATGAGTTAAAAGAATAGTATGATCTACTGTATCAAAGGCAACGCTTAGATCCAGTAGAACCAACACTGTCATCTTCTGAGCATCATAATTTAATCTAAAATCATTTAAAAATTTTAAAAGAGCTGTCTCTGTGCTGTGGTTCACCCTAAAACCAGACTGAAATTTCTCTAGGACATTATGAGCGTTAATAAAATCATTAAGTTCATTTAAAACAAGTTTTTCTAAAACTTTGCTTAAAAATGGTAAGTTAGATACCGGTCGGAAGTTGTTTAAATCGTTAAAATCTAAATTGCTCTTCTTCAGCAGGGGCCTCACTACCGCCCCTTTAAAGGCGGCAGGAAAGACCCCAGTCTGAAGGGAACAATTCATCATGGTTAAAATCTCGTCTTTAAAAGATTAATAAAATTGCTTTAAAAAACGGGTGGGAATCGGGTCCAGGGCACTTGTAGTGGGCCTCACTGAGGAGAAAACTTTATCAAGGGTCCCAGCTTCCACCAGGACAAAACTGTCCAGCGTTTCCTCTGGTAGAGACACACACTTAGATTTGTTTAAAACCATGTTACTCTGAGAAGATAAAATATTACATCTGATGGTGTCTACCTTTCCTCTGAAGTGGTTTGCAAACTCCTCACACAGAGTGTTTGAGGGGGTTTTCTGAAGTGCAGTAGAGGTATGATTGAGAATGTTGTCAATGGTGGAAAACAGAATTTTGGGATTATTTTTATGTTCTGAGATGATTCTGGAGAAGTATGCATTTCTGGAATTTCTTACAGCGTTATTGTATGATTTGATATGTTCTATGTATATCTGATGATTTATTGTGATTTTGTTTTTCCTCCATTTCCTTTCTGCCACCCTGCAGCTCCTCTTTAATTTCTTAAGGTTTTCATTTCTCCATGGTATGGTATGCTTTGAATAAGTTTTTACAACTTTTAGTGGAGCCAGCAGGTCGAGAGCGGATTGAAGCCTACTATTAAAATTATCCACGATAAAATCACAGGAGCAGATAAAGGTACAGGAGGAAACTTATTAAAAACTTCAAGAAAACCTGCAGCCACTTCAGGGGTTAGATGACGTTTCCTGACAGTTCTCACAGAGGTTTCTATTTGGATAAAACAGGTGACAGCCAAGTCAGCAACAGAGGACACACTAGTGGACAGGCCATACGTGATGACCAAGTCCAGGGTGTGTCCTCTGTTGTGAGTTGGCTGCATGACATGCTGACTAAAATCCATATAATTCAAAATATTTTTAAATTCTGTTGATAAAGGATCTAAAAGGTTATCCACGTGTAGATTAAAATCACCAGCTAAAATTATTCGTTCATAAGAGTTGTGCAAAATTGATAAAAACTCTGAAAATTCTTGAATAAAAAGTGCGCTCGTTTTAGGAGGCCTATAAACTGTCACACATAAAATCTGAGGAGTGCTAAAAACAGAGGCAGTATATTCAAAAGTGGCAAAATTATCAAGTAAAACAGGTTTGGCGGAAAGGGTTAATGAACTTATAAAAGCAGTTCCACCTCCCCTTTGGCTACTCCTGGTTGAATAAGAAAAGTTAAAATTAGGTGGGGAGGCCTCTGTAAGAACAGCAGGAGCATCTGCACTCAGCCATGTTTCCGTTAAAAATAAACCTTGAAGTTTATCGTCTAAAATCAAATCATTTATAATAAAAGTTTTATTCAGCGGAGAGAACGAACATTTAAAAGTGCCATATTAATAGTGGTTGGAGATGGAGTGACTGTATGATTTACTGGAGGTGGGATTTTTAGCAACTGTTTAAAATTATTTGGGTTGCATTTGTTCACTTTATGATTATTTGTTCGCTCTCTGCTGATAATTACAGGAATGAAAGAAGTGGGGCAAAGTCCAAGTCCGATATATGAGTTACTGTTAAAATCAGGACTGAGTTTATAGGAGCAGGGACAAGCCGGACATCAGGATGTGGTTGAGGGGGCAGAGAGGGCAGGAGCAGCTGGAGCCAGTGTGCTGTTTACGGATGTCGTTGGTGCCAGCATGAATTATAACTTTACTCACGGTTGGGTGGCTTCGGATGGAGTCTAGGATCTGTTCAGAAATGTTATTTACCGTAGCCCCCGGAAACCAAAGAGTAACGGCTCCTCTCATCCTAATATGCCGGATTATTGAGTCTCCAATGATGAGCGTGGTGGGTGGCTGGTCTGAAGGCTGATGGTGAGCAGAGGATCCCTCGCTGTCCAGGACCTGCTGGATGTTGGGCGGCTTGGCTTCCCCAGGACTGCAGCGATGTTTAATGGGCGCCGAGGGCTCGTTCCGTGGATTCGGGGTGAAATGGAGCACTCCTCGGCGGATCCCGGCTGTAGTCCTGGGTTTGGCGCGACGTGGGTGGCTACCGGAATCCGACTGCTGCTCCGACTGCTGGGAGGGGATGGGCGGCGGTCCTGTGGAACTGCTGGGCTTCGGTGCGGTCGGAGGAAAGTCGTGCTCCAGGGCACCGAAGCGGTTAGATAGCGGAAGGCCGGGAGGGGGAGAACGGTGGCGGCCGCACCGCGGCCAGGCCCGACCGTCGACCATGCACCCTGGGGCACCGGAGTGGAGCTAATGGGGGCTTTTGGTTTAGCCCCCAGCTGGAATCAGCGCTCCTCCTCTGCCGCAGTTGTTATACCACCGCCAGTGTTGGTCAGTCCGAGTCCACCTGGAGACCCAACGATGGATTCCCCCTCCACAGCTTCACCGGGCTGGCAGGGAATTGTGTCGGCCAGCTGGGCACTGGTGGCCGCGGCGAACGTCCGTCCGAACAGGATGTCCACGTCGCCCTCGTGGTCCTGGATTTGGTGGAGAGTAGAGATCCTCTGCTCCAATTCTATGATTTTCTTGGTGAGGTTGACGCAGCCTTCACACCCGGAGCTACAGGTGAGTGGAGCCATAATAGAGTCCGTGCTCTGATTAAAAACGCCCCGACAAAAAGAAATAAGTCGCTAAAACTTAGTGGTGATAAAAACAGTTAAAACTAGTCATACATTTTTTTTTTTTTTAAAGGATTTAAAACCAGTTAAAACCGTGTTAATTAGGAAGCCGGAGTTGGCAGGTTTCTCGTTTTAACACAATTTAACACAATTCAGCCTAATTTGCTTTGTCAGAAACTCCTGAAGACACAGGTGGAGCCTTCAACAATCGCCTGGATCAATGACTACCTGACCAACAGACCACAATTTGTGAGACTGAAGAATTGTGGGTCAAACCAGGTGGTCAGCAGCACAAGAGCACCACAGGGGACCGTACTCTCACCATTCCTTTTCACTCTGTACACCTAAGACTTCCAGTACAAATCAGAGACCTGTCATCTGCAGAAATACTCGGATGACTCTGCAATTGTCGGGTGTATCAGAGATGGACAAGAAGCTGAATACAGAGAGCTGGTGGACCACTTTGTGAGAAGGTGTGGAAACAATCGTCACACCTTGAATGTGAACAAAACAAAGGAGATGATTGTAGATTTCAGAAGAAACAGGGATAAGTCAAACACTGTTTTCATAATGGGAGAAGAAGTGGAGGTGGTTGAGGAGTATAAATACCTCGGAGTTCACCTTGACAACAGACTGGACTGGAGACTGAACAGTGAAGCCGTCTTTAAGAAGGGACAGAGCAGACTGTACTTCTTGAGGAAGCATAGGTCCTTCACGGTTTGCAGCAAGATGCTGCATATTTTCTACAAGTCTGTTGTGGAGAGTGTAATCTCTTCAACCGTCATCTGTTGGGGTAGCAGCATCAGAGCCAGGGACTTAAAAAAGCTCAACAACCTGATAAAGAAGGCTGGTTTTGTTCTTGGGACAACTGTGGAATATCTGAAGATGATAATGCAAAGAAGGATTCTTCATAAAATAAAAAAATTCTGGACAACCCTGAGCATCCTCTTCATGAGACTGTCATACAACAACAGAGCGTCTTTAGTCGGAGGCTTCTTCAGTTTCGCTGCAATACAGACCGCTACAGGAAATCCTTCCTGCCCACAGCTATCATCATCTACAACAACTCCTTAAAGAATTAATTATATGAGCTATACCAACACCTAATTTCCCTCTGGGATCAATAAGGTATTTTTGAATTGAATTTGAAAATATTTGAAAATATTTAACTATCCATCCATCCATTTTCTATACCTGTCCATCCTAATGTAGGGTTGCGGGGGGCTGGTGCCTATCTCCAGCAGTCAAGGGGCGAGAGGCGGGGTACACCCTGGACAAGTCGCCAGTCCATCGCAGGGCAGGGCAACACAGAGACATACAGGACAAACAACCATACATGCACACACTCATACCTAAGGGCAATTTTTTAGAGAAACCAATTCACCTAACATGTTTTTGGACTGTGGGAGGAAGCCGGAGTACCCGGAGAGAACCCACGCATGCACAGGGAGAACATGCAAACTCCATGCAGAAAGACCCCAGGCCAGGATTCGAACCCAGGACCTTCTTGCTGCAAGGCAACAGTGCTACCAACTGCGCCACTGTGCAGCCAAAATATTTAACTATATATATATATATATATATATATATATATATATATATATATATATATATATATATATATATATATATATATATATATATATATATATATATATATATATATATATATATATATATATATATATATATATATATATATAAATAAAAAGTAATTTTTAATTATATTATTAGTTATCATTTTTGTTATTGCCAACAACAACAGGGAAAGTTCATCAGGCTTTATAGGGTTAAATTTTGGCTGGGTGAAATTCTTTCTGAAGAGCCAATAGGAAGAAGCTTCAGTGCATGTTGTCCACACCTCCTAATTAGTATTTTGTTGAATTATTTCGAATAGTGCTACTAGTGGACATTTGGACCCTTACTTGTACTACTAGTGGAGACTTTTGCCTTCACTAGTAGCACTCGTACGATCCTAAATACCCCAACTAGTGCTACTAGTGGTTGCTCTGGCCCTCACAAATAGTACTAGTGATATCAAAAAAGTCCACGTGTAGTACTAGTGGGGTGTGTTTAAGCTTACTAGTACTACTAGTAAGGTCAGAAATGTCCAATAGTACTACTAGTGGAGATGTTGACTTTCATTAGTACTACTAGTGTGCATCCCCGCTGTTACTAGTAGTACTAGTAAGGGAAAACACACCCCACTAGTTCTACTAGTGGACATTTTGTCTCTTGCTAGTAGCACTAGTGCAGTCAAAAATGCCTTACTAGTGCTACTAGTGGGTATTTTGGCGATGCTAGTAGGGTCCAGGAGTCTACTAGTGTGTGACACATGCCTACTAGTTAGGTCTAGTAGTGTCACTAGTGCAGCACAGCAGTTTACTAGTAAGGTTTGATTGCATACTAATCGACCAAAAGTGGCACTAGTAGTGGAAAAAACGTTACAAGACACAGTCTAGGATACTAGTGCACCCTAGTCGTTATACTAGTTTGGCAAATTGTCTTACTAATGAGGACAGTGTGTACTAGTACATGGACTTAAAGTTGGATATCAAATATATCGAATAAATGCTTAAACAGCTTTCCATCCTTCCTACTCGTTCCCGTCAGTCTGGTGTTCTACCGTCTTCTTCATCATCATCATCATCATCATGACCGTCATCATAATAAACATCTAGCTCTCTTACCTGCGTCTGCGTTTGGGCCCTTGCTGAAACACGATCCCCTGACAGCTTTCTGATATCCCTTAAAGAACATTAGCCCCATTACTACTTTAGAACTCAGCTGCTAGGCTGCTGATGTAGACAAGAAAGCAAGCTTACATCACACTGATCTTAAAGTCTCTGCATTAGATATCTGTCCATTTTAGAATAGATTTTAAGGGGCTTATACAGGTTTTTTAAACTCTTCCTGTTTTTAACCCATCCTACTTATCAGACTTGCTTCTGTTGTACTGCCCCTGCAGACACCTCAAGCCACCTGGAAAGAGTCTGTTCGTACCTAGAGTGAGAACCAAAAGATACTGCAAGACTAATGACTTAGTAATACTAAGGTTGATGATTCCTAATGATTGTTTCTATTGTAGTTTCACTGGTTTCATGTCTGAACTTCTGTTTTTAACTTCTGAAAAAGCACTTTGTGTCATACATGGCTACAAGAAAATTGCTTCATTAATAAAGTTTGACTGAAGTAATGACCACTTCCCCAAAATACCCCAAAAACACATGTAAATGTCCCATCCAGATTGAATTATATGCTGTTCTTAAACCTTTCAGAGTTTGATGGGTTTGATCTATTTGGAAAACTCCAACTGGACACTTTGGGTAACCTTGAAATCCTATCACCAAAAGCCTATAACGGCTAAATCCTTCATGATACAGTCAGTGAGGACTTAGTGAGTTAGTGAGGACTTATGAAAGGTGAATCCTTGAGGAATCCTATTCTATATCTAGATTCTGCAAATAATTAAAATACAAAGAGTGAAGCATACACACAATAATATGCTAATTTACCTTCGGGGCATTATATGAACAGACACAACACCATCTCTTCTCACCTCAAGTTGGTTTCTCATCTCCTATTCCTGTGCCTTCCTGTAGATGTTTCATCTTCATCTAAAGGCCAACAAGAACAGTGCCTTGTGATGACATCTGTTGTGAATGGGAGCTATATGAATAAATTAAATTGAATTGAACATGTCAGGTTTTTGTTTTTCCATGTCAGTTTTAATAGTGCTGTGTGTGTATTCAGATATTAATATTTTAACCGTCAACAGAGAATGTTGACATATGAGGGGGGTAACAAAGCCTCAATAAAAAGCCCTCCATCAATATTCTTGACAGTTGCTATGAGGTGTCTCTGCTCACCTGCTGTCTTTTGTTGTAACAAACATGGGAATGTGTACTAATTCAATTCAGATTATATATGTAGCGCTGATTCACAAAAGATGTCATCTCAAGGCACTTTACAAGTACAGGCATTTCAAAACAATTATACAAACATTTCAATCAGATAAAAAAATTTATCTTGAAGGAATCCCAGCAGACTGCATCGAGTCATTGACTGGCAGTTGCGTCTTGTTGATGCAGACTCCAACCACAGCAATCCCTGATACTAAGCAAGCATGTAGAGACAATGGAGAGGAAAAACTCCCCTTCAACAGGAAGAAACCTCCAACAGAACCTGTGTCAATACAAGCAGCCATCTGTAACGACCGTCTGGGGGTTTGAGAAGACAGAGCAGAAACACAGAAAGAACAGAAGAACTGATGTAAGAGTGCATTCACACCTGATAGTCTGGTAGACTCGGTTTGATTGGGGACCAAAATTGCAACATTGTTGCTGTTTTTAGCTCGTGCGGTTCGCATTCACACTGCTCTTTTTGTCAAACTAACCAAAGCTTTTCAGCGACATGTTTACCTCCCCGCCTGTGGTGGTATGCATTCACACCTCCCCAAATGAACTGGACTTTCTGGGCAAATGAACTAGAGTCCAATTCAAGCGGACTAAACAGGGCTGGTGTGAATGCACCCTAAGAGTACTTTCTATATTAAAGAAAGTAAAACGTTGATAACAGGACACGGGGGATGTTCAGTCACTGGGAGCATCATCCCAGTCGATGCCCCCCTGTCCAACAGGGCATTGTAGCTAAGCAGGATACCAGACCAGGTATATCTTCTATGAAGAGAAAAACACTGACAGAAAACAAAGTTAACAGTCGAAATAACATAAAAATAATCCAACTGGAGAGTAGAAGAAGAAAAAAGTAGTAGAATGAAGAAAAGTGGTCAGCCTGTCCTCCAGCAGTCTAAGCCTATAGCAGCATAACTACAGAGATAGCTCAGGATGACCTAAGCCACTATAAGCTCTTTCAAAAAGGAAAGTTTTAAGCCTGGCCTTAAAAGTAGACAGAGTGTCTGCCTCACGGACTAAAGCTGGGAGCTGGTTCCACAGGAGAGGAGCCTGATAACTAAAAGATCTGCCTCCCATTCTACTTTTAGAAATCCTAGGAACTACAAATAAACCTGCACTCTGAAAGCAAAGTGTTCTGTCACGGTGCGTTCACACCGAAAGCGTTTGAAGCGTCATGGGCGTCAGGTTAATATGTAAAGTCAATGCAGAAATACGCTGACACGCATCAATGTTTCTGCATCGCGTCAGAAGCAGATTTGCTGCGCGAAAGCGCATTTCTGCCTCATTCGTGTGTCAGAAAATATGCACGTCATTTTATGTGGTGCATTTTGTGCATTCGCGCGTGACGCGTTTTTGCGTCTGCCGCTGAAGTTGAAAAATCTAAACGTCTGCATCAATTCACGCGGCGTCAACCTATCAGGAGGCTGGTGACGTGTGTCACGTGATGCTGTGACCCAGTTCACGGGGTCAGGTCCAGCGACAATTTTCATTCAACATGGAGGAATTACTCATAACGTCTGTGGCTAATCACCCCAAAGTATACGGCACCAGTTGCTTTCTCTACAGAGACAGGAATGAAAAGGACCTCGCTTGGAGGAATATAAGTGAGGAGATAGGGCAACCTGGTAAGTTCATTTCACTTTTGATAGTTTTCATGTTAATGACCCTGCGAACCACTGCTCTCTTCCAACGCTAGATCGACAGCTGCCATCTTGCAAAAACACAGTCTGGCACTTGCTCCTCCCACAAGTTCCATACGCTCATCAAAATGGTATGCTTTGGGGTGAACGCTTTGGTAAGGAACATATGGAAAAATCAGATCTCTGATGTATGATGGAGCTTGATTATTAAGGGCTTTATATGTAAGAAGAAGGATCTTAAATTATATTCTGGATTTAACAGGGAGCCAATGAAGGGAAGCTAAAACAGAAGAAATGTGATCTCTCTTTTTAATATTCATCAGAACTCTTGCTGCCGCATTTTGGATCAACTGAAGGCTTTTAATGGCATTTTGTGGACTTCCTGATAGTAAAGAATTACAGTAGTCCAGCCTCGAGGTAACAAATGCATGGACTAGTTTGTATTAAAGCCAAACATATCTCCTGGTCCCATCTATCAATCGTACATCTTGAATTTGCTCAGACGCAGCTTTCCAAGCTTTCAAATGTAATGTAGTGTTATTTGTTCAGTCTGTTCCTGATTGCACTTCCAATTTAGGGTTGAAACCAGAAGTTTACATTCACCAAATAAAAAGACACACTTTTTTTCTCATTATCTGGAGATAAATCAGACCAAACGTCTCTTTTTTTAGGTCAGTTAGAATTACCAAAATTATTTCTATTTGCTACATGCCACAATAATGAGATAAAGAATATGTCAGAGATTGATCAATGTCTTTATTACCTGGGTTTCCGTTCATTGTCTAAAGAGAAAGTAATCATTCTGTATGTAAAGTTCTGATCTTAATGTTAAAACTTTGGAAACCTACGATAGGTTAACTGACACAGTGGAGTTAGTTGGAGCCTCCCCTATAGATTTGTTTTAAGGCCACACCTGGAACTCACCTGGAACCCTCTGCTTTCTGGTTCGGCACAATGGGAAAGTCAGCAGAAATCAGCCAAGATGTCAGGAAGAGGATTGTAGAGCTGCTCCAGTCTGGTTTATCCTGGGGAACAATTTCCAGATGCCTGAAGGGGCTGCTTTCATCTTTTTAAACAATTATAGGGAAGTTCAGACATGATGGGAATGTTCTGGGCTCTGTGTCCCAGAGATGAACAGGTTCTGGTCTGAAATGTGCAAATCGACCCCAGAACAAAAACCAAAGACTTAATGAAGATGTTAAGACAGAGTCATTGCCCAACGTGTCCTGTACCGACATGGGCTGAAAGGCCACTAAATGAGGAGGAAGCCATTACTCCAGAAGAAACTGAAGTGGAACTGTTCTGCCATAATGTTATTATTACATTTTGAGGAAAGAGGGGGACGCTTGTAAACCTGGGAACACCATCCATAATATGAAGTATGGCAGTGACATCATCATGCTTGGGGGCTGTTCATTCATTAAATAGCTTCTATTGTGAGAAGCTTTTGGAAGGAAATCCAAAATATTTGATCCAAGTCATACAGTTCAAATGCAATACAACCAAATACTGGTTAAATGTATGTAAACTTCTGAATTTGAAGATATTAACAAATAGATATTTGACATATTTGTTCTCATGATTGTGACATTCAGGAAATATAAATAATTTTGGTAATGCGAAATGACTTAAAAAATGAGAGGTCTGGTCTGATTTACTTTCAAACTGTGAGAATAAAAGGTGGATGTGTCTTTTTATTTGGTGTATGTAAACTTCTGGTTTCAACTGTATCTGGATCCTACAGAATCTAAAAATGGAGTCCTTGGGGGTTCCTTGTCTTTAAAGCACTACATCATTTCACCATTGGGAAATCCTTCTCACTGTGCAATAATACATGGATTGAAAATGATTTTACCATCACAGTGCAAACGACTTTGAGTTTGTGTTTTAGTATTTTAAAGGTGGTGATTTCCTGCTTTTCCCTAACCATTTGTGTGTTTTGTATATTGGTTCACAACTTTGGTAGATGTGTGTCCATAGTTGGTTGACTGAGCGCTGCTTCTGCATTGATAAAATCCCAGTTTAAGTCATTAAACTGGGATTATCCTGTTAAAACCATGCTGCTTTGTCCAATGAAGAGGTTCCTGTTTTCTCCTTCCATGCTGCCTTGAGCTTGCCTTGTTGTAAGCTTGGACTATCAGAGATTCTGTTATATTTACATATTTTAGGTTACATAGTCTTATTTAATTTTCTTTGTTTTGTTGGAATCAGTTTTCACTTTGACATTAAAATGATTTTTTCTTTATTATTTTCTTGTAAAGAAAGCCACATCTTGTTGATCATGAATGAGTTGTCAAAGCAATAACAAGGTAAAGCATCCAAGGGGGTGAATACTTTTAATAGCCACTGTACAATCACAATCAATCTACTGAATATTTCCTTCAATAAGCCAAGAACACTTTGGGTGAGATTTCAAATTTTCTGTCTCTTTGAATTTTGAAACCAATGAACAACAACCGAATGAACAACAATTCCGGAATTGCGCCGCTCAAGGTGGCAGCATGTTGTAGTAGCTCCTTTACTTTGGTTCATATTTTTTTCTTTTTAAAACTTTAATTCTTCCATTTCTGGTAGAAACATTGTTTTTGTGGACAACTGTTCTCTCTGGTTTTGAATGCTGTGCAGCTGGAAGGATTTTTGCTGATACTTCTTATTTTTGGACATTTGTTATGATGCATAACCATGGCAACAAGGTGGTTTACAACTGGCAGCAGCTGATTAACATCACAAAAGCTCAAATAATACCTCAACTACAGCCACAAAACCCTGATGAGTTGAAAAGAAGACGCCATAGATCCAGAGCATCCTCTACATCAGACTGTCATACAACTACAGAGCGTCTTCAGTCAGAGGCTTCTTCAGATCTACAGAGCGCTACAAGAGATCATCCCTACCCACAGCCATCAGCATCTACAACAAATCTTTGAAGGAACTTGCATAATGAGTTACAACATTTAATTTCCCTTTGGGATTAATAAAGTAATTTTGAATTGAATTGAATTGAATTGAACCTCCACCTAGAGAAGACATTTATACACACACACACACACAAACACATATATATATATATATATATATTGCTGAGGGCTTGAGACTGATGTACAGAAATAATAGCTTCTCTAAATCATTGCTAACACCCAACTGAGTGTTGCAGATCTAAATTTCCCATAATTTCAGTTTTTATTGAGATAATCCGACCCCTAGTGAACAGTTAATTCATTTCATTAACAGAGCTGTATGGCTTTTTCTGTAGCTGTGTAGTAAAAAGAAAACCAGGAAAGTTTCTCCTTTTGACATAGCCATTACATGAGGCTTTATCTGAAGCAAACTACAAATCCCAGAGTGCTATTCCAAAGCTAAAGCTGGTCACATGGCTGAGCAGAAGGAGCATGTGGTTTGTGGTCATATGATGTTATTAGCAAGAACTCAGGAGCAGCAGCATCTCAGTTGAATTCCCCGCATCAGTTCCTGCGTTGAAAGGTAAAGCTGGAGTATTCGCTCCTCTTCATTCTGTCATTTTCTGCCCTGAAAGAGGGATGCTGCAGCCTCCCACAGCACAGAGGGAGGAGGAGAGGGGAGGAAAGGGGAGGAGAGAAGTGGAAAGGATGGGGGGATGGGAGGCCGTAAGAAAGGTTTTCTGTAGACAACCATAGAGCACAGATGTTGACACTGTATTAATGTGTCTGTAAAAACTGTGCCTGCAGGCTGTGTGTGACGCTGAGGTGTTTGCATGGATGGTTACTGGAGATAAGTGCTAAAGAGAAGAGTCTGTATTTTCCTCTCTTTTAATACAGGACTTATGTGTAGCAGGAAGCATGGTTGCGGAATCTCTCTCCTTTCTATTCTACAAAGGTTCTGTGTGTGCTGTAAAAAACTGGTCCTTGCTTACAAGGAGTATGCAAATTGTAGACTAATTCAATGTAGAGGGTGTCAGTAAGGTGGGCTACGATTAGTATATGTTGTCCAAAACACTGTGACCTCACCTTTGAAACTAATGTTCCTGTCTGCAGAAGTTGGAGTTTTACTGTTAATTATGTGTACATGTGAAATGCTTCTTCTGTTAAGGCTTCAGAATTACTATCAGTAAAACCTGTCATGTCTGTATTACTTATTAAATCATGCAAAGAAATCAAAGCTGCTACTTTTACATTGGATGAAAAGACTCCATGTGATGATAACTATAGGTCATTTCATACCTGCCAGGGGAAACAGCACTGCTCCTCCTTTCATCTCTCTGTCATCTTTACTGTCACCAAAGTTTCAGGCTTTGTGAAGGGTGGAAGCAGGAGTAGATCCTTGATGAGTGAAGCTTTAGCTTGAGGCTCCCTTAACTTCGGAGAGACGTGTTGGTCTTTGACTGGATCTTTATTCATCTTAAGGCACCTAAAGACGACGGTATTGTCAGGGGCAGCTTGGGCAACAAATCCTTTGGTGTCAGGAAATATCTTTGTGACCTTCCCAAGAGTTCATGGGTTTCTGGGTGAAGGGTCTTCCACAATAAGTATCACATCACTAGCACAAGAGCTTGGAAGTTGTCTCGTTCCCACTGAACGGTACGGCATGGGTCGGTGTGGTTGGGATCACTATTTTGTCTGTTTCTGATCTAAAAGCAGCCCATACAATCACACTATTCCTGGGCCTCATTCAGTTACAGGTCCATAGGACAATGGTATGATTAGGGTGGAACTACTGCGTCACACCACTAGTGCTGTCATGAGATTAAAAAACTTTAAGATTAATTAATTATGAACTGTAATTAATTCATCTAAATAATCTCTTTTTTAATCTCACCTAATAATTCCTGAGAAAAGCCCTCTTCATGAGGTATTTTCTTTAAATTCATTACATTATTGTGGTAGAACGAAAGTTTGATACATGTAATTAAAAAAACTGGCTTTATTAAGTCATTTATTGTATTTTACAGACTTGAATAGATGCAGTCCTAGCCATTTACATTCTGCTGTTTTTGTGACTAGTCCCAAGTGGCGCCTGCAACCTTCTGCTTTGAGCATGCACGATTCATTAGCGTTATGGACGCAGTGGGCTAAATATCTTCTCTGAGTGTAAAACAACACGCAATATACACGTTATTATTGACACCGGTGGACCTGGGCGGCCGGGTGGAGCTGCAGTGTGCGGTGCAAACAGGTTGCCTGCTGTGGGCTCTGAGACAGGAGAGCGCCCCGCTGCTCGGTGAGAAGAGTGACAAAGTTACATGCTTCACCCAAAAGTTTCCAATAACCACATCAAAATTTGCTAGATTTGCAGCTAGTTGTTTTTTTGTGTTTTTTTTTAGAAAGAATCGCTAGAGGGGTCTAAAATCTCACCAAATATAGCGAAGTTGGCAACATTGTCGGCAACTCACCGTTCCTCCTCACCTCGCCCTCCACACCATGATGGAAGCCAGTCATCTTGCAGAAACTGTAAAATTACAGATAAAAAATTTGATTAACACGATTAAAAAACATAGCGCGCTAAATATGGCTGTAATTAATTGATCGCAATAAACGCAATAATTTGACATTCCTACACACCTCACAGTCTGCTGATTGGAGGACAGAAAAATGTCACTGAACTGTATTTCCTTGGATACCCACTATCTATTATAGTCTTTCAGGCCCTTCTAAAAAAGAAAAGCTGAAGAAAAGTGAAAAAAATAAACACAGAGCTCCTATGACCCTTATTTCTGAAGGCATTATTGTCTTGCCAGATCTGATGCGCTATTTTGGCTGTTGTGGATGGTCATTGTAATAATGCAAATGAGGGGTGCGTTGATTGGTGGTATTCTAGGTCATTTGTTGTTTGCAAAGTAGCAGCCATTACCCGTGTTGTCCTGAAGCTACTACTCCTGCTAGCATACAATAGCCGCATTAGCAGTTAGCTGCTGTTTGTTACACACAGTACAGCAATAAAAACACAGACTTACTGTTTCAATTGCAGGCAAATCTCTGATTGTTGGAATGGTCCCTTTTTCCAAACGGAGCTCGAGTTCATACTTTGAATCGGAATTCAGTAATGGCGGAGCTCGACTGAATATGAGGGGGAGAGGAGCAGGGCGGGCTTCCTGCAGTATAGGTCTGCGATGTCCATATATGGTATATCCTGCGCCGACTAGAAATTTAACACGTGGGCTGGTTGACGAACCCAAGAGTAAACAAACGCTTCAAACGCTATCGGCTTCCTGGCCAGTGTATAATCGTTAGACAATCATAACATACATTTTTTCTCGTGGAAAAGTGAAAATTACAGGTCATGACTCCTTAAAGTAGAAATATTGGGTATCTATACTTCACTGGAGTAATCATCTATTAGCCCATTTTACTTCTACTCCTTACATTTTTCATGCAATTATCTGTACTTTCTACTGATACAATTTTAAAAATAGCCTCCTTACTCCGATTTCATTTCAGCTTTTCATTGTGTTAAAAAAACACAAAAACAAAACAACATATCCAGATAAATTTTGCCAACCAGATATAATCTTGCTGTGGTTTGATAATCATTTTAAACATCTACCATAATGACACCTTGTTTGTACACGATCCATCGCACACTGACTGTGCACAGGGGTCATGTTAAATCAATATTTAGTGTATTTGACCAGTTTTTCAGAATAGTGATGGAACAATCTGGTGGCCGTCCGTCATTTTGACAAATTACAATTCACACCTCTAACCATTGGGTGCAGGCATTTACAACTTTAGCTGAAGCTGAAGTAGTTGAAGTAGTGCTTGTAATTCCAGTCTCCAGTGTGGCAGCGGAGCAGGGATTCAGTCTGCTGAACAACATCTAAACCCCGATGAGAAGTCATTTGTCTGAAACACAAACCAAAACCTCATGATAATAACCTCTGCAGCAATCCTACTAGAATTAAACTGAATAATAATTGAAATGAATAAGAAAAATAGGCCTAATACTGTTAAATATGTTATCATTTAAAAAATTGATGGGTAAAAATAAATTATGACTCAGATTAGAATGTACAACTGAGTAGGATCATTTGAAACCAGTGAATTTTCACTGTAAATATTCACTGTTTTTAAATGATCCTACTTAGCTGCACATTCTAATCTGAGAATACTACTTTATTTTAATAACTGCACAGTACTTTGGTTTTTCTAATTGTGTCTTTAATGTACATATATTATTCTTAATTCTGTTTTTATACTTGTTCTACCTTTCTAGTGTGAACGTGGATGCTTCTATTACCTGTCACTTTGCTCCTGTTACAGCCAAATTTCCCCTTTGTGGGACAATAAGGGATTATTCTATTGTATTCTATTCTATTTTTTGACTCTGTTGAACAAAATGACAAACAAAAAAAGTCTGGTGAACTGGAACAGAGTGAGGGTTTAAAACCTTAAGGACTACCTTTATCCACACCAAATCTGACAGCCATAAACCCCCCAAAATTATTTTGCACTAACTAAAGGTTAAAGGTCCCAAAAATGTGCCAGAAATGCACCCTCTCCAGAGTGAATGTAGAACACATCACTGTACCCCTCTGATTAAAGAAAATAGTCTGAATCATCACTGTGTTGTAACTGTTAATAATAAAAAGTTGTTGTCTAGTTTTTTGAGCATCAATAATTATAATCAATAATTTAATACTAATATAATTATTGATGACGTTTGAGTTTAACCTGTTTATTAAAGATATAGGGGCACAAATCTCATAAATGAGATAATTTTAATTAAACCAGACCATCAGTCTCTCTCTGAAAAGGCGTAATTCGTCCACGGGGTAAAAACAAAGCACACACTGAAATAACACAGGAAACTTCTCGTTACTTAAGGGAATTTATTAATGAAATAGGTCAACCTTACAGATTACATTACATTCATAATTTCCATCTATTCCAACGCATGCAAAAATATAGAACAAAGTTAACGTTGAGGGAAGGGGCGTGTGTGTGTGTGTGGGAGACAGCGAGCGAATGGGGGGGTTCAGCTCACCCCTTCAATGCGATAAATAACTCAAGCCTTATCAATTGGCGCGATCGGTTCACAAAGGAAGACCGCGTGGCAATTCAACAAAGGCTAATTTCATTAGCAATGGTGGCTTGGACAAAGGAAACTGGGCGACGGAGAAAGGCGATCAATGGAAGGCCACGCGAGCTGTCTAAACAGACATGCGCCGACCGCAGCAGACATTAAACAAGCCGGAAAATAATACAATATAATATACTGCTTCTGGTTGCAACCAAAGTCAAATAATAAAACACAAAAAGCATGCACATTCAGGGTCGGTGTACGGCGACAGACGACCAAGAATAACAGTGGTTAACAAGTTGACAGACTTATTTTTAACCACAGAAACGGATATATTAGTATATCCTAAACCTAATTCTTCTCTACCCAGACCGAAAGATATAAACCAGGTCGATCCTACTTGTACTTGGTGATGACGCTCTCCACAGTCCACGACAAAATGTCTTGAAAGTGTCCAGTTTAAAGGAGCGGTTTGCGCAAAACCGAGGTCGGAAAGCGGAAGTCCGACTTTAGGCACTGAGGGACTCAGGGCCGGTTTCAATAGAGCTCAGAGGCCAGCGGACTACCTGGTTATCCGTACAGGAAAGTCTGTTTGCTCGGGCGATTCACTTCGAAGTTTAAAAGGGAAGTTCTTCCTGGTCCAGCAGGTTTGAACGAAAAAAGGGAAAAAATGCAAGCAGTGGATTAAAGCGTCTCCTTGCGGCACCGCTGGGGAGCCAAAAGACGAAGATTCAAATCTTCGTGCTACCCTTTATCAACTCTGTGATGTCATCACTGGCCACAGACCAATGAGAATGGGTTGAGGGCAGTGCAACGGATGCTGGGAGATGCAGTTTGTTCAGTCAAAGGCCATAGCCTCAACAACTGACTCTTCTGAATCAAAGCACAGCTTGCTCTGTGTTGTATTTTGTTTTAGAAGTGTGTTTTGCCAGGTTACAGAAAGGATCTCTTACCGGTTTGTAACTGTACGTAATAATCTAACACCTGTTTCCATGAGTCATTTTATGCCTGGTAAATACAAGTCTGGAGATAAAGCCCATTCCTCATGTGAGATGTCTGCGTTTACAGCATTCCATTGGCTATTCGATGTGTCAATCATCCTCATTCTGCACCACGATTGGTTTGAAAGTCATGGAAGAATGACTAAGGTACTTTTCACCCATCATCTTTTGCTTGAAGATTTGCCACAGCAGAGGGGGTAGCCCGTCATCTATTGGATCAAGCAAAATATCAATCAAAAGCTAACACTTCCTGTCATGCACAGTAAAATTTGTAAGCTAATATTAGCATGCTAAGGATGAAACAATGTAGCAGCGCTCACAATTAGGGAATTTATAAAGATTTTTTGTGGCTGTTGTTGGATTGTTGGATTGTGGATGTCAGACATGTTGGGGCCCCCCGCGGTGGCCTGGTGGTGGGGGGCAATGTTCCCTCTAATTTTACATGTGTCTGAGCAAACACACAAGCGTCCTGAGCGCTCCCTTTGACCACTGTGAGCAACATCAGATGTGTGCACTGTGGTTATGCCAGCACCGCATCCATTCAGTTTATATAGTTTATTAAAATAATCAAATGAATTTACATTTCTGTGAGAACACTTAAGTACATTATCCCACTTACAATGAAAATGACAAAGATCTTATTCATGACCTGTGTAGTGTGTTAACACTATTGTAAGTATAAATATTTCATTATAACTGTGGAGAAACATGAACTGCCAAGTAAGCCAAGCTAACTATGAACTCAAATTTTGAAAACACACTTAACATTTTTATTATAAAGGTCTGACTTGTATTATAAGCATGAGCCATTGGGAGAAGCTCTTGCTGAGCACTGGGCAAAAGTAACTCTTTGTCTACAAAATACAGTAGGCTATATAATCACACGATTATTCTGTATTTCTGCTAATCATAAACTGGCATTTAATGATCAATTTTCATAAATGAACATTGTAAATGCATGACACTAGATAAGCACAAATCTAATTAAGGACTTAAATTTAACTTTATTTTTGTTGTCTGTCCTTCTCACGTATTCAGTGGTTGTACACGCTGTTGATGGTCTCATCTGCTTGCAGCTTTGACTTTATGCGCATCAGCTGATCCAAATGGTCCACTTCAAGACGATTTCTCGATGCTGTTTTGATACGATTCATTAAACTAAAGCCTATTTCACAGTCTCCGCTAGATGCTTGAAATGTAGCACAGATATCGATTGATTGGCTGCGTAAATACGTATGTGAATCGCATCATTGGCTGGAGCAGCCAGCCGCTGGTCACTCAGTGACATTAACGTTATTGTCTTGAAGTGAAATCTTTTTACCCAAATCAAACGGCGAGATCAAACACGTTTCTGTGTGGAATAAAATGAAAACTTCAGATGATTTCAGAACATTCCATAATGCCCCTTTTCGTTGAAGAAAATTCCACCAAAACGCTACAGACTTTCTAAATAAATCAAGCACATTTCACAGCGCAGGAACATGGCGCTGTCAGCCGCTCTGTGCACAGACGAAAGCGCTCCGCTCCTATATAAACAGGAGGATCTGAGTTTGTGTCTGGATTAAGTATTTTTTTTTACCTTAGTCTTATTTGTATACCCGTGTCTATCTTTAATCTGTGTTGTGTCAGTGTGCGGGTCTCTGCCGCATTGATATGGCAATAACCATGGATAACGGGTTCGGGAGAGTGTGTGTTTTTCTAATTGGACCGGTGCAGGGCCACCGCTGGAACTGGAAATCGGTGCATATGCTCATTGATTCATCTGTAAAATAGCACATAATTAATTATTTGTTTGTTGTTTTCAATTCCGGTTAGATTTTTTTTGTGCGCAGAGTAGATTTTCTGTGCGCGAAGACTGTATCAGCAGTGCGCAATTGCGCAGGCGCGCAGCTTAGAGGAAACATTGGTGGGGGGCCCTCGTCAGCTGGTCCCTGGTCGGGTCCCCGCTGGGGGGTGGGGTGCTCTCGGGTCTCCGGGCCAACGGCTGGATCTGCCCTGGCATAGTCGGTTGCCAGCGGCGTGTGTGGGCTCATCGCTGCAGCCCCCCGGGGCCCCTGCAGTGCAGCTGCTGGATGTTCCCCTGGGGCTCTCCTCTGCTCCTCTATTGGGGGTGTGGTCAGCTTTTCATTGCCTTTTGTTTGACTGTGCTCTGGGGTTCCTGGGCTCTAAGGATCCTTTGGGTTTCTATGGTTCCGATCTCCTTCATGTCTGGCAAAAGTGTTTACTGTGTCGATAGTTATAATTGTAACCTTGATTGGCATACATCATTGGCATCACCAGGCTCCTATCTTTCCAATATTGTATAATATTTATATATACATAAAAGGGGTGTGGAGAAAAAAGGCAGATTTAACAGAGCAGTATGTCTCGCCCGAACGGCAAAAATTATTTGCATTAAACTAAAATGCATTCATTTTCAATGGCCATATATGCAGCTGAAACAGGTAGCCTTGTGTATACCACATTTTTCTATGTCAAAATTAGTTATATAACATTAAAGTCATTATGGCCTTTGGTAAAAGTGTTTTCTGGGGAGGTGTGGTAGTGTTGTGGTGTGGCTCCAGTTTTCGTCCTCAATGGCATTTTTGTTTTACTTACATTACTTTTATACTTTAAGTAGTTCTGAAACCAGTAGGCCTACTTTGCTTTTACTTGAGTAAAAAGCTTAAATTGATACTTTAACTTCTACAGAAGTCTTTTTAACCCTATTATCGATACTTCTACCTAAGTAATGAATGTGAACACTTTTGACACCTCCATCTTTTCACCTTGTGTCTTGTTTTTTAAGTCTCTGCAGGACACAAGGCTGTGCTCTTTTACAAACTTAAAAACTCACAGTTTCAACCTAAATGGGGATGTTTGTGTTTCTAGTTTTGCCTTATCTCTGTTTTTGCTTGGAGGCTACAGATGGCTGTTGCCAACACACTTTTTGCTTTAACTGGGTTCCTTAACACTTGTTGCTGGCTAAAAATGGGATTTGACAGCCTACAGGTTGTGGACAGATGTGTCACAAATGTCCTCACTGCATCTGTCCAGGACAGACGGGGATTATGCTTACCTGATGTGGAGAGACTACTTGTGTGATATATAAGCGTTGAGCACCAAAGCAATAGAAGCCCAGCTCTAACACACTCAAAAACACATAAACTGTAAACATGCAGGTCAGGTGGTGGAAAATAATCAAGATAACATCCTGTGGGACTTCCACAAACAAAGGTACAAAAGTGTAATGACCAACCAACCGGACAATGTGATCATTGAGCAGCAGCAGAGAACAGCCGCTGTGATCGATGTAGCCATCCCAAACGATGGAGACATCAGGAAAAAGGAGCACAAGGATGTGGAAAAATACAAGGGCGTGAAAATACAGCAGTGCCTGGGTCATCGGAGCACTCTGGGCAGTGAGGCTCCAACATATACCTGGAGAAACATCTGACATCTCTGTCGAGAAGAGTGTTCTTCTGGGAACAGCTAACGTACTGCGAAGAACTCTCAATGAAATCTTTCAGAATCTGTCTGGAATAAACGTAACTAAAGACTCTGTGTGGTGGTAGCTTTGAACTAATTCTTGTGGTTTTCCACCTGTGGAAAGGAGCAGAAACTGACAGCAGTCTTAATCATTGAGGATGCAACATTCAATGGTATGCTTAATAGCTCTAAAACAGTATTTGTAGTCCAGTAGGTCTCCTTTAACTGATAGAACCCTGACATCAGGCAGTAGTGATGCACTTTGATTTTTCACAAGATACTCAGTCAGAGCAGCTTGCTGGGAAACTACCTTGCAAAAACTTTCCAGCACTGGTCCAGCACTGAAGCTGGTGATGGGAGTATGTCGAGTGCTTGGTGGCTCAAGGGGCTTAACAGAGTAGTCAACACTGGCAAGAGCTGGTGAGACCCTATGTTGCTGTTGTGGCAAACTGGAACGTCTTTTCATTCAGCCTTTTATGTGTTCCTAAGATGCTTTCACTTATGCAGATATGCTACTCCAGCTTTAATATGTCAGGTAGAAAAGATCCACCTTGAGTCTAAAAGGAGCAATTGATGGAGATTAAACCTGACAAGAAAACTAAGCAGAAACTCTACATTCTGTTCATACTAAGCAGTTCACAAATCGCATGAATTATACCCAACATAACTTTTGGCTGTTTATGCACCAAGAGGACGTAACAAATAAAAACGGGCCTGAATATAAAGCAAAAAGATGGATTAATTTTTAACTTCATCTTTATTTTTGACCTGGTATGTCCTCTCCCCGACTTATTGCCAGAGGAAATACACTCCAACAGCCTCTACACTGTAAAATCTAATTAGTTCCTCTTACTTAAAAATATACAAACTCATTGTCTCAAAAAATTACAGTTTCATTAAATTGACTAACACTAACCTGTCCAATTTTAATGCGCACAACTTAAGTTAACTTAATAAATACAAGTACATTTTTATGACATAAATGGAATCCAAAACGTATTTTCTGAATTTAATTTAATTTAATTGAACTTGAATCTATTTAAAAAAAATCTTTACTGAGATACGGGGGAAACTCAAAAAATAAGATTATAGTGCAAAAGTTCTTTTATTTCAGTAATTAACTTAAAAGGTGAAACAAAAATATTATATATACTCATTACATACAAAGCCAGATACTTTAAACCTTTATTTGTTATAATTTTGATGATTATGAAAACCCCAAATTCAAAATCTCAGAAAATTAGAGTATTGTGAAAAGGTTCAATATTAAGATCACGGATACAAGTGGCTGAAATGAGTTTCCTCCGCAGAGTGTCTGGGCTCTCCCTTAGAGATAGGGTGAGAAGCTCAGTCATCCGGAGGGGGCTCAGAGTAGAGCCGCTGCTCCTCCACATTGAGAGGAGTCAGTTGAGGTGGCTCGGGCATCTGGTCAGGATGCCTCCTGGACGCCTCCCTGGTGAGGTGTTTCAGGCACGTACCACCGGGAGGAGGCCCAGGGGAAGGCCCAGGACACGCTGGAGGAACTATGTTTCTCGGCTGGCCTGGAACGCCTTGTGATCCCTCCCGAGGAGCTGGAACAAGTGGATGGTGAGAGGGAAGTCTGGGTCTCTTTGCTTAAGCTGCTGCCCCCGCGACCCGACCCCGGATAAGCGGAAGAAGATGGATGGGTTCAATATTTTAAAAGTGTCACACTCTAATTAACGCTAATTAATCCAAAATACCTCCAAAGGGTTCCTGAGCCTTTAAAAGGTCTCTGTCTGGTTCAGTAGGAATCACAATCATGGGGAAGATTGCTGACCTGACAGTTGTGCAGAAAATCATCATTGACCCCCTCCATGAGGAGGGAAAGCCTCAGAAGGTCACTGCACAAGACGTTGCTGTATCAAAGCGCATTATTAGAAAGTTATGTGGAAGGGAAAAGTGTGGAAGAAAAAGGTGCACAAGTAGCAGGGTTGAACGCAGCCTGGATATGATTTACAGGAAAAGGTAATTCAAAAGTGTTGGGGACCTTCACAAGGAGTGGACTGTGGTTGGACTTAGTGCATCAAGAACCACCACACACAGACGGATTCTGGACATGGGATTCAAATGTCGTATTCCTCTTGTCAAGCCGCTCCTGAACAAAAAGTGTCTTATCTGGGCTAAAGAAAAAAAGAACTGCAAACGTTGCATCTCATTTGGAAAGCAAGGTACCAGAGTCTGGAGGAAGAATGGAGAGGCACTCAATCCAAGATGGTTGAAGTCCAGTGTGAGGTTTCCACAGTCTGTGTTAATTTGGGGAGCCATGTCATCTGCTGCTGTTGGTCCACTGAGCTTTATTAAGTCCAGAGCATTGAGGCAGTCAGTGATGCAAAAGGGACCAACCCGAGTACTGAGTACATATGGATGATTAGACTTTTCACAGGTCTGACATTTAACTATTTGAAATCCTTGTTTTGTTGATATCATGTAATATTCAAATTTTCTGAGATTTCGGGGTTTTCATGAGCTGTAAGCCATAATCATCAAACTTAGGACAAATAAAGTCTTGAAATATCTCACTTTGCATGTAATGAGTCTATATCATATTTTTGTTTCACCTTTTTAGTTGAATTACTGAAAAAAATGAACTTTTGCACACTATTTCACCTATAATTCCAGGCTCCATTATATTTTGTTTTTTTGTGAAGATCTTAGAACCTTTTGGACCCAAATCAACACCAACAAAAGGTTATTACAAAGTTTACAGAAATAAAGAATGTTCACACAGGAGGCTGGTAGTTCTCGAGGTTGCGGAAACGCCTGCTCCCACCTATCCCCGCCTTTTCCACCCATCTCCTCCTCTGACCTTACGTACTCAGCCGAGAGCCCCGCCCCTGCAGAGCTCCTCTACCCCTCCCCACCTACACAACTCCGGCTGAGTCCCAGGTGCAGTAATTATAACACACCAGCTGCAGCTGTGCGTCTTTTGTGAGATTTGTTTTCCGACTCCGTGCATGCTGCGATGATGAACAGTATGTGACGAACTGAAGGGGGAGTGTCAGAAAGAGTAGGAGGGTCTTGGAGAGGCACAGGCGAAAATCAAGGCGTCCAATACGGAAGTAAATTTCTTTAAGGTGGATTTGGATATATGACTGACTTTCAAAAGACTTAATGTGACAATTTTATTGGAGTGTGCTATAGAAGGGTAATATGTGCCTTGAATAAGTATAATACCCCTCCTTTAACAGCAGCACCCCCTGCAGAAGTTGGTTCCCTAGGGCTAGGCAACCACCTATGTGACTTTTGCCAAATTTTAACTTTGAAATCTGCTTCAGCCAGGCCAGTCTGTATTACATGCATCTCCTTTCAACCTTTTATAGCTGCTTCCTCTTTTCTTAGCTTAGTTTTAAACTCCGCCTCTTGTTGCTTTCTTGAGTCAATCTGGATTTTTTTCTGAACTTGCTAATCTCCTTTCCAGTGGCCAACATTTCCTGTAAAGCTGCAGCTTTGCCTTTAGTGATGCAATCTCCAATTCTGGCTTTATCCCGACAGATGATGCACACTTCCACTTTGTGATCCTGCTTGCTGCGTCCTACTGTAGATTTTGATAGTGATGACCTACTTGTATTTAGGTGTCACCTGTCTATCACACTCTTCAGCCAGTTCAAAAGATTCAGAACCTCTTCCACTCAATTGTCACATTTCCAGAAAAAAATGCATTCATTTTCTCACAGTGTCCACATTTCCATCATCTTCCAATAACTGCTAAATAGATTTCTCCTTGTTAGCTAACTGGGATAGATTGTGTCTGCTGCTTCAGTGGCCCATGTTGTTGCCCTAATGAAATCGGTGGGCAGTTTTCTAAAGTTTTGGGTCAAATATTTTCTATTTTGTTGGCCTGACCATAGAAATGTTTTAAAACAATTTTAAAGATGTTTTTTTTCTGAATTAATTAGATAATAATTATTTTAAAAAAATCAAAAACTGAATGACAAATACGATTTGCACAGCCATGGCTTTGACTTGGGTAACACATACAGTATGCAGGTGTGTACAACATCACTAACCAGAACAATATCTGTTTTTGGTAGAGATTACAATTCTAAACATTTACTGTATTTATGTGCAGTAGAAGAAAGGAATACCACCAAATTGAATCACTGATTGAAAGGTGTTTGTTTAAAGTAATTTCAATCAGTGAAGACAGTCATTCTGTAAGATAGCAAATATACATGCTGGTTATAGTGGATTCCTCTCTTAAAATCATTGTTCAGAACAACAGTGTACTTGGCTTAAAAAGTTGATTGGAGAAGGAAAACCACAACTTTATTTATATAGCACCGTGTCAGGGATAAATCGCTTTCTGACACCTTCCACATTCCTGGAAACTCCCCACCAGTCATGAGGCTGTTAAGGTCTTCGTTGGCCCCTCCTTATCTGCTCAGGGGGTCAAAGGGCAGAACAGTCTCAGAGCATGTGGATACAGACTAAATCTTCACATCTCCATATCATTCTGAATACATACAATACTTCTCCAAAAGCATAGCAAAAACAAATAAATGATAACTACTGAAATAAATGTCTTTACAATTATCTTTCTTACACACACTTTCAACAACAAGACAATTAAAGGTGCTTTGGGTGATTTTAGGGGATAAAAAAAGTTGCAATAAACCAACAGTAAATACATAAAACACAACATATGACACATTAAAACATATGACATTCCAGCTATTATTAATCACTTAATCAAAGGCAGCTGTGAACAGATAAGTTTTTAGCCTTGATTTAAAAGAACTCAGTGTTTCAGCAGCTTTCAATTCAATTCAATTCAATTCAAAAATACTTTATTGATCCCAGAGGGAAAATAAGTGTTGGTATAGCTCATATAATTAATTATTTAAGGAGTTGTTATAGATGATGATGGCTGGGGGCAGGAAGGATTTCCTGTAGCGGTCTGTATTGCAGCGAAACTGAAGAAGCCTCCGACTGAAGACGCTCTGTTGTTGTATGACTGTCTCATGAAGAGGATGCTCAGGGTTGTCCATAATGTTTTGATTTTATGAAGAATCCTTCTTTGCATTATCATCTCCAGATTTTCCACAGTTGTCCCAAGAACAGAACCAGAACCTTTATCAGGTTGTTTAGCCTATTTAAGTCCCTGGCTCTGATGCTTTGCAGTGGTCTTGGAGTTTGTCCCAGAAAAGAGGAGCATAGAAACTGAAATCTGCTTCTCCATGTTTGGTTTTGAGTCCAGTGATGATTAGTAGACTGGAGTTGGAAGACCTGAGTGTTCTGGTGGGTTGGTATAGTAACAACAGATCTTCAACTTTTTTGGTGCTAAGCCATTCAATGATTCATAAACCAGTAGAAGAATTTAGAATTCTATTCTCTGAGCTACAGGGAGCCAGTGTAAGGACTTTAGAACTGGGGTGATGTTCTCTACTCTCCTGGTTCTAGTGAGGAACACGAGCAGCAGCGTTCTGTATCAGCTGCAGCTGTCTGATTGACTTTTAGGCAGACCTGTGAGGACACTGTTGCATGAATGAGTTTTTTAAGGTCCCATTGCAAAATTACCCCTACTTTTCACCAGACACGTAACGTCTGCGAAGCGTAAGATGCAGCTGATAGCCGCCATTATAGTCAGTGGGTGTGCTTCCACCGGGCGTAAAGCAGCGCAAATCGGAGGCGTCTCAGAAGCGCAGTGTCGCGGCTCTGTCCTAAATTTATGTGCCATGTCTATTTTTTACACTCTACGCTTCTAAAAAGCATCAAGCTCAGCAGTTTAGATTGGGCCAGACAGGAAATCAAACATGGAAGCAGTGACAAGAATCCGGAAATTATCAAAATAAAGACACGTGCAGATTTCCGATTGTTTAACTACGAAAAAAACAAAACATCACTACCTGTGATACCATTGAAGTCAGTCTGTTTGTGAGACTAATTTGTTGGTTTTTTTCATGGACAACTAGAATGTAATCCTTGGAAGTGGAGAATCACCCAGTTTATCTGATACCAGTGATCATTTTTACATTTTTAACATGAAAAAGTAGAAGGCTTGGACGGAATTAACTGTAGTTTTGGGAGTGGATGGTGAGTTTATGCTACTTACTAACAGAATTACATTTTTCCCCTGCATACTACCCTTTATGTTATGCAATTCAAATTCTCCTGTGATGTTGTGATCTCCCTGGACCAGCTGGGTGGAACGGTTTCGCTAGTGATACACGTCTAAAATGCACCCGGTGGGATGCATGCTGCTGAACTTGCGAGTAAAACACGTCTGTTACGTTACACGCCACTTACACGTCCGGTGGAAAGCAGGGGTGATTCCTTAAATCCTAGAAATGTTCTTTAGTTGACAGATAGTCTGAGTCTATTACTACACCTCGATTTCAGGCTTGATCAGTAGTTTCTAGCTATCTATTAATTGAAGCTGTGTGCTGACTTTTGATTGTTCCTCTTTAGGTCTCATGAAGATAAAGATAGTTACTTCGTTTTTATTTCTATTCAGCTTGAGAAAATTATGCCACATCCATCCATTGATTTGCCTAATGCATTCACATAGGGTTTGGATGGGTTCACCTATCACCTGATGAGTAGTAGTACAGAAAGTGATCGGGGGTTAGCTGAAATGTTCTCAAATGCTTCAAAATAGAAGCCCAAACCAGAAAGATATGGAATAAAACTGAAAACTAGCATTCTTATGAATGAAAGAAATCTGCCAAAGGAATATGATCACATCTAGAGTGATCAAAGAAGGTCTACAGTTGACCTGTGAGCCATGCTTTAGCAACAAGCAGTTAAAGTATTAAAGTACCAGTATTGAATAAAAGAGAAGTCACAAGAACACAATGACTGGCAGAAAGAGAAATGGAGCAACATTTTGTTGACTGATGAAAGCAATGTTGTTCTTCTTTTGGATTAGATGATTCAAAACATTTAATTCAAGCTAAAGTACATTGCGAAGCATGGTGGCTCAGACATCATGATGGTGGGGATTATATCCATACTTTAGTAATGAGCCTTGGACTTGCATACCAGAGATAATGAATCAGTTTGAGTACATCAAAATACTTGAAAAGGTCATGTTGCCTTCTGCAGAAGTAAATAGATCTTTGAAATATGCATTTTAACAACAGTGTGACCCCAAACACACCAACAAGCAAGTGGCATCTAGGTTTAGATTACTGCTATGGAGAATCCAACAGGAAATGTGTATGGTGACATAAGACGTGCTGCCTCTGAGGCAAAACGAAGAAATCCAGAGGAAGTGTGGAATGTGATCAACCTTAAAGCCTGGTTCACACGGCAAGATAATTATGCCAATTTCTGACCCCATTTTCTCCTGACGTCCTGATTATTTTGATGGCTGTAAAGATGATCTAATAAACTCTGGTTCACTGTTTTTGTCATGTAATTGGATTACATTTTGTCAGGGTTCTACCCTCAGACCTGTCCAACGGTGGTGGAGGCTCAGCTTATCCCAATTCAGTATGAGAGCTAAAATAGCTAGCCCACTTCTGGCTTCGCCTTAACTTCCTGTTTACTGCTCCAAGACAAGAGTGTGCGATGTGTGCACAAAGAGGGGTATGTGCAGAGGGGGAGGGACAGTGCGATGGATGGATCAGGAGCCACTCATTTAGAAAAACAATTGGATGAGATGTTTCCAAGATTGTACGCTTCAGAAGCAATTATAATTATTTGGGTTTTTTGGACAAAGCACCTAATTTGCTGGTGTAGCTCTTGGGGTCACTGAGTCACCTAAACCCCCCTGACCACAATAAGGTAGTAATCCCTCAGGGGGAAAACTGAACAATAAAACCACAAAAAATGTAACAAAATTTTCCTCATCAGATTTAGCTACTAAAAACATTTACCTTAATTGGATGAGCTCTGTCAAATATATTCCAATGCAACAACAACAACACTTCTCACTCCAATAAATTAACAAAATAATGTAGGAATAAAATAAGACCTCTAAATATAGCCAATATTTACAAAACTTAAAAAGCTTGCCATAGTAATTAAAAAGCAATGCACCATGTCTTATCCTACAGCTCACAGTGTGACACTCCCAGATTATCACTGGCCTCTTAAAGAAAATCCGGGATACACCCCTGCAGCAGTCTTAATTAATTATTTACAAACTTATATAAACATTCATTTTTAAGCATTAAAACCTATGATCATTTTTAATATGACACACTGAATTAAGTACACTTAGGGGTTAAAAAAGCAGGTCTGAGGCACATTAATAAATACTGTTAATAATTCAGACTTTCAGAGAAGTCTGTGCTTGTTCTGATTTTTTTCCCTTTTGTTTTGTTTGTTGTGCTGCTGATAAATCTCTCCATAGCTGAAGTCCGTGAAGCTGCTCTGTCTCAGTGTTTCACCGCGGTGAACACAGCTGAGCGGATTATGGTGTAGATATGGGACCCAAGCTCCATCTGCTTGGCAAAAAGAGCTGCTAATGCTGTGCATATAATAAAATACTGATGAGCATGTTTCAGAGCTTTGTCCAGAAAGTTCTGGTTCAGCTAAGGAGAAAGCAAACTGCGTGTTACAGGTTGGGAGTGAGCTTGCAATGAGCACACTGATTATTTTTGCTCCGGGGCGATGCAGAGCTATAAGGGAACACATATCGACGGGGAAACACCGACACACATAACACCTGTTCTCAATATTTGTTTGATGGCAGTATATTAGCAATGTTCCGACTGTCTAACATGTTTTCATGAAGACTGACAGTGATCAGGCTGGGATGGTCATAGGGAGGTTCGAGAGTTTTCCCGAACAGCCGGTTTGTTTTGGGGCTGGTACATTTTCAGCTGAACTTTCTTCAACATGCTGAATATAACATATTAAAATGAATTATTTCCATTTCATTTCTCTGGAATGTTGCTAGTCACTGCTGACCATTATTTGATCCAGAGATTGCCGTACAAAAACAAAATATGGTCCACAGTCCCTGGGTTATGATATTTTCTCCATTCTTCAATGACCAAATCAGCCGCAGAAAAGTCTCTCTCTTTGGCTGCACTCATTTCCACTAAGTTTGGAAATATTCCAGCATGTTTTTAAATCATGACCAGGGGTGGGTAAAGTACCCGAAATTGTACTCAAGTATGAATAGCACTACTTCAACGTATTTTACTCAAGTAAAGTTATAAAGTAGTCATTCAGAACATCAGAGCAGTTCAATTGGCACTGATTATTTAAAAATAACTTCATCAGACAGACAAAAATATAAAATGTTTCTATTTTAAAAAGTATAATGAAAGAATTAAAACATATAGTTACAAAATAACAAAGTTAAAGCAGAAGAAACACTTTCCAAATGAAAATGTTCTACATAAAATTGAATAAATAAATACTTACAATAGGTAATGTATCTATGTTAGAACATGGTGAAGTGGTTCCAGTGACAATGTAAAATGTTAACCATATATTTGTTTATCTCCAAAAGGCTCAGCAGCCTGAAAACAGCATCAGAACAACAAAGCTTGTGTACAAACAGGAGGTCTCACTTGAACATAAACTGTAGGTTTGTGTCCTTGTCTGGTGTATGTTTGTGTAAAACATGCTTATTGATTCAGTAAAATTACTCCAGAAATGTTATTCAAGAAAGATTAGCGATAGTTAATAATTACTTTACTAAAGTAAAAGCAGAAATTGTGTGTAGCAGTAATAGTATTGCTGAAAGGTTTTTGTTTTTTTTCTCAAAAAATCTTCTCAATTAAATGTAATTGAGTAAATGTAAATAGATCACCACCTCTGTTCGTGACGAAATAAAAACATATAATTTGCCTTTTGTTAGCTTAAACATCCATCCATCCAGGATATAGGGGGGGGGTGGTGCCTATCTGCAGCCCATCTGCAGCATTGATCGGAGAGAGGCGGGGTACACCCTGGACAGGTCGCCAGTCCATTGGAGGGCAAATCTTAAACATGGTATTAATATTATTGGTAATATAACATTTTTTGTTGTTATACTACAATATATTATTTATAAATAATTGTTTCACTTGCTTCCTTTGATAAAAGATAACCGCCTACCAAGCTCCCACCCCTGACAGTGATTGGAAGTTTAGCTGGGGGGAGTGGTTAGTGCTGTGTGAGCGCATGGAGGTACAGAACTAACAGGAGAACTCTATCATCTTATTTGTCCCTTTTTCAGGGAACTTTTCAGCTACTGTGGTGAATTGTGTCCATATTCAGTTTTAAGGTTATCTTAATTAGTTATTTTTTTCTCAGCTTCTAAAAATGTGATTTAAGGGTGCAGGACATTTGTTTGCCCCCTCTTTGCCCAGTTTAGATCCAGGCCTGTTCCTGCCGTGTGTTCAGAGAGCTCTGGTCTGCTCTGAAGGACATCGGGACCGCTCCCATCACAAATCTGGGATATTCAACATGCTTGATTGCCTTGGCCCGATATTGCAGCATGTGGTGTGTTGTCCGGACAAACGAGTGAAAATGACGGACTGACATTTTAGTAAACGGAGATCTGAAACTGAGGTCATTTGGTTTTTCTAATGGTTACTTTAACCTGGGACTGGCCTCTACATAGACTGTGACTTTTTTGACTTTCTTTATCATGTTTTTTTTCTTCAATTTAGCAGTTATTCAAAAGAGAAATGTCTGCAGTTATGGTCCAGATAAAAGACCAAACCTGCCTAAACAAGTCATTAGACCAAATATGCTACTGAATCTCAAAGTAATAAGTATTTTTTGCATTTCTAAGATATTTTTAAAAGTTGTTTGTTTATCAGAACCAGCAAGATGAAGTGAAATTCACAAACATTAGAAATTCAATGCTGATATTGCTGATTAGAGTAAATATGAACTAAAAGAGATTAAACAGACAGTAGAGATACTAATGAGGAAACAGATCCATAATAACATGAAAAGAAACCGTTTTTTATACACAACATTATTTCCATGTTAACTGATTGTAACAGTATAAACCTGCTTTTTTAAATATAACATTAACATCATTAAAATACCAAAGCAAATTATGTATTCAACTGTATAGAAATGTGTCTATCTATCTTACATACATACAATATGGACAAAACTTTAATATCTCTGACGAATTAAGATTTAAATTAATAAAATTTTAACATCAAGGTATTATACTCCTCCACCACCTGCACCTCTTCTCCTATGATGGAAACAGTGTTTGACCAAACCCGGTTTCTATTGGTCTACAATCAGTGCCAGTGCTCCGCCCACAAGGACTACAGACTGTGCGTAGGGCATCCAAACATCAGGCTCGTGAAAAATCATAATTATAGCAATCATGTTAGTGACATATTAAAATATGTCAAGTGTGTGTCCCAGTCCCTTAGCGATGCATGAAACAGGCTAGAATGTTTATGAACATAAGTGCTGCACTGACATCCGTCATCCTGCACTCTGACACATATCACGTTCATCTTTAACTAGATTTCATCCTATTTTTGTTAAAGGAAAGCAGTCACTAATTCATTATTTCCGTTACATGTGTTAATAGATACAAGCAATACAATGGTTAAATATTTGCTCCAGAAAATGATTATTCTCTTTGTGGTCCTCACTCCAGTCTCCCCCCTTGACACCCCCCATCCCCACTCTTTTCAATTATGCCTCAATGCCAACTTTTGGCAGACACCCATTGTTGGACATGGCCTCGAAAAGACATCAAGAAAAACAGAGAAAGAGCGGACGGACAGACTGACAGACTGACAGACTGACTGACTGACGAGAGCGGTCTGTGGGGGAACAACGTTCCATGCTAACAGTAGCTAGCAGCTGCACCCGAAGCCTAACGCTTAGCGCCCCACGCAGCTACTCTAACTGACCAGCTATAACAACTGGTTTCTCTTCTACGCCGGTCTTTTCAGAAAATGGAGCCACCCTTCCCTGGATGTCTAAAAAAACATTCACGTAAGGTTGTCTGGGCAGAGATACATTTGCTTAAGATAAACAAATGAAGGTTTGTTTGATCGTCTATTTCACTGTGTTTTTGCTGCATTTGTAAGAGTTAATTCTTCATTGGCCTGTGGTATGAACAGTGTTTTTAAAGGTTTATGACCGACTGACCGTCATTTAAATCTTATAACATGAGTTACTCCATCTGACCAGAGTTTTCTATATTCTTTGGTGCTAAGCTAAAACATGAGTGGCTATGAGCTACATTAGCTCTGCATGGTTTCTTCTGATTAGCGTGGCCTGCTTTTGCAGACCGCCAGCGCTTCATAAACAATAAAGATTGCTACCTACGGTATTCAAAACACAGATGAGCTTTAACAGATAGTTTAAACATCGAAAACAAATCGTATAAGTCGTTTTGAAACTGCCTTCTTAGTCACTAAACTAGATCAATCACTGCCCAAAACAGAATCAATTCTCCAAAAGGTTATTGGTTTTTAACTCAGCATGTGGTTTGAAGCAGTGTTTCTCAGTTTTTATCATTCCCCACTTTGGACAAAGGAGCATACACAAGCCCCCCATGCTTTTATCGCCCCAACAGAATGGTGACCACGCCTGATTTTTAAAGTGTTTTATTTATTTCAATAGCCGAGTTAGTCTACAAGTTTTTATGGGTATAAATTAGTTGGAAAAAGGGGTTGCGCACTGGTATAAAACCGGCTCAGAAATATATGCTGTCAGTAGTTGCTACATGTAGAACTTCAGCTCACAGTTGGAGAAAATAAAAGTTGTAGTTTTATCACAAATACAAAGCTTTCAAAAATACAAAATTAAAAAATAAATAAAGAGCAAGATACTCATCCCTAGATTTCCTCCGTGGTTGACCGTGTGACTTCTCTGACTCTGAATCGTTCCCTGATCTAACTTAGCTTCACTTCCAAAACTCCTCAATACAAGCCTTGTTCTTTAAGCATAAATATTCATACTGAACAGTGACATCACGATCAATTTATTGGTTATTGTTTCTACTTTGCATATTTGCATATTTTACGGTTTCACTTTTGGTAGTTTCATTAGTCATTCTTCCTTTCTCTTAGTAATTTAGTTGTGTGTTACTACCTTAGTGAGTTTGTTGATTAAAGCATTTTAACTGAAGGTTGAATTATTTTTGTAATAAACTCTTGTATTTTGGAAAGTCGTTTGTTATTGTTCCACATGTATGTGTAATAACCTGCTGTTCAAAGAACGCCAAGAGCTTATTCCTTCATCTATTTTTTAATTACCTCAGCCTTATCAGGCAGGTAATCATAAACATTAACTGAGACTGAACTATTTGGCTGTTAATTAGTCCTGGATCCCAGGTGGTGCCCCAAACTTGGTAATTTGTACAAAAATAATTAAATAAAATAATTATTAATTATTATTCTTATTAACAATTGCCCTAAGCAATTATCCATAGCCAAAACCTACCTATCTGTGTCACAACAGCACACATGACTAATGGTTTTGGAGATTAGACAGTTATGATCATGTTCAATCTGATTAGATAAATGCACAAAAACAACTGGGAAAAAACTGTAAGTCCTCTGTGATGGACTGGCAACCTGTCCTGGCTGTACCCATTCACTCTCTCTAAAATACATCTTGTTGGTTAAGGACCCCCAAGTCCTTCTTTAGGTGTTGGTAATACCAGTTGAGTCTTTCAAAGTGAATGATGACTGGATCCTTAATGTGATCTTTAGAAGTTAACTTACTTCTGGGATGGTTCTAGTATGTTTTGTTCATTAAAAATAAACATGTAGCACTTGTTAAACTAGTTCTTTACTTCATGGTAAACCTTTTGAGTCTACCTAAAACTGTTCTCAGAAATGGCACTGGTAGTTTAGTTTTTTATGTCGTTGGTCCAAGTCTGTAGCATCAAATGGTGCATTGCACTGATGGGAGGGAAGGAAGGAAGGAAGGAAGGAAGGAAGGAAGGAAGGAAGGAAGGAAGGAAGGAAGGAAGGAAGGAAGGAAGGAAGGAAGGAAGGAAGGAAGGAAGGAAGGAAGGACTGGCTGGTTGGCTGGCTGGCTGGTTGGCTGGCTGGCTGGCTGGCACGAGGCACCACAGATAACCAGCCTGGACTCTCTGTTCTGTGACTAATAGCTGGACAGAGGTTTAGACGTTGTTATGGCAAAAAAAGTATCTCAGGGTTTCCATAATAAAGAAGACTTGAGTCCAAGAAGGCGTTTAAGTATTTAATTCAAACATGTCTGGTCAGACCATGGAGGGGACAGAGTTACTCGTGCATCACCCTAACCAACCTTTCTAACTAACCGCTTAAATAGTATTCAGCAATCATTGTTTATCTCTGTAGATGTCTTCTCCAACGTTCACGCCCTGCCTCTGGACAGCTGATCCATGCGAGTCTCAAATCAACGCATAAAACAGCTCATCCGAAGGCCAGACTGTTATCTTACTGCCCCGGGGTCTGTCTCTCTGGTGACCTGACACATTCAATTACATTAAATTAAATTACATTCAGTTTATTTATACAGCGCCAATTCACAACAGATGTCATCTCAAGGCACTTAACAAGAAGTCATTTCAATACATTTATACAAACATTGCAATCAGTTAAAAAGTTTCCTATTTAAGGAATCCCAGCAGATTGCGTCAGTCATTGGCGTGAGGTTGGGCCCCGTTGATGCAGACTTTCCAACCACAGCAATCCTTCAGCAATCCCTCATACTGAGCAAGCATGTAGCGACGGTGGAGAGGAAAAACTCCCCTTTAACAGGAAGAAACCTCCAACAGAACCAGGCTCAGTAGGAGCGGCCATCTGCCACGACCGTCTGGGGGTTTGAGAAGACAGAGCAGAGATACAGAAGGAACAGAAGATCTGATATAGGAGAACTTTCTATGTTACAGAAAGTAAAAAGTTAATAACAGGACACAGTGGATGTTCAGTTACTGGGAGGATCATCCCAGTCGATGCCCCCTGTCCAACAGGGCATTGCAGCCAAGCAGGATACCAACCCAGGTATATCTTCTATGGAGAGAAAAACACTGAAAGAAAACAAAGTTAACAGTCGAAATAACAGAATGTACTGTAATACAACTGGAGAGTAGTAGGAGAAAAAGAAGTAGCAGAGTGAAGAAAGGTGGTAAGTCTGTCCTCCAGCAGTCTAAGCCTATAGCAGCATAACTACAGAGATAGCTCAGGATGACCTAAGCCACTCTAACTATAAGCTTTATCAAAAAAGAAAGTTTTAAGCCTGGCCTTAAAAGTAAACAGAGTGTCTGCCTCACGGACTAAAGCTGGGAGCTGGTTCCACAGGAGAGGAGCCTGATAACTAAAAGATCTGCCTCCCATTCTACTTTTAGAAATCCTAGGAACTACAAGTAAACCTGCAGCCTGAGAGCGAAGGGCTCTGTTAGGAACATAAGGAACAATTAGATCTCTGATGTATGATGGAGCTTGATTATTAAGGGCTTTGTATGTAAGAAGAAGAATCTTAGATTCTATTCTGGATTTAACAGGGAGCCAATGAAGGGAAGCTAAAACAGGAGAAATGTGATCTCTCTTTTTAATATTCATCAGAACTCTTGCTGCCGCATTTTGTATCAACTGAAGGCTTTTAATGGCATTTTGTGGACTACCTGATAGTAAAGAATTACAGTAGTCCAGCCTTGAGGTAACAAATGCATGGACTAGTTTCTCATCATCACTCCTGGACAGGATGTTTCTAATTTTAGCAATATTCCGGAGGTGAAAGAAGGAAATCCTAGAAACCTGTTTAATATGGGATTTAAATGTCAAGTCTTGGTCAAACTTAACGCAGAGGTTCTTTACGTTATTACTGGGGGCCAATTTAATGCCATCCAGATGAAGTGATTGACTAATCAGTTTCTGTTTAAGAACTTCTGGTCCAAAGACAGCAACTTCTGTTTTGTCAGAATTTAAAAGCAAAAAGTTTAGGGTCATCCATGACTTTATGTCTTCCAGACATGCCTGTAATCTACCTAAGTGACTGGGTTCATCAGGATTTATGGATAAATATAGTTGTGTATCATCGGCATAGCTGTGGAAATTTATCCCATGCTGTCTAATGATTCTACCAATTGGGAGCATATATATGGTGAACAGAATTGGTCCAAGCACAGAACCCTGTGGAACTCCACAAGTAACCCTTGAGAGTGAAGAAGATTTATCATTTAGATGAACAAACTGGAATCTATCAGAGAAATATGATTTAAACCAGCCTAGTGCTGTTCCTTTGATCCTGCAACATGTTCAAGCCTTTCTAAGAGAATATTATGATCGACTGTGTCAAAAGCAGCACTGAGATCTAACAAAACCAGAACAGACACCAGTCCATTATCTGAGACCATGAGAATATCATTAGTAACCTTCACCAGTGCTGTTTCAGTGCTATGATGAGCTCTAAAACCTGACTGAAACTCTTCAAACAGCTCGTTACTGTTTAGATGCTCACAGACTTGATTAGCAACAATTTTCTCAAGGACTTTGGATAAGAAAGGAAGGTTAGATATAGGTCTGTAATTCACTAAGTCATCTTGATCAAGGGAAGGTTTCTTGAGTAAAGGTTTAATTACAGCTATTTTAAATTCTTGTGGTACGTATCCGTTTACTAAGGATAGATTCATCATATCCAAAATGGGGCCAGGAACCAAATGGAACACTTCCTTAAATAATTTGGTTGGGATTGGGTCCAACATACAAGTTGAAGGTTTAGATGAGGCTAATATTTTTGATAATTCCGAAAGCTCGACTGAATCAAAAGAGCCTAAGCACAACCTCATATATCTTTCTCATAACACTAACCTGGAACAATAACCTTGTCATTTTACCCTAGATGGATTCAATAAACAGAGAATATACACTTAATTCCTAACTTAATAACAATTTTCCACCACAACGTCATTACAAAAATAAGTGTTCATATAGATGGAGATGAATGGAAATACACAAAGGCCTACCAGTGGCACTATTTAAAATGTCACTTTTGAACAGTGTTTTTTTTTTACAATGCATATGGACCATGACTGACTGTGCTGAGGAATTTAGTTTTAGCTGTTTCTTATCATGCTGTATCTGCTCAAATATTACGTTTCAGTCACAGTCCTCTGTTCATCAAACGTTTTTAAAAACTGCCTTCCAAAGGTTTTCAAACCTGTGAAACTTTTCCCAATTTCTCCCTTTAATAACATCACAGACTTCAATGTATTTTATTTGGATATTTAGTGTTGGACACCACACATTAACACATTTTAGTATGATTGGGAAGTGGAATAAAAATGACACATATTTTACTACATTTATTAGAAAAAAAAATCTGAACAGTGTGTTTGGTATATTTTAGGCCCCTTATACATTGACACTTCTAGAATAGAAATTCCCTGTATTGTCCCATGCTGGGGAAATTCAGGCATAAGAGCAGCAAAGTTAAAAGTTCACACAAAGATAAAAATATGAAAACAGAATTAAGAACAATATACTGTACAGTAGGGGCAAAATAACACTAAGATAATGTGCAGTTGTTATTAATAGCATACTGTGATTCAAGAAATGTGCAACTGACCAGGTTAAATTTAAAAATATTGACACATTCACAGGATTGTTAGAGAACAACCAGCATTATTAAGACCAAGGAACCCAGCAGACAGGTCAATGGGAATGTTATGGAGAAGTTTAAAGCAGGGTTAGCTTCTACAACTTTTATCATAACTTTGCATTGGTCAATTAAATAAATCAATCTTTATCATAATAAATTATTTATTTATTTATTTTCATCTTTCACCTTTCAAATGTAAATCTCTCAGAGGGACTAACACTATTCTAGAAAAGTAGAGTTAGCCCCTCTGAGCTATTTTGATCTTTAAAGCTGCCTGTAGCTGAGTTGCTGTGGAGGTTAACCAGTCAGATATTAGGGTTTATTTAGTGAGACACATCAAGTAAAATTTTTGGATAATGTTCTTCATAACACTTGTTTAATCAGCTACCACCTCTTCTATGGTCTTTTTAATGTCTACAGTCTCAGATCGAAGCAGCACAGCAGCGTCTCAACAGCAACATTGTTCCACATTAGATAAAAACAGGCTGCTTTTGCTTTCCATGGTCCCCATCTGATGACTATGATATATTATGTGGCAATTCCCTATTAGATTCTTGATAAATATCGGTTGTTGTTATTGAGGATGGTGTGCTATAAGTTATGTTGTTGAAAGGTGTTTTAAAATCTCGTTTTTTGTGCCCCTTTTAAACTCTGAGCACCTATACATTGTGATACAGTGCCTTACTAGGTAAAACTGCTAGAACATGACAGGTATTTTGTATTTGCATGTGTGCAGCTCAGTTGTAGCCTACTGCTCAGTATATTTGAGGTTTTATTGTATTCCTCCCCTCATTTTCTTGTCTGGCTGATTGGAACCCCCATTGATCATATCAAATTGGATAAGTAATTGATTGTTACTGGTTATTAACCTCTTAGAACCTTAGACCTCCTTGCCTGCCACTGAGAACACCCTGTAATCAGTCACAAATGGCAGCCGCTAATGAAATTAGTTCCTAGTTCTGCTTCACAACTTTGTTTGTTCCACAAAGTATTGGCAAGGGCATGGAGATGCAATGGTTTCCCTTCCCCTGAGAAAGGACTGATAGAACAACAGAATGCAGATAATGAGCTGGTCTGTTTGTCTTGTTTCCTTGTAATTAGTCATGAGTCTGATCAAAATATAAATATAAAAGATTAAACAGCTTTACTAGCTACCATTTGTCTTTGATCCAGAATGTCACTGCAGGTGCAAGATTTGAATAGTGATCATGTTTAGTGTCATCAGTCACCTCTATACCGATCTGTTGCAACCATTCTTAATACCTAGTGAAGCTTTGGTATAATGGGAATGTTTTAAACAGCTTTAATGTTTCACCCCAGTCACTCTATGGCACAGCTGTGTTTTACTTCCATGCTGTATGGCATTGCTGAATAATGTTCCTGCATCCCCTTCCTTTACTATTGTAACATACAAAACATGATCTAAGCTAAGCTAGGCTGCTATAGACATGTCAGATACATTGTCACATGAGCTCTGCAGCACGTGCACATCTACAACAGAACCAAAGCAACACAGACTCAAATTGTACACCAATTACCTAATTTTAACATGATTCAATTTAATAACACCCCATACAGACTCCTTACTCACCCCTGCCTGCAGGGTGCTTGAAACTTAGAGAGGGATTTACCTTAAAATCCATTTGTGTTTAGACCATTGTAAATGTGTTTTTAATTCCCCAGGACATACCAACACACATGACACAAAATATTAGCTGTTATGTAAACATAATTATTTAAAACCTAGGTAGCCGTTCACATTGGGACATGAGCCATTCCTATGAGGGACAAGGAAAGCGATCGTTCTTTTCGATTCTACACTTTAAGGCCTTAAATGACATTCCACTACTGTAGTCTGCCTATCTTAAAATCTATATGTTGAGGATTAACAATTATGTCTGAAGGTTAAAAAAACTGTTTCCAAAGTAAACCTGTTATTATTTTAAAAGGATCAGATCATTAGTTTAAAAAAAAGATTACCTAAATCTGCTGTTAAACTATCTGCATAAGGTATAGGATCGTGCAGTTAATTAGAAACATTTTTACTATAGTTGTGACCCATAATTTGGGGAATAAATATCAGGAAAAGGTAATGATCGTCAACAGAACTAATCACAATTTTGGTGAAATCAGATAATTAAAAGAATTAATTTCTTTTGAAAAATATGGAACACACACACATACACACAAACTGATTTGGGGAGTTATATTTATTGATATAAAATATATTTGTCTGTCAAATTTAAGTGGAATAGAAAAGCAAAACCAGTATAATATTTTAGAGGGCAAAAAAGTTTTAATAGCCTTGTATTTTTGATATTTATTAAACAGAATTCACACATTAACAGACAAATGTACAATGGGGCAAAAAAGTATTTGGGAGCCAACAATTTGTTCAAGTTGTCCCACTTAAAAAGCTGAGAGAGGTCTGTTATCTTCATCATAGGTGCACTTCAACTGTGAGAGACAGAATGTAAAAAAATTCCAGGAAATCACATTGTATGATTTCCAAATAATTTATTTGTATACTGGTGCAAAAAATAAATATTTGGACAATAACAAAAGTTAACGTCAATACTTTGTTATATAACCTTGGTTGGCAATGACAGAGGTCAAATGCTTCCTGCAGGTCTTCACCAGGTTTGCACACACTGCAGCTGGTATTTTGTCCCATTCCTCCATGCAGGTCTTCGCTAGAGCTGGGATGTTTTGGGGCTGTCGCTAGGAAACACGGACTTTCAATTCCCTCCACAGATTCTCTGTTGGACTGAGGTCTAGAGACTGGCTAGGCCACTCCAGAACCTTGAAATGCTTTTTACGTGGCCACTCCTTCGTTTCCTGGGCGATGTGTTTGGTATCATTGTCATGCTGGAAGATCCAGACAGGTTTCATCTTCAATGCTCTCACTGATGGAAGGAAGTTTATGACCAAAATCTCACGATACACGGCCCCATTTATCTTTTCCTTAATACGGATCAGTCGTCCTGTCCCCCTTGTAGAAAAGCAGCCCCAAAGCATGATGTTTCCACCCCCATGCTTCACAGTGGTGTTCTTGGATGGAACTCAGCATTCTTCCCCCTCCAAACACGGCGAGTGAAGTTTATACCAAAGAGTTCTATTTTGGTCTCATCTGACCACATGACATTCTCTCAGTTCTCCTCTGGATCATCCAGATGGTCTCTGGCACACTTTAGACAGGCCAACACATCTGCGGGCTTAAGCATGGGGCCTGCAGGATTGTAATCATGACGACATAGTGTGTTACTAATAGTAACCTTTGTTACTGTGGTCCCAGCTCTCTTCAGGTTATTGACCAGTTCCTTCTGTGTAGTTCTGGACTGTTTCCTCAGCGTTCTCTAGATCATGTGTTGCCCACCAGGTGAGATCTGGCATGGAGCCCCAGGTTGAGGGAGATTGTCAGTGATCTTGTATTTATTCCATTTTCTAATAATTGCTCTAACAGTTGATCTCTTCTCACCAAGCTGCTTGCCTATTGTAGATTGGCTCATCCCAGTCTTGTCCTGGTGTCCTTGGACAACTCTCTGGTCTTGGCCATGACGGAGGTTGGAGTCTGACTGTTTGAAGATGTGGACAGGTGTCTTTTATACAGATAGTGAGTTTAAAGAGGTGCCATTAATACAGGTAATGAGTGGAGGATAGAAGAGCTTCTTAAAGAAGCAGCAACAGGTCTATGAGGGTCAGAATTCTTGCTAGTTTGTAAGTGCTAAATACCTATTTTCTGCACCAATATACTAATAAGTTCTTTAAAAATAATACAATGTGATTTTCTGAATTTTTCTTTTACATTCTGTCTCCCACAGTCGAAGTCTTCCTATAATGACCCAAATAGTTTTTTGCCCCTTTGTAACTGTTATATAACATCTTAATTCTTATTTAAAGAATAAATATTGATTAAACCTTGAATTTTCTGCATGGAATGTAAACTGATATATCTGGTTTCAATGATGTTTTTGTAATCCTAGTTTCATTTCTTCATAGCACTCCCTGCTTCATACTCTGTCCGCCTGCCTCACTAGTTCATTGACCACACTCTACAGAATCTTTTTGATAACAATAAAATCAATTGTGTTTGCTCTCAAAGTATTCCAGAGATTAGAAAGAGCTTATCGTTTGAACAAAGGAGCCCAATTCCTGCATTAAGATTCTCCAGATGACTGCTCTGCATTGTGTGTGGAAATGCCTCTGATTATCCTGTCATAAATGGAACGAAATTAATTAGCTCAAGAGTGTGCTTTTGTCAAAGCTGACCGAGAAGAATCTTATCATCTGGTTTCAACAAATCAGCTTTCTACTCTGAGAAATCAGAATGTGAGCAAATATTAAGAGGGAGGTTTTTTTGCAGCTGTGCACCAGCTATGATTGTGTTAAGTTTGTTAAACAAATAACCAACAACCAGCTTCACATATGGTGATTTATGATTTGAAGAGGCTGTTGATGCGGCTGTGTGTTTGTGTCGATCCATTAAGGGCTGCGTAGTCCTAGTGACGGCTGTGAAAAATTGTGAGAAATTTCAATCTCCAGGAAGTCATAGCCGGAGGGCGAAGCATATGTAGCATGAGGATGGCACCAGAAGGCCCCATTGTGGTTGTCCAGCTGGCCATCTGTTGTGTTCCTGCAGACAGAGCCAGGAAGCAGAAACCCCCCCCCCCATTGCCCCTCCCCTTGGTAGAATGAAAGACTGGCCTTTTTAAATGCCATGGTGGAGGACAGCACTAGCTTCCCCTAAGGAACCTCCCAGCACATCCCAGACACTGAGCTTTAGTCTCCCTCGGTGGGACTTCCAGTACACATTCTTGAGTGGAGCAATGACTACATGCAGAGCATTTGTTGGAGTGCAGAATTAGACCACAAGAGTGGAAATGGCCACAGCATGTCTCACTCACTGGCCAAAGATCATTACTCGTCCTTATCTCAGGCCAAGTCCTCAGGCTGTTCTATTCCACTCCAGTCAGGGAAATCATTACCAAGTCACTGGAGGCTTCTCCATGGTCCTGAGGAGACAGATACTCTGCTGCTGATGGGATGTTACAATTACTTTTCTTAAGTCTCTACTAATTGAATTAAAACAGTATTGAATTTCTTGTGAAATAGAAGAAGTGACAAGGGACTGTGTGCTGTGTGGACTTGTGTTTAAGCTTGAGGGGGTTCACAGTTTAACACAGATGATGTTATCTGTTGTTCAGGGAGAACATAAAACAGTGAATACATGCAAAAGACTCCTTCTGGATGATATTGGGTTCACACCCTTTTCAGAAGGAGCAAAAGGATCATGTTTAGTGTTGTGTAATTACAGAAGGTTGGGGATGTTTTCTTTGGGAGTGTTAGTTTTTCCTTAAGTCTGCCTTAAACCTACCACTCCTACTGGTCAATAGGTTCATTAGGCCCAAATGTGGACAGGCAGGGAGCAGAATCAGAGCAGAATCTGGAAACACAGAGACTGTAACTGAAAAAGAGTAGACAACAGAAACAGCTTACAATGACTGATTAAACCAATGAGAATATTACAGTAGGCTATATACTATTGAAGAGTGACCACTGTGTCTGGAACAAAGGGGGGAGACTAATGACCAGAGTAGAAATAGCTGAGTAGGAACCAGAGAACTTAAGAAACCTAGAGAGAGTGAATGGTTGAACAGAAAGCAAAATACAGTACAAAAATACCAAATGAAACAACTGAACTTGAAAAGGACTCTAAAGGTGAAAAAGAAACTCACCAACCAGGGTCATGGAGAATATTCTCAAGACAACACAGCACTTTTTTCCATTCACTATGCTAGCCACGGCTACTGTGTTAAGACCACAGTGGACCAGGGGGATGTTAGAAACCACAATTGCCCTCAAATACCTGAGCCCCCCCCCCCCTCTAAAAACACTTAGAACTGCCTAATGTAATAGTTCAAACACCAAATAGACCTTAATGTGCATTCATACTGACAGAGGAAACTGTCTTGGCACTAGTGCAGAAGTTAATATCCACAGTCTTCCTTATCTCTACTCTTCGCGGTACGGCCAATCAACACAAAAGAAAGTGAATGGTGCTCTTGGATTGGCTGCTTTCCAAACTCCAGCTAATAGCTTGTCAAGTAGTATTGTGCCCAGGTATCTCAGCTACTCAAACTGAATCTTATTTCTAATATTTGTGCTCTAGAAAAAAAGTCTGTTCATAGGTGAATTTTCCACGAATAATTTAGTTACGTTCCACAGCAAAATCTTCAAATACTAAGCCCTGAATAAGGAATGGTCCATTGTATGGCAAATCCAGGCATCACCATTAGATAAAGTGTACATTAAGCAGCAGTGAGGTTAAACTTTTATGATCAGATTGATGTGTTCTGAGATTACGATTCCAGTGCTTACCAAGGGAGATTGTTAGTTAGACATTAGAGATGTGGAAGGAACACAGAAGGCAGGTATCCATCACTGCTTTAATGTGTTGGTGAGGAAAATACATTGATATGCATCCTGAACTTTAGATGGGCTGGCCATCTGATGTTTGCTTTGCAAAACTCCACCTAGATTTAAATCAGAAAATCTAATATGCAAAGAAATGTTCCATTAACTTTTCTGTTCTGCAACAGGAAGTGCAATACTGTTTCAATTCAATTAATTTGTATGCTTTGTATGTAAGAAGACGGATCTTAAATTATATTCTGGATTTAACAGGGAGCCAATGAAGGGAAGCTAAAACAGGAGAAATGTGATCTCTCTTTTTAATATTCATCCGAACTCTTGCTGCCGCATTTTGGATCAACTGAAGACTTTTAATGGAATTTTGTGGACTACCTACAATCCTCTTCCTGACATCTTGGCTGATTTCTGCTGACTTTCCCATTGTGCCGAACCAGGAAGCAGAGGGTTCCAGATGAGTTCCAGGTGTGGCCTTAAAACACATCCATAGGTGAGCCTCCAACTAACTCCACTGTGTCAGTTAGTATCAGAAGTCTCCAAAGCCATGACATCATCATCAGGGCTTTCCCTCATTGTTTGAGGAGACATGGATCATTCTGGATGTAAAATTCTGATTTTGGAGACATGAACAAATAAATATCTGTTCAGTGTGTACCCTGCCACTCACTATATGACCTTTGGGTATACACCAGCCACCCTGCAAATATATGTGTGTATACCCAAAGGATGGATGGACAACACATTTATCTCTGACATATTCTTTCTCTCATTATTGTAACTGGCCTAAAACATAAGAAGTTTGAGCTGATTGAACTTTGGACAGTTTAGAAGAAAAGTGGATGTGTCTGTGTCTTTTTATACGGTGTATGTAACCTTGTGGTTTCAATTGTATCACAGTGCTCAGCGAGCACACAGAGACACCTTGTAGTAGCTGATTGTGTCTTAATATCTGTTGTCATTCTTCTGTTCAGCTTCAACCAGGATCCATGATCAGTGGTGAGGGGTTGAGCTCTGGGATGATGCCTGTAGAGAGGAAAACCAGATGTTGGGGTTTTTGTTAAAAAAGGAGTAATGTAGTAGAGTGTGTTCTAACTGTTCTGGGATCATAGTATTTCATTTTAGGAACTTTAAATGGTAAATAATATCTTTATTCTAAAACAAACTTTATAATCATAACCTATGTTTGTGGGTAGACATCTTTGGAAAAATTCCGATGTGGAATGGCTAACTGTATATGATTTTATTACAGTATAGTAATCATGGTGCATTCATTTTCCACACACAGAAAGGCTTTGTAGCATTCAGATAAGAGGGTGTTGTGTGTAACTGTTTGTAGAACGGTAAATACAGAATGAACAGACTTCTCCTGCAGCACAGATTGTATTATGACAACAAATTCAGTGTCTGACATCTTTACGCTTCAGTTGTGTAAGTCGTATTATTATGCTTCACTCTTAACAATAAAACAATGCCCTCTAGTTCTATTTTCTTGCCTGGCAGAGCCACAATTCTAAAACTATCAGCAGCCGGGGTATTTATTTATTAGACTGACTTAAGATATTGCAGTAGATATAAGAATATGTGAAACATACTTTCTTTTAGAATAGAATAGAATAATCCTTTATTGTCCCACAAAGGGGAAATTCAGTTGTAACAGCAGCAACATGGCAGGTAATAGAAGGATTTACATTCACACAAGAAAGTATAAAAGTATAAAAACAGAATTAAGGATAATATGTACATTAAGAAAGGAATTAGTTGAACAATGAACAGTTTCCCCACAGGACCATCACCTGCTCACTGTCACATATGTATGCATGTGAGGCAGCAACGCCACCTGCCACTGATGCTCCAATAACATAAGTGCAGAGAGGACAACCTCTCTGGTCCTTTCATACAAATGAAAGCAGCATAGTCCTTCAACGCCAGACTCAAGGTCACCTTGAGCTCAAACCTTCCTGTTGCTTTCTGATGCTCAGTGTTACTGATGCTCATCAAGCTGAAAGGTGTGCACTGATACCTGGCTCATCCATAAAGACACAGCTGGTCTCTTGTTCTAAAGCTAACAGGAAAAGTTTAGTTTCACGGAAATTGAGCCTTGAACAATCTGCATGCAAGTGTGGGGTTTCTTTTGTAAAAACATCAAACTGTTACTAAAAGTCAGCAGATTGTGACATTATAAAATTAGTCAAAGTTTTTCTTGTGGTGTTTGGAGAAAAAGCTTTTGGAGACAGCAGGCATCAAGTGATCAAAGTAGGAGCTACAATCCCTTAAAGTCCCCCCCCTCCAAGCATGGCTCCAAAGGTTAAAACAGCTGCTGATAATCAGTTTCACTCCTCATAATTGAACAAAGCGTTTCAATGACCTCCAGAGCAAAATAGGAAGAGAAGTATAAGGAAAAACAGGAAACAGGTCAGCCTTCGTCAGATACTTCCAACTAAAGAGATATTAATAAACTGCAGATAGAATAGAATAGAATAGAATAGAATAGAATAATCCTTTATTGACCCACAAGGGGGAAATTCATCTCTAACAGCAGCAAAGTGACAGGTAATAGAAGCATTTAGATTTACACAAGAAAAAACTGAATTAAGAATATTATATGTACATTAAGGACAACATTACAAACCAAAGTACTGTGCAGTTATTAAAAATAAAGTAGCATACTCAGATTTGAATGTGCAACTAAGTAGGATCATTTAAAAACATTGTGGGTATTTTACATATTTACAGAATGTGCATTTGTAGTTGTACATTAAAGGTAAACGTTCTATTTACAAGAAGTTAGCAGAATATAAACTGTGAAAAACAGATGTGCAAATAGCAGCAGAAATGTTACTTGAAGTTAATCAAATAGTGCAAGGGATGTAACCTTTATTGAGTTTGTTGGAAGCAGTTCTAGTTGTAAAGTCTAACAGCTGCAGAGGGGAAGGAGCTGTGAAAACCCGCCGTCATGCACCTAGGATGCAGCAGTCTGTCACTGAAGGAGCTCTGCAGCTCAGCAACGTCATGCATGGGATGGGAGACACTGTCCATCAGTGATGTTATTTTGGCCAGAGTCCTTCTGTCTTCCACCACCTGCACTGGTTCCTGGGGCCATCCTAGAACAGAGCTGGCCTTCCTGATCAGCTTATCCAACCTCTCCCTCTCAGCTGTAGACAAACTGCTGCTCCAACATACTACGCCATAAAAGATGGCTGGTGCAACCACAGAGTCAAAGATGGTCTTTAGGAGCACTCCCTGGACTCTGAAAGACCTCAGTCTCCTCAGCAGGTAGAGTCTGCTCTGACCCTTCCTGTAGAGAGCATCAGTGTTTTTGGCTCCTGTTCAGTTTATTGTTCAGGTGAACACCCAAGTACTTATAAGAGTCCACTATCTCAATGTCCATTCCCTGGATGTTCACTGGTGTCAGTGTGGTGGGTCTGCGCCTGTGGAAGTCCACCACCAGCTCCTCAGTTTTCCCTGCGTTGATCAACAGGTGGTTCTGCTGGCACCAATCTACAAAGTCCTGAGTCCACTGTCTGTACTCTGAGTCGTCCTAACCTGTGATGAGGCCGACAATGGCAGAGTCATCAAAGAACTTCTGAAGGTGGCAGCGTGGGGAGTTGATGGAAAAGTATGCAGTGTAAAGAGTGAAGAGGAACGGTGCCAGCACAGTTCCCTGTGGCCCCCATATGTTTGCACCAAAAGACAAATCAAATTATTCTTTCATAGGTCAGAGCATGTGACTTTTTACAGACCATACTAAGAGATTATAGTCTTACATTTGGGAATAACATCTAGCAGACTGTAATAGGTGAAGTACAGATATTATGTGCATGTATGTCATATTCATCTGGAGGTTCCTATAGTGTCTTTTAACTTGAACATTCCGCAGCCTAAAATAACCTGTCAGAGATCATGATTAATTGCACAAAACATATTACAGTACAGTTGTGGCCAAAAGTTTTGAGAATTACATAAATCTTGGAAATTGGAAAAGTTTTTATAATAGCATTTGCATATCCTCCAGAATGTTATGAACAGTGATCAGATGAATTGCATAGTCATTAGAATGGCAGACTTGACATGTTAAAAGGAGGGTGATGCTTGAAATCATTGTTCTTCCATTGTTAACCATGGTGACCTGCAAAGAAACGCGTGCAGCCATCATTGCGTTGCATAAAAATGGCTTCACAGGCAAGGATATTGGGGCTACTAAAATTGCACCTAAAACAACAATTTATAGGTGTCATGGTTCCTAGGTGTTTGTGTTTTGTTAGTGATTTTCCTTATTTTATTCTATTATCATGTTGAGTTATTATTTGTCTTTACTAGTTATTTCTCCTTGTTCTTAGATGTTTTTTCACCCTTTGCTCCTTTCTATTAGTATTCCTCTTTAGATAGTGTCCCTATTTATTTCATCCTTCTGTTCTCCAATGTTTCCTTTAGATTCCTCTCTAGACCTATTATCCTTTCTAGTTTCTTAGTCTTCTGTCTCCCAGCCATTCTACCTTCTGTCCCAGTTGATTACTTCCACCTGCTCTCTCCCTTTCACCTGCATCTGCTCTCACTAATTGGTCATTGGTCTTCTCAGTCACTTCCTCATTTCCTTCCTAGTATATATTCACCTCTCCTTCAGTCACTACTCGCTGGTTCGTTGTCTTTCCTCCCTTCCTGGTTCCTGCGTTCCCTTGTCTGTCTTCTCACGTTCCCTGGTCTCCATGTCCTCTGGCTTTCTCGTGATAATTAGTAAGTTTTATTATTTATTATTAAATTAAATCTGAGATCATAAAAGTTCTGCATTTTGCGTCCTCTTTAAAACACGCAACCTTACAGAACGAACCAGCCACTATGGACCCAGCAGAACAGGCACACTCAGAGGAGGATTTGCAGGAACTCATAAACTGGAGTATTAGCCAAGGACTTTATTCCAACTCACCCTATGTCGGATCCCGGTTAGCCTGTTGTCCTCCCGGTGCTGGTCCTCTCGGGATTGGGACGGGCTGGACCTCCGCTCCCCATTCCTCGAGCCGCTGTCGTTGTCGGCGTCCTAAAGCCTCTAAACGCCGGGATGTCTCCCGCCCTGGAGTCGCTCCTATTACTCTCCAGGAGGACTCGAGGGGCGACATCCTGGCTTCCCGGAAATCTACCCTGCACCATTGCCTCCAGACCGCCCAAGCTCCAGTCTTGGTTCCCCGTAGCTGCGGGCCGCCGGTGGCAGAAGCTACCCGCCTGCACTTGCCCTTCCGGGGTCCGCTCCCTACGCAAAACCAGCGCGACCAGTCTCCGGTCCCGGCTCCCAGCCAGCCTCAAGCCTCGCCTTCCGCTCCTCCTCCAGATTTTCCACCTTTATTATATACCATCACTGAGGAGGAGTTTGCAATGTTATTTCAAGAATTTCAGAATGACTCGGGATGATGGAAACTTTGTTTGAGGCATACGGCGCCTCCATTTGGAGGAAACGCCATACGCCCCTGGTTCCTACTCCTGTTTCCACAGGGGGTGTTCCGGAAGACACGCCTCTGGCTCTTGACTCCGCAGAGGGTGTTTTGGAGAACACGTCTCTGGCTTCCGACTCCACAGGGGGTGTTCCAGAGAACACGCCTATGGTTCCTGACTCCACAGGGGGTGTTCCAGAGAACACGCCTCTGGTTCCTGACTCCACTGAGGATGTCCAAAAGAACACGCCTCTGGTTCCTGACTCCACAGGGGGTGTTCCAGAGAACGCGCCTCTGGTTCCTGACTCCACAGGGGGTGTTCCGGAGGACACGCCTCTGGTTCCTGACTCCGCAGAGGGTGTTCTGGGGAACACGCCTCTGGTTCCTGACTCCGCAGAGGGTGTTCTGGGGAACACGCCTGTGGTTCCTGACTCCGCAGAGGGTGTTCTGGAGAACACACCTCTAGCTCCTTACTTTGCCAAGGGTCTCCAGAGGGACATAACCTCAGGGTCAGCGCCACGTTGTGAGTCTTCAGCGCCACGTTGTGAGTCTTCAGCGCCACGTCGGGGGTCTTCAGCGCCACGTCGGGGGTCTTCTACGTCACGTCGTGGGTCTTCTACGCCTCGTCTTGGGTCTTTTACGCCTCGTCTTTGGTCTCCTACGCCACATCGTCGGTCCTCTACTCCTCTCCGAGGGTCTTCTATTCCTCCCCGAGAGTTCTCTACTCCATCCTCTCGAGGGTCCTCCACTCCGTTCTCTCGAGGGTTCCCAGCATCCTACCAAGGTCCCCTTAGTCGACGCCGTTTCCCAAGCCTCAAGGTTCTCTGCAGCCGGTTCCCAAGCCTCAAGGTTCTCTGCAGCCGGTTCCTAAGCCTCAAGGTTCTCTGCAGCCGGTTCCCAAGCCACAAGGTTCTCAGCAGCCGGTTCCCAAGCCACAAGGTTCTCACCTGCCGGTTCCCATGACACAGGGTTCCGCTCCGCATCCAGCCACCTAGACACAGGGTTCCGCTCCGCATCCGGCCACCTAGACACAGGGTTCCGCTCCGCATCCGGCCACCTAGACACAGGATTCTCCGCCGCAGGCCTCCACGCCACAAGGTTCTCCAGCGCAGCCCTCCACGCCACAAGGTTCTCCGCCGCAGCCCTCCACGCCACAAGGTTCTCCGCCGCAGGCCTCCTCGTCTCCTGGTTCCTCGTCGCCGGCCTCCCAGGTTCCTGCTCCTTCGTCACCGGCCTCCCAGGTTCCCGCTCCTTCGTCGCAGGCCTCAGGACTTTTAAAATTTTTGGACTCTTGCCCTCATTCCGAGGCCCCCTCCACCCACCCTGGTTGGGTGTGTTTTTTGTTATTTTGTTTTGGACTCTTGCAACTTCTTCCAACAATCCAGCAACTTGTGGTCAGTCCTCAAGAGGCGGGTGGACAAACAAAACCCCACTAATTCTGACAAACTCCAAGAAGTGATTATGAAAGAATGGGTTGCTATCAGTCAGGATTTGGACTCAGAAGTTGATTGAGAGCATGCCCAGTCGAATTGCAGAGGTCCTGAAGAAGAAGGGCCAACACTGCAAATACTGACTCTTTGCATAAATGTCATGTAATTGTCAATAAAAGCCTTTGAAACGTATAAAGTGCTTGTAATTATATTTCAGTACATCACAGAAACAACTGAAACAAAGATCTAAAAGTAGTTTTGCAGCAAACTTTGTGAAAACTAATATTTGTGTCATTCTCAAAACTTTTGGCCACAACTGTACTTACTAGACTAACCAGGAATACCAGGAACAATGGGAATGACAAAGGATCTCAGTAAAATCTAAATAGGAACATTTTTATATTACGTCCTTGAGGAAGTCTTTTGGAGCCATTTCTAACAGACTCCAAAGGAACTGCAGATTCCAAATGAAATGGCTTCTTGTTTTAAACTGTAAGGACAAGTTATTCAGATGCCTCACCACTTTTTCCAAGATCCAGTAGATAAAGAAGAAAGAAATTGGTTTGGATGTTACGAAAATAACTCGGCCACCACAGAGGCTCACGCCTGGTATGAATTGGAAGTTGTTTTTTTCCATAGCCAAGGACTGAGAGATCACTGAATGAGAAGACAGCTCTGTCTCCAACATGGACAGCCTCAAGCATGATGGAAACCAGTGCTGCCCACATGGACAAGCCAGACTCTTCCTTGTTTTATGGTCACATGAGATATAGATTAAGCTTTTCAGAGACAATAACAACATGCATGTTTATGGTAAAAATGTTATTCTTTGAATCTAAAAACAAGGTATCAGCTGTCCAGTATGGTGTGATAGTAGGATATGGTGAGGCATTTTTAATGTTGCAACCCGTCCAGGGTAATGTTGCATGGTGCAAAATGGATTGAATAGAGAAGAATGAGAACTATCTCAATAATATTTAGCATCTTTTAAATAACACCACATTCATGTTTTCAAATCTACTGAACCACCCTGAAAAATGTGTCTCTAATTTATTTATGTAAACTTCTGCATATATACTATTATAACAGTTCAGCTTCATTTGTTGGTTTGGGGGAAATTGTCCAAACCTGGAAGGCTTTGGGGGAAAGGATTTACTGTCAAACAGAAGGCAAAACTGAAAGGTGTGGAAGATTTAGTGAGTTATCAGTGCACTGCACCATGTTCAAGTGATGCAGGACTTCTTTTATTAGCTTTAATTGTTGGTCATCTAGTGTTATTAATGAGGTTTTCAGTCCAGTCCATTATGGTTGCAGTGTTTCAGGTTTCAGTGTTTCAGTCCAGCTTACAACTCTTCAAGGCAAGGCAATTCTATTTGTATAGCACACTATCAACAACAAGGTAAATCAAGGTGCTTTACATGATCAGGTATAGTATTATACATTTGGTGTAGTAACAGTAGATCTTCATCATACTTTGGTGCTAAGCCATTCAATGATTTATAAACTAGTCAAAGTATTTTGAAGTCTATTCTCTGAGCTACATGGAGCCAGTGTAATGACTTTAGAACTGGGGTGATGTGCTCTACTTTCCTGGTTCGAGTGAGGAACACGAGCAGCAGCGTTCTGGATCAGTTGCAGCTGTCTGATTGACTTTTTAGGCAGACCTGTGAGGACGCTGTTGCAGTAATCAATCCAACCAAAACTAAACCCATGGATGAGTTTTCTAGGTCCTGTTGCGACATCAGCCCTTTATTCCTAGAAATGTTCTTCAGGTGTAAGAAGGCTGACCTTGTTATTGCCGTTATGTGAACCTGGAGGTTCAGGTCGGAGTCCATTACTACACCTAGATTTCGGGCCTGATCAGTAGTTTCTAGCTGTATTAACTGAAGCTGTGTGCTGACTGTTGATTGATCCACTTTAGTTCCAAAGGTTCCAAAGTTATGGCACATCCATCCATTCAAAGTCACCTGGTGACATTGTAATGTAAAGCTGAGTATCATCTGCATTGTTATGGTAGCTAAACTTATTGGTTGTTATAATCTATGCTAGTTGGAGCATGTAGATATTAAAAAAGAGGGGCCCCAGAATGGTGCCCTGGGACACCCTACATGTGATTTCTGTTTGTTCTGATGAAAAATGTCCTATTGTAACAAAGAAGTCCCTGTTCTTTAGGTAAGACTCGAACCAGCCAAGTCCTGTACTAGAGAGTCCGACCCAGCTTTCCAGACGTTCCAATAGTGTAACTCTTAAGTTAATGTAGTTAGGATTCTTCACATTATGAATCTCCTACAGTACTTAACACTACAGTTAATGAGCAAAAAATCAACTTGAAAATGGGTTGCCAGTTTGCAGCCCCACTCCGTCCATCTCAGTAGCTTACCATCATTAGTGTGTGAATGTGTGTGTTAATGTGTGAATGACTAAATCTGACTTGGAAAAAAAGCACAATATAAATACAGGCTATTAACCGTATAATTATGTAATAATTAGACTTAAAGAAGAAACAATATTAAGGTGAGAAAACATGATAAAAGGTATGAACATATGTTCAGATGACTCCATTAGCATGTCAAAGAAAAAAGAAATCCAAACACAACTCTTCTGAAACAGCATTAAATCCACATGGAGACATTATGCTAAACTAGCTTATATAATTCTGTGTGGTAAAATAAAGAAATTGAGGGCTGACAGAACCACTCAATGTTCCTTTGCCAATAATGTTGGGCTGCAGCTCTGACTCATACTTCAAGAGCGCTTTTACATTTCTTTTCAAGTGAATATGCAAAGTCACATTTCAAACTGACTTCTGATTCTTATTTTTCTTATTGTGGAAATGTTACCTGCTGCACTATTCCTTCGAAGCTGTCACAAGATTGAACTGAAACTCGACCAGTCACAAAAGTTGTTGCATGATTGGATTATTGGCTGAAAATCACACAGTGAATGCTGAGCTTTGGTCATGTAAGAGTTCAGAGTGAACAGAGTCGGGCTGACATACCTGAAATGCTTGTGATCAATATTCAGGACAAGATTTCTCAAGGTTGTTGTTTGAAAAGTTAAAGACTGCAGGAATAACATCAACAAAACCCTGAGTTAAAGGTTCAGCAATTCTAGTATATCCACAAAGACTGGCTGATCCAGGGTTTTTAGTTTCCTTGTGACTATTACACAAAATGATATAATGGCTTCACATAGGTGTTTTGAACAAAGCTGCAGGTCTAGATGGTATTCAAATCAATTCAATTCAAAAATACGTTATTGATCCCAGAGGGAAATTAGGTGTTGGTATAGCTAATATACAGTGGCTTGCAAAAGTATTCGGCCCCCTTGAACTTTTCCTTATTTTGTAACATTACAGCCACAAACATGAATCAATTTTATTGGAATTCCAGGTGAAAAACCAAAACAAAGTGGTGTACACGTGAGAAGTGGAACGAAAATCATACAAATAAATAACTGAAAAGTGGGGTGTGCGTAATTATTCAGCCCCCTTTGGTCTGAGTGCAGTCAGTTGCCCATATACATTGTCTGATGAGTGCTAATGACTAAATAGAGGCACCTGTGTGTAATCTAATGTCAGTACAAATACAGCTGCCCTGTGACGGCCTCAGAGGTTGTCTAAGAGAATGTTGGGAGCAACAACACCATGAAGTCCAAAGAACACACCAGACAGGTCAGGGATAAAGTTACTGAGAAATTTAAAGCAGGCTTAGGCTACAAAAAGATTTCCCAAGCCTTGAACATCCCAAGGAGCGCTGTTCAAGTGATCATTCAGAAATGGAAGGAGTATGGCACAACTGTAAACCTACCAAGACAAGGCCATCCACCTAAACTCACAGGCCGAACAAGGAGAGCGCTGATCAGAAATGCAGCCAAGAGGCCCATGGTGACTCTGGATGAGTTGCAGAGATCTACAGCTCAGGTGGGGGAATCTGTCCATAGGACAACTATTAGTGATGCACTGCACAAAGTTGCCCTTTATGGAAGAGTGGCAAGAAGAAAGCTATTGTTAAAAGAAAACCAACAAAAACTCCCGTTTGCAGTTTGCCAAAAGCCATGTGGGGGACACAGCAAACATGTGGAAGAAGGTGCTCTGGTCAGATGAGACCAAAATTGAACTTTTTGGCCAAAATGCAGAACGCTATGTGTGGCGGAAAACTAACACTGCACATCACTCTGAACACACCATCCCCACTGTCAAATATGGTGGTGGCAGCATCATGCTCTGGGGGTGCTTCTCTTCAGCAGGGACAGGGAAGCTGGTCAGAGTTGATGGGAAGATGGATGGAGCCAAATACAGGGCAATGTTGGAATGAAAACCTCTTGGAGTCTGCAAAAGACTTGAGACTGGGGCGGAGGTTCACCTTCCAGCAGGACAACGACCCTAAACATAAAGCCAGGGCAACAATGGAATGGTTTAAAATAAAACATATCCATGTGTTAGAATGGCCCAGTCAAAGTCCAGATCTAAATCCAATCGAGAATCTGTGGTAAGATCTGAAAACTGCTGTTCACAAACGCTGTCCATCTAATCTGACTGAGCTGGAGCTGTTTTGCAAGAATTTCAGTCTGTAGATGTGCAAAGCTGGTAGAGACATACCCTAAAAGACTGGCAGCTGGAAGTGCAGCAAAAGGTGGTTCTACAAAGTATTGACTCAGGGGGCTGAATAATTACACACACCCCACTTTTCAGTTATTTATTTGTGAAAAAATGTTGGAATCATGTATGATTTTCGTTCCACTTCTCACGTGTACACCACTTTGTTTTAGTCTTTCACGTGGATTTCCAATAGAATTGATTCATGTTTGTGGCTGTAATGTGACAAAATGTGGAAAAATTCAAGGGGGCTGAATACTTTTGCAAGCCACTGTAATTAATTCTTTAAGGAGTTATTGTAGATGATGATGGCTGTGGGCAGGAAGTATTTCCTGCAGCGGTCTGTATTGCAGCGAAACTAAAGAAGCCTCCGACTGAAGACGCTCTGTTGTTGTATGACTGTCTCATGAAGAGGATGCTCAGGGTTGTCCAAATTATTTTTGATTTTATGAAGAATCCTTCTTTGCATCATCATCTCCAGATGTTCCACAGTCGTCAATAAAACAGAACCAGAACCTTCTTTATCAGGTTGTTGAGCCTTTTTAAATCCCTGGTTCTGATGCTGCTACCCCAACAGATGACGGTTGAAGAGATTACACTCTCCACAAGACTTGTAGAAGATCTGCAGCATCTTGAAGTATCAGCCCCAGAGTCCTGAATGCCTGTGCAAAGCAGCTCTGTTGGATTCTGCAGCACCTCTTCAACCACAGCCTGACCCAGGAGAAGGTTCCAGTGTTGTGGAAGACATCCTGCCTTGTTCCAGTACCAAAGAGAACTCACCCATCAGCCATCAACGACTAAAGACCTGTTGCCCTGACATCCCACATCATGAAGGTCTTGAAGAGACTCCTGTTGGCCCCCCTGAGTAAGCAAACTATAACATATCAGGACCCACTGCAGTTTGCTTATCGCTGTAGAGTTGGAGTTGAAGATGCCATCATCCACCTACTTCAACCAACCCACTGTCATCTGGACAAAGCAGGCAGCACTGTGAGGATCATGTTCTTTGATTTCTCTAGTGCATTTAACACAATTCAGCCTGATTTACTTTGTCAGAAACTCCTGAAGATGCAAGTGGAGCCCTCAACAATCCCCTGGATCATCGTAGGGTGGATCAGAGATGAACAAGAAGCTGAATACAGAGAGCTGGTGGACCGCTTTGTGACATGGTGTGGGAACAATCGTCTGATTTTGAATGTGAACAAAACAAATGAGATGATTGTTGATTTCAGAAGAAATAGGGTTAACTCAAACACTGTTTCCATCATGGGAGAAGAAGTAGAGGTGGTTGAGGAGTATAAATACCTCAGAGTTCACCATGACAACAGACTGGACTGGAGAATGAACAGTGAAGCCGTCTACAAGAAGGGACAGAGCAGACTGGACTTCTTGAGGAAGCTTAGGTCCTTCAAGGTTTGCAGCAAGATGTTGCAAATCTTCTACAAGTCTGTTGTGGAGAGTGTAATCTCTTCAGCCGTCATCTGTTGGGGTAGCAGCATCAGAGCCAGGGACTTAAAAAGGCTCAACAACCTGATGAAGAAGGTTCTGGTTCTGTTTTGGGGACGACTGTGGAACATCTGGAGATGATGATGCAAAGAGGGATTCTTCATAAAATAAATAGCACTATGAACCTTTTTTAGACAAAGGGCCCAGAGGTTGTTCCTGAAATCTGCTGGTCAATCTGTAATACAATGGCTACCCAAGATGAATATAGAAACAGCAGAGTCTCCAGCCTAAATGTTAGCTCATACATTTAATTCATACATGGTGATTTGTCGAATGATCTGGAGAAAGTCTGGAAAACAGTTTTCATAAAGAAGTAAAGTAGAACCATGCCTGACTGACGCCCTATGCATGGTCAAAAAAGTGCTCTGCTTTTGCAGTGGCTGCATTGACTGCTTGTGGCAAAATGTGTAATTAAAAAAAAGAAAATCGGCAGATTTTAGTTTGATATTGTCATTTCTGTTTTGATTCTGTTACTTTTCTGCACAGATGTAAGTATGTCAGCAGACATCGATAGTTCAGAATTATATTATAAACCTTTTAGTATTATTACAAAATGTATTACATTGTGTAACATAGCAAGAATTAATAAAAGCGGGTGAACATCTCATTTTTCTGCACACAGTCAGGCAGTGGTGACCTATCAGAGCGTTCCTGGACTACATTAATATAGCAGTCAAAATTTTAATCTGATTACACTGACACTCCACATAATCTCTATAAAATAATTTGCAGGGTTTTTTTTCTTAACATATCGTTTTGCTCTATAAAGAACTTAGAAGCCAATGATACACCTGTGGTTGAAAGGGAGGTTAAAATTATACAGTAGTTAAAGTCTAACATTCAAAGGTTCCATCATTCAGAGAAAGAAAACAACAAGTTGCTGCTGTAGCCAATTATTGTTTGCAAATATTATCCTCAGAAATGTTTTACCCATGAAGAAGACAAAAGAAAAACAATCAAATAAAAAAGGCACTTTTTTTAAATTAATACATTTTAGGCTTACAAACAATCACATTGGTGGTCTGCCTCCTGGGTCACTACTTGAGCAAGTTATGGTAGTTTCTGTGGCAGGAACATTTGCTGATTTCTTCCCTTGGAGTGTTAAGCCACTCTGGGATGACCTGGTTGAGGGGGTTCACACCCATTCCACCAATTACAGACCAATAACAATGGAAGACAAGTTTGGAGGCCGTGAATTAGTCTCCAGCTGATGTTGCTATGAAGGCTCTATCCTGTTGGTGGTCTTACAGCATTTAGTGACACCTCTGTTAACCTGTGGCTGGTGCTTGGCTACTCTTTTAGGTAGATGTATCAAAGATGTTCAGAAAAACGTTTTCCAATTACAAATTAAGTCTCAAGTCATTAACAGGGAACTCCAAGTCAAATCTCTAGTTTCTACTGAAATAAACATTTTCATCAAATCTACATCTTCAGTCCATCACTGTAGCATAGGGTTCCAGTCATGTACACATAAACATTTTATAATTATCTTTTGATCTTTTAATTTTCTCCAAAAACTTATTATATTTTAACTTTGAATTCAGCATGCAAAAACTCCTAAAGAGTGTTCTATATTATTTTGAAAATTGATCAAATGTAATATTTACCCCTTTAGAAAAATAGATAGGAATTTATGCCCTAAGAAAAATGACTGTTGACATGACTGTCTTCATAGTGTAAACTCCTTGAGGCAATGTTGGACTAAATATGGCTTGTAGGATTTTCCTCTCCTCACTCTGAATTGGAGAATTTGTTTATAATATTGTACAACCATTTAAAAAAAATAATACGTAAATAAATGAGTGCTAATCTTCTTAATGAACTGAACAGGAAGTGCTTTTATTGTTATATTTTCAGCCAGATGTGTCCTTGTAATGTAGAAGCTATCTTAACAGCAAAAGAAAGCTGGAGTTAAAATGATCACCTCTGACATTCATTAAACGTTTATGTTGTTCTGAAATGATCCAAACTAACTGAATACACAATTCATTTGGAGAGACATACATGTGGTCATTATTATGAACCTACACCTAATATAAACAAATTGCTATGAGCCATTAACGTCCCATAATCCACCAACCACTAGTATGTCAGTATGGTACATTTTATAGGTTTAACTCTGCCCGTCCAGTGAGAGTCCAGCTAGTGGTGGGAACGCTCTCCTGAATATGCCGGATCATAAAATAGCGTACTAAACCATACCAACCCGGGCCGTACCGCTCAGTGTAAATAAATGAGGTATAAGTCAAGTTTAAAATCTTTAATTTGTGTGACTAAAGTGTGACTCAAGTTGGAGTCACAAACTCAAGTCACCATCACTGTTTACTTGCAAACCCCTTCGATTCTGTATTGACTCATGTGATTCTTCACTTTTGCTGCTACACTACTTGACAGGAGTTACCATGTAGTACAGAGGTTTTGTATTGGACAGTGGTTTGATGGGATGGGACCCTTTCTAGAGGGTCCTTCATTATCAAAATGATCCACCCTTGGGTCAGCCCCCCTGGGAGGGTCCTGTCAGTTAGCATCTGGTTCCTTTGTGCTGTCAGGCAGTTATGGAGATCTGTCACTTTCTTAATCTAACTTCTCATATATGTGAGACTTTTGTCATGGATGTCTTGAACACTGATATGTACTGGGTCTTCTTCTGGGCGATTGCCATGGCAACTTTACAGTCTCCTGGCCATGTAATGTGTGATGTTATGCCTCCTCTTCCCCCTTTTATTCTCTAGTATTGTTCAGACTCAACTCTGGGTAGTTCTAGTCTTGTGTTATTATCCCCCCACTGAGTGTACTAATGGTGTAGTTGAGAACCTTCCAGTGTATCCTCCTGGCTTCTTCTCTTATTTAGTCTGGTAGCAAGAGCATTGTATTTGCAAACAAGGGTACCAGTTACCCCTTAAAGTCACTGTGTTTTAGACGATTCGTCTTTGAGGTTCAACTTTTTTTTATTATCTAAGCTTCACAATTGCTTCAAATATTACAAGCTTTTGTCTGGAAGAAATATATTTGTGACAAAATTTAAGGAATCAGTATTGGTATCGCAATAAGCAAAATATCAGTTGTACAAAATCTCTTAGAGTCCAAGTGCAATGCAGTCCTACTTTATATCCCAAACACATCAAATATGATAAATGTAGTCCCCTGGTGGGGGAATATCTCCTTTTTTTCCAGAAAATTCTATCCGTGCTACAAAATGTTATACTTTTGTTGTAATGACAAATGGAAGTGGGTTCTTCTGGGTTAAATTGAGAGAGATGATTGTAACAAAACCCTGCAAATATGCAACCCATAAAAAAGCTTAGCAACCTCCCATGTCAAACCTCCTTCTATAGTCCAGTTTCTGCTTCTTGAAACATTCTTGTACTCTTTGATCTTTTCATTAAAACATGTCCCACTAAAAAACTGCTGCACATGAAAGTATTTTCTTTCTAGCTTCTGGCCTGTGGCGCTGCCAGTTGGCAATGCCATGGCCACCTTTCTAATCATCACATTCCTCTTTCAGCTCATTAGTCCTGAGATAGAGTACCTGTCTGCATGGTTTCCAGACCCAATTAAAAGGTTTGTCTTATTACAGACACACAACTTGGAGTTAGGTGTAGAATCTGGCCTCGCCCAGTGAGCAGCAGTACCTCCATTCTATCCCTATCAGAAAACTACACTGTTGTCTCATTGTATTCAATGAATTGTGTAGAGAAACCCATGTTAGATACTTATTGTTTATGGGTGTGTTATGGAATTATTCTCCTGGTAAAAACTGGGCTTAAATCAGTGCAGAAAGAGGATAAACATGGTGTCAGTAAAATATCCTCAGAGTCCAATCCACATCTCCCTCCTTACAAACTGTTTCTTCAGTGAGCCAGAATTCTGCTGGTGTTTGCCTTCCTGAGGCCAAGGCTGTGGCAGAGAACAAACACAGATAACTGATCTTTTATGTTCCATCAAAATATCCCCTCTAACTGTTTACTTTATCCTTGCAAATCCACATGTAATATTGAGAAGGAAGAGAAAGCACTGCTGTAGATAAGCAGATCTTGTTTGTGCAATGACATGGGGCTTTCTGCAGGGTGAGGAAGATAAAGACATTGTCAGGCTGCTAACTGCTCTGTGTTATTATAGGTGGTTACTGTTAGCCAGTTTACTTTGGCGCAGCCGTGGTTTCATTATTTGTGATTAGAGGGAAACGTGCTGATATGTTGTGGGACTGGAGGCACAAGCACTGTCAGAGCATTGTTTACACATTGTTAAAATAAAATAATAAAATAAAAAAATCTATGTGTTAACTTGTATGACAGCAAGGTTCACTATCGATGACCTTTCCTGTGTGTTTTTAAAGGAACCACTATAGCTGTACTGAAGTTCTTAAAATAAGATTTGACTTCACTTGACGATGCCAACAAATGAGGCCAAGACAGTTGTAAAGTTTCAAGCAGGGTCAACTATCTGAAGCTTTAAAGATCTCCCAGAGCTCTGCTCAATCCATCAACTGAACATGGAAAGAGAATGACATGGATGTCCATCTAAGCTAACCGGCCATGCAAGGAGAGCAATAATTAGAGAGTATGGAGTTCCAGAAAACGGGGCAGGTATGGAAGAAAGCTGAAGAAGTTCTGTTCCAAGTTCCAAGAAGTTATGTATGACAAATATGTGGCAGGAAGTGCAATCAAATTAGACCAAAGTTTAACTTTCTGGCCTACAAAAACAATGCTAACAAAGAGGGGAAAACGTACATCTCTCTGACCATGGCAACCAGACAGTGAAAACAATCGTGATGACAGCATCATAATGTGGAGATGGATTTTCTTCTGCCGAAAATAGATTAGAGTGGATGGAAAGATACAAGATAATGCTAGAAAAAAAGTTGTTGGAGGCTGCAGAAGACCTAAGACGGGAGCAAAAAGCTATTATCTTAAGGTTACCAACTCCCACACATCTGGTCTAATTCTGTTTTTTTCAGCCAGTAGGACTGCAACATGCCACTGTATACATCGCCTACCTGCTCCGTGTTAACTGCATTGTTGTGTGTGTAGTTATGTGCAGACGTGAGGAAAGCGCTGTGCTGCTAAGAATAAGAGACTGTGCAGCTGAATACAAAAAAGTGTTGGATAGAAGCTTGCAACAGACCCTGCTGCCGATATTTTACCCTATATCAGCTGTCTTCTAAGCTGTCAGTGGTTATAGTGAGTAAACGGACAGGTGCTGCAGTTTTCTGCCGACTTTAAAGAGCACTACTTGGAGCTAAGCTGCTAGCCCTGTTAGCTCTTATTTGCGGTTTATTTCCTTAAAGTTCATCTCATTCTGCTTATAAAAGTAAGGTAACATCAAATATAATGTATGTATTAATTTTATTTACAGTTTCATATTATTGTGGTAAAAGCATAAAAACATGTCCTGTTATGTTATTTAGTGCCCCATGTGTTCTGACTGAGAGCCACCACACTGTTGTCCTTATGGTGTTGCACTGGGATCTGTCAACATTTCCTATGTTTTTCAGTTTGGTTTTCATTATCTGCACATTACTGTTAAGTAATTGTGTGTGATTGTGGATAATAGCTGGAATAGCATAGTTCATAATAAAGAATATTATTCTGCTGGTCCCATCTGATGAGAAAGTGTCCACTTTCCTACAGAAATATGGTTTCCATCAACAGTTATGTTCAACTAGATGATCCTGTCAGATCACTATTAACACATGATTATTGAGTTTACACATGAGACTGCCATGCATTCATTTGTTGGGGGTCATTTCCCAAAATGTACAAAACAGACTGCATTTCCAAGCATTCCTAGTTGTTTGCACACAATGATGACTTCATAAAGCTGATAAAGAGGAGCAACAAACGCCCTGCTTTGTTTTCATGCCAGGGTTCGCTGGCGGACAGAGGTGAAACTTCACCAGTGATGTCCCCTGATTTCTGACCTGCTGGGCAGGAAAGAAATCCCTTAAAATCTTCCAAGTTGAATTCACTCCTTCATCATAGACTGAGTATTTGGTTCTAAGTTCCGTCATAAAAGATGAAGGTGGTGCTCCAAATTGTTTAATAAATAAACTGAAACGTCATTAATAATTGTATTAATATAAAATCTTTGATCATAGTGATTAATGGTTAGTTGAACCAAACATTATTGCACTTTTTGTGGCACAACACATTGGAGCCACGGTTGCCTCTTTAACTTTTCAGCACAACTCACGTAAACATGGGGTGTTTCTCAATGCCAAGGAACCTCGCCTTGATGCCTTGGTCCCACTCCGGTTGCCTAGGCGATACGTCATCAGGGACTGCCAAGGCGTGTTCCAATGTTCATGTGCTACCGAGGCGTCTGTCCTACGTTTGTCTGCCATTTAGCTAACTGACCAAGGATACATGGGAGGTTCCTTGATGCCTTCCCTCGGTCAAAAATTTCCCAGAATACATCGCGGTATTTTCGAAGTTGCTGCCGGCAGCAGCAACTTCGGGAGCGAATTGCCCATTTAAATTTAAGTCAAGTAATTGTAGCTATCGGAAGATGTTTTTTAGATCCAAAGCAGTTATCTATGGTTGGTTAGTTGCTTAGTAGTTGCAGCTTCGGTTGCTAGCAGGTACTAACTTGCCTTCACATTTCATTTAACCAATATATACACAATTTAAAAAGTAAAACTCTCGTTATACATCTATATTGAAACGTATACATATAAAATATAAGGATGGGCGGGAAGTAAACAGAGCGGGTAAGCAAAAGGCGGGCCCTGGGCAGCCGCATTCAGGTGATGTAAGTCTGTTCCATTTAACCGTTTAACCGACAGTGTCCTCGTAAGCAAGGTGCTTCGCCTACCTAGGCATTGCCTGGGTAGGCGAGGCACCTTGACATTGAGAAACAGTGTATAAGTTAAGGTGTTAATACCCTGGATACTAGAAGGAAAGCTACTAAAATGTACATGAAACAGCTCTCTTAAATTGACAGTCTGAGTGGGAATTCATTAGGGGAAATGTTGAAGGAAGAACGTAAAAATCTGGTTTTATCGAAAGAACATGCTGCTGCCCAGTCACCTCAGACTGATCCAGAATTCTCAGCTTCACAGTCACATGGAGTCCAGCCCCACAGAAAGACTTAACCAGCCAGGAAGATGTTCCATCTCCTGAAAACCCTCAACCCATTACACCTCTAGACTCCATGATATTTATACCATCAAATGACCTAAGAAAGCATTTTACTCCTTCCATTTTCAGTGAAAACCTGATTGATCTCAGCCCCTCACAGACGTTTGCATTCTCATCTGAAGCCACTACTAAACTCATAATCCGTCACTCCACCTGTAGTTTGGCGAGTGCTGGTTGAACATGTAGTACACAGCAATGAATATGCACCCCAATTCGCTTCACCCAGAGCTATTTCAGGCAAAAGTCTTTGTACCAGCCATGAAGCAGAATATGATACATGGCGTGGACGTGTTGGAATTCTTATTACAGATACATCTGTGTCTGATCTGCACTGTTAGGTTCATGAGCACATTCCAGAATGATGGAGAGAAACCTTCTGTTTTCCTGAAGAGGTTGCACACTGCCTCAAGCAGAACCATGCGACGTGGTGGTGTACCTGCTCATGACTTTAACCTACAGCTCTTAAAGCAATTCTGTCGAGACTGTCGGGAGAACAACCTAACAATCGATCTTCTGCTAGAACAAAAGAAAGAAAACCCACTTACCTTTGCAGAACTGTTGCTCCTTTTTAGCACAGAAGAAGATAAACAAGCTGCCAAAATAAGTTAGAAAATTTTTAGACTGTCTCTTTTGGAAGAGTATTTGTTTGAGACAGTATAACAAGCTGCTGTACAGGACATACACCTCATGTGAATTGTGGTTGAGATGTGTTTTTGATTGAATTGAAACTGGATTTAGGCAATCTGCTTTCTTATAACAGTTTCAAATCAGGTTACAAGGGTCCTCCCAGCACTGGGTCAAGTCTTTTGCTTGTAGTGCTTGTATTTGATGTTTTGCAATCTTCTTTTCCTTGTTTGTGTGTAGCATTATTATTTAATTGTATGGTCGAACCTATTTTTTGAGTTCACTAAAACCGGTGTGTTCTTTAAGTTCTCTCTGTCTCAAACCACTGTGCTCTTATAGCCAAACCTAATGGTCCATTAATAATGTAATTTATTCAGTAATACTCAATACAGTGTTACACAAGTACAACACGTCTATGCTGAGAATGCGGCTTTTAAAGTGATAACGATAGGTTAATTCAAGGTGCTTTACATGATTTGGTGATTTAAAAAAGAAGAAAAAACTGAATATAACATTGGAAATTGAAAGTCAAAAAGCAAGAGAAACGTCAGTAAAGCAAGAGAGCATGAACACATTTGATACATATGACAATCATTTACTCAATGTCAAAGTTCTTAGGTTTTGTGTTTGAAGTTAGTTATTTTTTTAATTCGGTTTAAAGGAGCTGTATGTAAGATTGTGGCCAAAACTGGTACTGCAATCACTTTCAAATTACTGTAGAGCGGTGTATCCCCTCCCGCAGCCCCCTGACTCGAGGTAGCCAGATAGGATGCAGAATCCAGCAGGAACATAGGCTGCTACAAGGAGCTTCCAATGGCAAGTAACGAGTCCTACACTATTTTTTTTCTGTAAATTATGTTTAATTATAATGACAGCGAAACAGGCTCTGATAATGCATCGCTAATGTTAGCAATGATAACTCGCTGTTTTTATTTCCAAACAATTCCTTACCTTTTCAATTCGATGACCCTCCTCCTGCATAACATAACGTTACTTTGCACGAAAATGCATAACTTTGTTCGACTGTCATGAATATTTGAAATGTCCATTTACATGAAATACACGTTAGCCAAACATAGATGAATCTAGACTGTCCAGGATTAGTTTAGCAATGTTGGCGTCTGTCTTCAAATCCTTCTCTGTTTTCAGCTGTCTCCATCTTGCAAAGGCATCACCTTTTCAAATCCTTGTTTTACTTCGGACTTTGTCACAACGTTATTTCTGAATGAAAACAAGGTCTTTTAGGTGTAGTGACATTAGACATTTTTTACCCGAAACACTTTTGTAGCTGCAGATGCCGAAACACTACTGACTTCGTCATTGGTAGATAGGTGGAGGGTGGCGTTTCAGGCCAAAACACAAGATGTCAACATCAACATCAGTTGAGGGCTGCAACTTCACTTTTTAAATGACAATATCCTGGCAGTACTACTGTTGTCAGTGATATAAGTATTTGAAATGAACATGAATTCTTAATGTCTAGTGACATATCAGGGCCATTTTATGATTTATTGAAATACATTTCTTACATACAGCTCATTTAATGATAATTTTTATGTATTCTTTGATATTTATTTTATGGCACTTCCTGGTTTTCATATACCCATCATGCTCTAAGATGTTTTCACCTTTTGTTTGTTTGTTAATTTATTTCTTCCTTCTGTTCTCCAGTGTTTCCTTAAGTTCCCCTTAGATTCCTCCTTAGACATATTATCTTTAGTTAGTTTCTAGTTTCTAAAGACTTTTGTTTCCCTTGCCATTCTTCCCATTCCTGTTGTCTCCCTGCCACTCTGCTCCTTACTCAGTTTCACCAATTGCCCTCACCTGCATCTGCTTTTCACTAATTAGTCCTTGGTCTTCTCTGTCATTCCGTCCTCAGTATATATACAGCTCTCATTCAGTCACAACTTGCTGGTCCATCGTTAATCTTCCCTGTCTGGTTTCTGCGTTTCCTGTTTCTGCATTTACCTGGTCTTCATGTTTCCCTGTTTCCCCTGAGGTTTGTGTATGTGTTTTTGTTCCTTTTTTGATTAAATTCTAAGTTCTTAATTTTTCTGCATTTGGCTCCTCTTTCACACTAAAACATGACACTCAAAGGGAATTTTAAACAAATGAGTTTTTAGTCTCGATTTAAAGCAGTTCAGAGTTTCAGCTGCTCTGCACTTGTCAGGAAGTCTGTTCCAGATAAAGGGAGCATATAAACTGAAAGCTGCTTCTCCATTTTTGTTTCTGAGTCTACGGATGTTCAGTAGGCTAGAGTTAGAGGACCTGAGTGGTCTTGGTGGTTGGTAAGGTGACAATAGGTTTTCAACATATTTTGGTGCTAAACCATTTTTAATGATTTATAAACTAGTTTAAATATTTTGAAATATATTCTCTGAGCTACAGGGAGCCAGTGCAAGGACTGTAGAACTGGGATGATGTGCTCCACTTTCCTGGTTCTAGGGAGGACGCGAGCAGCGGCCTTCTGGATCAGATGCAGCTGTCTGATTGACTTTTGAGGCAGACCTGTGAGGACTCTGTTGCAGTAATCAATCCAACTAAAGATAAATGCATGGAGTTTTTCTAGTTCCTTTTGCAACATTACTCCTTTAATTCTAGAAATGTTCTTCAGGTGATAGAAGGCTGACCTTGCTAATACCTTTATGTGACCCTGGAGGTTCAGGTCTGAGTCCATTACTACACCTAGTTTTCAAGCCTGATCAGTAGTTTCTAGCTGGATAAATTGAAGATGTGTGCTGACTCTTGATAGTTCCTCTTTAGTTCCAAAAATAATTACTTCCGTTTTGTTTCTGTTCAGCTGGAGAAAGTTATGGCACATCCATCCATTTATTTGGCCGATGTATTGATTTAGGGTTTAAATGGGTTCAAAGTCACCTGGTGACATTGTAATGTAAAGCTGAGTATCATCCACGTAGTTATTGTAGCTAATGTTATTGGTTGCTAATGTTATTAGTGAGAGTATGTAGATTTTAAACATGAGAAGGCCTAAGATGGAGCCCTGGGACACCCCACATGTGATTTCTGTTCGTTCTGATGAGAAGTTTCCTATTGAAACAAAGAAGTCTCTGTTCTTTATGTAGGACTTAAGCTGGCCAAGTACTGTACCAGAGAGCCCGACCTAGCTCTCCAGTCGTTCCAATAGTATATCATGATCAACAGTGTGTCACGCTGCCCTATTCCTGCCTCATTGTCTTCACCTGTCTGTCTCATCATCCACACCTGATCCTACTCACCTCCTGCCTTTAAGACTCCTCACTTCCTTTCACTCCCGGCCGGATCATCCATCTTTCATCCTTCCTCCTAGTCCTCCTTCCTCCTAGTCCTATATTGTCTTCATCCCCATGGTGTGTCGTCTTCCTGCCTCTTCGTTCCAGCCCGATGTCCAGTCTCTCCATTCCTGCCCTCGTCTCCGTTCACCACCATCATCACGATCTCCTCACTTTAATAAACATCGTGCACCTTTCTTCAGCGAGTGCGTTTGGGTCCATTCTCCACACACACCACGTGACAGAATGATCCGGCCCTAAATATGGACCCAGCACTCGCCCGGGAGATCGCCGCCCTGGGCCAGGACGTCTGGGCTAACCTGGCCAGACTCGCTGCCTCTCCTCACCTCCCTGTGCGGGTCTCCGGAGCCGGGGAGATCCTTGGAGTGCTCCCTCACTTCCAGAGTGTCTTCTCGGCCCGGGAGCTCGCCGATCTGCGGCGCGAGGCGGAGAGGATTCGCCAGGAGGCGTTGGACCAGACGATCGGTCCGCCCTCTCCGCCTCCACCATCTGGCCGTAGGCGACGGACCCGCCGAACCGGTGTTTCAGCGAGCGAGGAGCAGGGCGGCGCGGCCACACGGACCACCAATGTCGGCTCCATCTCCGCGTGGCACCCACCGCCGGTTCTCTCCCCCGCCGTCTTTGTCCCTCCTCCAGCTGGCTCTTCGGGGGCTCCTCACATCAGGGAGGAGGACCTCTTCGAGTTTTTCTATGGGGACAAGACGGCCTACCTCTGCTCCAGGGGAGCGCCTCGCCGCAGACAGCGACGCCGCCGAGGTGGGGCCGCTCCCGGGGAAGTTCCGGCTCCGGTCCGTGAGCCCGTTCCGTTCCGGCTCCGGTCCGTGAGCCCGTTCCGGCTCCGGTCCGTGAGCTCGTTCCAGCTCCAGATCCTGAGCCCGTTCCAGTCCATGAGCCAGTTCCAGTCCATGAGCCAGTCCCAGTCCATGAGCCAGTCCCAGTCCATGAGCCAGTCCCAGTCCATGAGCCAGTCCCAGTCCACGAGCCCGTCCCAGTCCATGAGCCCTTCCCAGTGCATGAGCCAGTCCCAGTCCCAGTCCATGAGCCCGTTCCAGCTCCAGAGCCAGTCTCGGCTTCCAACATTCCTGCGGTCTTCCTGGCCATCACTTTGGCTGCTCTCCAGCAAGCGACATTTCCCCATGCGTCGCTGGAGCTCCCGGGGAGGGTCAGGGAGGACCCGTCCCCGTCGCTGAAGCTCCCAGGGAGGGTCAGGGAGGACCCGTCCCCGTCACTGGAGCCTCCAGAACCTCCGTCTGGGGAGGCGTCCGAGCCTCCAGAACCTCCGTCTGAGGAGGCGTCCGAGCCTCCAGAACCTCCGTCTGGGGAGGCGTCCGAGCCTCCAGAACCTCCGTCTGGGGAGGCGTCCGAGCCTCCAGAACCTCCGTCTGGGGAGGCGTCCGAGCCTCCAGAACCTCCGTCTGGGGAGGCGTCCGAGCCTCCAGAACCTCCGTCTGGGGAGGCGTCCGAGCCTCCAGACTCTCCGTCTGGGGAGGCGTCCGAGCCTCCAGACTCTCCGTCTGGGGAGGCGTCCGAGCCTCCAGACTCTCTATGGCACTACCTGAACCTCAGAAAAGGACCTAAGGGCCGTCCGCCCGACCTCCGTCCAGCCAGAGGACGCCGCCGGGGCCGTCCGCCCGACCTCCGTCCAGCCAGAGGACGCCGCCGGGGCCGTCCGCCCGACCTCCAGGTCCTCAGGGGCCGAGGCCGTCCGCCCGACCTCCGTCCAGCCAGAGGACGCCGCCGAGGCCGTCCGCCCGACCTCCGTCCAGCCAGAGGACGCCGCCGGGGCCGTCCGCCCGACCTCCAGGTCCTCAGGGGCCGGGGCCGAGGCCGTCCGCCCGACCTCCGTCCAGCCAGAGGACGCCGCCGGGGCCGTCCGCCCGACCTCCAGGTCCTCAGGGGCCGCCGCCGAGGCCGTCCGCCCGACCTCCGTCCAGCCAGAGGACGCCGCCGAGGCCGTCCGCCCGACCTCCAGGTCCTCAGGGGCCACCACCGGGGCCGTCCGCCAGACTTCCAGGGGCGTACCCAAAGAGACTCGGGGCCCTCCTTCCGTGGGCCCCCTCCACCCACCCTGGCAAGGGTGCTTGTTTTTTTTTTTTCTCTTCCCTTTCGTTTTCACTCTTTCCACGGTGTCTGGAATCCACCTTTAAAGGGGGGGGGTCCTGTCACGCTGCCCTATTCCTGCCTCATTGTCTTCACCTGTCTGTCTCATCATCCACACCTGATCCTACTCACCTCCTGCCTTTAAGACTTCTCACTTCCTTTCACTCCCGGCCGGATCATCCATCTTTCATCCTTTCTCCTAGTCCTCCTTCCTCCTAGTCCTATATTGTCTTCATCCCCATGGTGTGTCGTCTTCCTGCCTCTTCGTTCCAGCCCGATGTCCAGTCTCTCCATTCCTGCCCTCGTCTCCGTTCACCACCATCATCACGATCTCCTCACTTTAATAAACATCGTGCACCTTTCTTCAGCGAGTGCGTTTGGGTCCATTCTCCACACACACCACGTGACACAGTGTCAAATGCTGCACTGAGGTCCAACAGAACCAGCAGTGCGGTTCTACCACAGTCTGTATTTATGCGGAAGTCATTGAATACTTTGACAAGGGCAGTCTCAGTGCTGTGGTGAGCACGGAAACTAGACTGAAAAACAAAAAAAACGGTTTGTCATTGTTAGGAAGCTATTTAATTGGTGAAACACAGCTTTTTCAATGATCTTACTAAGGAATGGAAGATTTGAGATCAGACTGTAGTTCTGCATTAACATGTTGTCCAGATTCTTCTTCTTTAGTAGTGATTTTTATAACCGCTGTCTTCAAAGCCTGTGGGAAGACGCCTATTAGCATGGATGAGTTAACAATTTGAACCAGATCAGACCCAATGACAGGAAGAACTTTCTTTAGAAAAGTTGTGGGTAAGGTATCAAGGCTGCAAGAGCAGTGGCTTAATTGGATAATTATTTTTACATGGTTTTTTTTGGTTTAATTCATGGAATTTAGACATTTTCTCCACATTGGTGTTGATTTGGGATGGCATTGGTAGTGGGTTCGGTATTGAGGTACATATTGACCCTCTAATTGTTATAATCTTTTTAGTGAAAAAGCTGGCAAGTTCATTGCAGGCCCTGGTTGAATTTAGTTCATGGGCTACTGTCACAAAAGGATTAGTTAGTGTTTCCACTGTTGCAAATAAAGTCCTCGGGTTATTAATGTTTATGTTGATGATTTGAGTTGATTGATATTTGTTCAGTCTCTCTTTGTAGATCTCACAGTGAACCTGGAGTCAAGTTTTCCGCCATTTTCTCTTGGCTTGTCTACATTCCCTTTTTTCACTATGTACCAGTGGATCATTAGTCAGTGGAGACATCTTTCTGCCTGAGAATACTTTCACTTTAGTTCGAGCAATGGAATCAGTGATGGCTGAGATTTTCGCAAGGAAATGATCTACCAGCTTGTTTACTGAGTTCGAGTCGGGAGATTAGGGGGATGCGGTGGGAGGGTAAGTATGTTTAAAAGTTTCAACTGAGCAGTCCCCTAGAAAACGCTTTTTATAGTGGTCTTACTGTGGCTGGATAATTTAGGAGAGACGGTACTTTCAAAGAAAATACAGAAATGGTCAGATAACGCAATATTAATTACAGAGATTTTGGATACATTTAAACCTTCGCTGATAATTAAGTCCAGAGTGTCTTTGATTGTGTGTTGGCTGTTTTACATGCTGGGTCAGGCCGAAGTTATGGAGAGTATCATCTAATGTTTTGGCTTGACTATCTTGGGGATTGTCAGTATGGATGTTAATGTTCCCCACAATTATTAATTGGTCATAGTCGATACATATTTCGGAAAGAATGTCGCTGAAATCATTAAAGAAGTTACAGTTAAGTTTTGGGGGTTTATATAAACTTAAAATAAAGCTTTGTTAGACTCATTTATCTGGGTGGCTACGTATTCAAAAGAGTCAAATGTGTCCATGGATACCGCTTTAAAGTTCATTGAATTGTGAAAGATTGTGGCTACACCTCCACCTCGTCTGTGATTTATGCTCTCACTTAAGAAATTGTAATTTGCAGATGTTTCATTATTTACACCTAGCCAGGTTTCTGATTAAAAAAATGGTGTGTAAATTATGCTCAGTGTTAAAGTCGTTGATTAGGAATGACTTCCCAAATAATGTTTAATAAAGCTAACTTAAGTAGTGTGATGATGGGCAGTTGAACCTTCTGGCTTATTGATACTAGACCCATGGGATTGGTGTAGTCCAAGTTTTGCTTTTAATTGTGTCCCAAATTTGATTTGATCTTTCAGTCTGTCTGTAAAATTTCTAAATGGAGACTCATTTGATGTGGCTGTGTCACAGGAAGTTGACTTAGGAAGACGTATACTCTGATGGTTGTTAATCTGTTAGGGCCTGTGGTGTCATCAGGACTTGGTGTGTTTGTTCTCAGATAGTATCCATGGGTGCCTCAAACTCAGTTTTTGGGAGCAAGTGTTTTCCTTTCTCATTTTGATAAGAGAAGATATTTGCTGCCAGCAGTCTCCCTCCAGCCCTGTTGAGATAACGTTGGTTTTCTTTGAACAGATTGTTTGCACTTCCAAATATTTTGAAATTATTAATAAATGTGAACGATTTCTCAGCTGATTGTTTCTTCAAGCATTTATGGAGCATGCGAAGTCGGCTAAATCCTTCAACATTCCCTTCAGGGACTGGTCCGCTGATGAAGATGTTTACGTCAAGTCCATCAAGTCTCTGTAGGAGATCAGAGAAGTTTCTCTTCAGAATCTCTGATGTTCTCTTGGTGATATCAGCTGCACCAGCGTGAATGACGAGCTTTTCCATCATAGGATGTTGGTCTAAAATGGTCTGGATTTTTTCTGATATTTCTCTCACTGTATTTTTGTAGCAGCTACAAACTCTGGTTTTCTTGCTACAAAAAGCCTAAATTCCATTAATTGATCCATCTTGTATGGTAACCATCTTCCATCTTTGCTGGGGGGGGGGGGGGCGCTCTAACTTTTTTATGTGTCCGCTCAATGTGGCTGGGTTTCTCCTGGTGGGTTTGACTGATCCCGGGGGCTGTGTCATCTTTCGGGGAACTCAGGGCTGCGAATCTGTTTTTTGGCGGGATTCCAGGTGGAGTAATAGGTCGAAACCTCTTTCGTTTCCTTTTAGCAGTGGCGGCTGGCATGGGTTCACAACTTTCCCTGTGCTGGAGTTTCTTTTGTTTAGTCTTCCTCTGAGAAAAGGCAGGGGTTGATGATTCCATGCGCTTTAAAGCCAACCAGTGTTCATCACAGTGGGGTGTTCTTCCCATTTAGCGCCTGTTGGCTGAGGGAGTAGCGTTGTCCTGTGTTTTCTCTGTGACATGGTTAGACCGATTGATCCTCCCTGCATGTAGTCATCAGTAAAGTTGTGTCGTTTCCATAACCAGTGCTGAGATCAAAATTAAAATGATTTTAATATTAATTAATCAATACCCGCACTTTGTGCCCAGACGTCTTGCACAGACATTAGTGTGCGGTGTGGACAACAAGGAAAGTTGTGAAAGCTCTTCAGATTCCCGTTCAAATGCAATCAAACACTTAATGCTTTTTCCAAAAAAAAAAAAAAAAGAAAGACCTACAGTTTCAGGTGCAACAATACAAGTGTGACAGTACAGAGTAGTTTTTGACCTGAATGTTTGAAGTGGTTAATCGTCCACATTTCTTCAGGACAGAAGCTGCTCCACAGTCTGGATGGTTTAAAATTCTACCCAAGGGCAGAGGCAAACTAGGAGAACATAACTCTTGAAAATGCAGCCTCTAACAAGGTATTCCTGATATCTATGTCTAACAACATTAAACATTTTGAGCTCCTCTACAGCTTTTCTTGTGCCATCTTTACAAATAGACACTCTGTAGAGAAGTGTAAGCTTAAAGTGTTTAAAATAATGTTATGCTTAGTTCTTAATCTGGTATTTTCCTGCTCCCCCATCATCTACAACAGTGCCTTGCAAAACAGCCCTTGGCTGTTAAAGCTTTTCCACATGTTATGTTAAAACCACAAACTTCAAAGTATTCTATTGGATTTTTTTATGTTAGAGAACAACACAAAGTTGTGAATAATTTTATGTAGAAGAACAAACACAATCTCAGACATGGTATGCAGTTGTCTTCACCACCCTTTACTCAGACACCCTGAAAAAAACACGCTCCAACCAATTGTATTGGCAATGCAAACATTAATCAGAGAAGAAGCCAAAAGGTCCAGAGTAGCTGTGGAGGAGCTGCAGAGATCACCCGCTCAGTTAGAAGAATGTGCTGACAGGATGACTGTTAGTTGGAAAAAAAAGTAATGTTTATGGAAAGATGGTAAGAAGTAGGCAATTGTCAAAAGAAAGCCTCCAGAACCATGTTGAAGATGTGCTAAAATTTTCCGTCTCCGTGTCCATAACATCAGGAACTAAAACCCCCAGCAATTCATAATAAAGATTTTTCACACAAATATCAAGTGGAGTCCTACAGAAAAAGCTGTAGTTCTCCGCTTGTGAAAGTAAATCTGTTGGGATTCTACTTGGTACTCAGACACCAATTCTGAGCTCCACACTGCCAAACAGGACACGTAAAAAAAAAAGGTGTGCTAAAACGCCTTCTTGGACTGTCCAAGCCAGCTGTAGGCAGCTGCACCTTGGTAAAGACACTGTAGTATTAGTGTAGTACGTAGACAAAAAAACTGTGCACATATCATTTACTAATTCACATATTCATATGATGCCATGATACTATTTAGTTTGAGTCATGCATTCTGTTGATGAACAATCGTCAGAAATTGACTTTGACTTCCTTTTTTGTCATTGCACAAGAAAAACACACTGTGTAATTTTTGGCAACAAATTTTCGTTGCTTGGCAACTGGTAAAAAGACACTGTAACGGTAAAACCTGTTTGTAAAAAAAAGAAAAAAGATTAAAGAGTAAACAGCCTCTGTATATGAAGGATCCCTCAACCATATAGGGAGACATGATGAATGATTAAAAAAAGAAGTACATGCCACTGCTTTGATTGAAAAAGTAGTTAAAGGTAAAAAAAATGTTTGACATATAAAACGTAACATTTTTTAACCATTAGGTTATAGCTCTGTTACAAAGATCCAAGGACAAAATGTCAACATTTATTAGGAAACCTTGTAAAACATGCACCAAGAGGTCCATAACAGTTTTATTAAATGTTTTAAAACAGAGATCATAAAATGTAACCCACACTCATTATATAACAGTGCAATAGGCCTTTACTTTAGCAACCTTAGGAAGCTTTGAGGCAGATACCAGCTTTAGGGTTGTTGGCAGCTAGCTAGTTGCCGCATTCTCCCAGTGCTTATAAATTGCTTGTATCCTTTCCATCAATCTGTTACCGTTTATATATTTTTTTTCTGCCTCACAATTTAAATTACATTTTGTTAAACCACATATTGTACATAGCAGTAAATGCAACATTGTGTCAAGCCTGAAGCACTCACCTTTATATCCACGGTTAATTAAACATAAGCACTGATTTCACCAGAGGAACGCACATGCTGACACAGCACTATACCAGACAGAATCTACTTTGGTGAGAAGGAAACATGGGATTATGTTATTGCAAAATATCTTATTGCATCTGTTATTGTTGTGTGACTAGTTTCTTTCTATAACTAAACAAAATGTGGTACAATGGGTGAAATTAATGTCTTGCAGTCTGAAAGTTGTGGGTTTGGTTGATGGGCCCCTGGGGAAGGCTAACCCCTACTTTCCTCCAGACACGTAAGTGGTGCGTAGTGTCTGCAAAGCGTAATACGTAGCTGCTAGCCGCCTGAAATTCCTTCTGAAGGAATCTCAGAATTGTCCAAGGAATCCTTCTACAATTCTACTCTTAGATAGAAATAAGTTCTGCTTTATTCAAATAAGCCTGTGTGATCAGAGTCCTTTCCAGTAATATTCTCATATAGATATTTTTAAAGTGCCAAAATGCCCATTAATACACAGCATACTGTATAAATTCAGTGCAGTCACCATTCAGTCCATTTAAAGTATCTTATCTCTGTTGCTATGGCGCTGCACGAGCAGCTGCTAGTTACGGTAGCTCTTCTTTTTTGTATTTTTTTAGTGTTCTTCTTAAGTATTTTTGGCGTTGCTTGTGTGATATATCTGATGGGTGCACTTTTTATACAAAACGTGCACATCATGGGGTACTTTTTTTTACTTTTATATTTTGATTTTACTATTTTTTGGAAATCACAAGGAATGCGCTGGAAAACCCATGTGACTGTAACTTTAACTGTCAAGATTGTGACTCTAGCTGTCATGTTGGAGTTTTTGGGCTCCCTTGTTTACACCAGAGATCAGCTGCTAGCTCTGCGAGAACCGACACTTCTCTGCACAGAGAAGTCGGACCTTCCCTCTGAGATACGGAGGAACAGAAGAGGCAGCAGAGCTTCATGAAGGCTCCAGGAGAGGAAACAGAGCTATAAATCTTGTGTACCATCCGTTATCATAGGAAATGTCAGCTCCCAGCCCAATAAGATTGAGGAGCTCACAGCACTGATCAGAACACAGCGGAAATCCAGACAGTGCGGCCTGATTTTTTTCACTGAGAAGTGGTTGATGCAGATTCTGAGGTGTCTCTGGAAGGATTCCAACTTATGCACGCCGGCAGGAGGGTGGAGCGGAATGATGCCGCCTGTGGGCCGCTGCGCAGCTCGGTGGATCAGCTCCGGACTCTGCACCTGGACGCACTGCTCGTGGGTGGGGACTTTGGCCATGCCTCGCCCTCCTCCGCTCTTCCTGTGTTCGCCCAGTGTGTTGGGTGTCACATCAGAGCAAAAAATGACACTGGATCTACTTTTCCACCCTTTCCACAAACTGCCATTGGCTAATCACTATCACCTGCTCAGTGCAATATCCTTGTGTATTATATATTTATATTTATTTTGTGCAGTTCCTTTTGTGAACTCATTTTTTTTGTATTTTATCATATCTTATCCTACTTATTTCATCTTCCACCAAAGTTATACTGCTGACTGTCTTTTACCTCATCACCTTATTCCTTTTCTTGTTTGTATATGCTACTGTAGCATGAGAATTTTCCCCCGTGAGGGTAAAATTATTATTATTATTAACAAATATGTAGCAAAACAATATGTCGAAGTTCAGTGAGCGCTCCAGTGGGTCAACCATGCTTAGCCATGATTAGATTCTGGTTTTTGTGTGCGTGTGTGTGTGTGTGTGTGTGTGTGTGTGTGTGTGTGTGTGTGTGTGTGTGTGTGTGTGTGTTATTCTCTTTAAGTCTTTGGAAGACTGAGCTACAAGCTCTCCCAAAAGAATGCAGCTCTATTCAACTCCAAATGTTTGTGGAGTTACACACAAAAAACAGCCAAACCATGTGATGCAAAGATGCACATGTACAGTTTGTATCATGTATCATGAAGTACTACAATAATCAAGTTTTGTTCATAGTGCATTGGGGGCTCTCTAGCATTGCTCCTTAGTGATGCCAAATAAAGACATACGCAGTGAACAAGTGGATAACTCAAACCAACCCAGTCAATTTATCCTGTGTGCCGTACGTTCCTAGCTTTGTTTTCTCAGAGTGCTGAGGTTACCCTTCTTGCCTGATTAGAGCCAACCCTTTAGAAAGCCCTTATAATCCACAAGTGCTGCACTTCCTAACTGATAAAAAGGTGAGCACACAAACCTTTTTAGATTTGATTTTGCTTTGAAAGGTTTACCATTTCACAGTCCTTGAGAAAAATTTCACATTTACAGTGTTATTTGTTACCCCTGAATGCTGTTTTCTCTATCAATTTGTTCAAATGGATTATGAAACACAGAGAGATGCAGTGAGCAGTTTGCTGGTAGACAATAGTAAAACATTACCAGACATGGGAGTGCTGTGACTGTGTAATTTACTTTCTTCTTCTATTAAACAGCATGACGTCTGTTGGAAAAAAATATGAAAAGATTGGAAAGTTTGTTTTTTTACCCTAAACTTCTAAGCTGGCATCACTAGTCTGAGTTAGGGAGTTAGCAAGATAGGTTTTTATTTTTGTATTTATCATTTGATATATTTTCACGTCATAAACGTCGATGAGAAGGAATAAAAGCATGAATAACCATCTCGACTGTTGTAACACATCTTTCTCATGTATCAACAAAAAGGGCTGGATCTTCTTCAGTTGGTCCAGAAACTCTGCAGCAGGACGTAACTGGAACATTAGAGCTCACATCCCTCCTGTTTTCATGTCTCTGCACTGTTTATCCGTTCATTTCAGAATTTAGTTCATTAGAACATTAACATGCATTCTAACCTAATAGTAATCAACTTTCTAACAGCCATATACTTGACAGATATGTCGACCCCCCTCCCCCTTCACCCTGCACCAACCCCCCTGTGGCTCACACAGCAGCGGAAGCAAAGTCCTCATTTAAATGCTGCTCTTTGCACCTGTTATGATTTGCGCACACAATCTTAGTAGATCACCAGCAAATCAGGAACATAATTTTTGCTGCGCATGCAATTTTGTGCTCTTTATTTGGAATATTGATAAATCAGGCCCTTAACGTGCTAAGAGAGTTACAGTCACTGAATATACTTAGTTAAAATAATCCTTCACAGCATATTTATTTAATTTAGCTTAGTAGTTAAGTAAGTGCTACTCAATTATCAATTGAGCTAAACAGTAAACTCCAGCTGACCTAACATAACATATAGTTCTGAAAAATCAAAATATTCAGTCAATGGATATACAAGTCAAATGATAAACAAAATATTTAATGAACATATTTTTGGCTTTGCAACAAAAGTAACAACAATTAATATGAAAATGAATATGGATTGAAATCTTGACTAGTTCCTGCAGTTTTCGCTATCTCCTCAAAATTGAGAAATTCCATCTATCCATTTTTTGTACCCGCCAATCCTCTGCAGGGTTACGGGGGGCTGGTGCCGATCTCCAGCTGTCACGGGGCGAAAGGCGGGGTATTGAGAAATTCCTACAAATGTAACTTGGAAATTGCTAACCTAATCATTGATAGAGGGTTGAAAACAAGTTTCTGGGTGTCATTTTAGCCACAAGCTGTAAAAAAGATTTGGCTCGTTTGCAAGTAGTCCAAAATTCTGCTGCGAGACTTTTGACCCCCACCCATAGGAGAGCCCATATTACTCCAATCTTGAAATCCTTACATTGGCTCCCTGTCACACATAGAATTAATTTTAAAATTCTGGTGCTGACTTTCAGGGCTCTTCATGGCCGGGCGCCCGAATACATTAAGGCCCTGATCCTGCCATATGTCTCAAACTGGAGCCTGAGGTCCTCTACTCAAAACCTGTTGATGGTCCCCCGCACTTGTTTTAAAACTAGAGGAGACAGTTCATTCCAGGCTGCTGCTCCTCGCCTTTGGAATGAGCTTCCCAAATCTCTGCAAATGTCAGAGTCATTGGACAGTTTCAAGTCCCAACTGAAAACTCATTTGTTTAGGCAGGCGTTCTCGCCTCACCCCACATAGCCCTTTGTGTATTATTTCAATGATGCTTTCTTTTGTACTTGTTTCTGGAACTGACTTGTATGTGTACTGTGTATGTTTTTAATTGTGAAGCGCTTTGTGGCGCTGGTCTGTGAAGGGCGCTATATAGATAAACTTACTTACTTACTTACTTACTTACAAGCTCTGTTGGAAACCACATATCAGCCATTGGCTGGCCATCATCCCTGCGGCCTGGCGGCCCTCGTTGGCCAGTCCCTGGTCGGGTCCCCGCTGGGGGGTGGGACGCCCTCAGGCCCTGGGTCTCATGGCCCATGGCTAGATCCGCCCTGGCATAGTCGGTTGCCGGTGGAGCCTGTGGGCTCGTCGCTGCAGCCCCCCGGGCCCCCCAGGGCCCCTGCATTGTAGCTGATGGATGTTCCCCCAGGGCTCTTGGGGGTGCATTCAGCCTTTCATTGGTCTGCATGGGGCTCCTGTGCTCTGTGGCTCCTTTGGATTTCTGTGGCTCTGATCTCCTTCATGTCTGCATCAATTCCTGGGAGGCGGATCAATGGCTCCTCACACCAGCTATTTATCACTTGTATAGAGAAATCTACTATGCACATGTTTAAATGATTGTGTTGAAGTCTGGGGTAACACACACAAAATATCTCTATAAAAAATACACACAATGCTAAAAAGAGCAATATAGAATAGTACACAATGTCTGGTATCATGAACAAACCAATCAACTGTTTTTCAAATCACAACATATGGAATTGATGGATTTGGTCCAAATTAAAGCTGCACAGGTGATGATCAAAGCTAGAAACAATATACTTCCACAGAACATTTAAAATATATTTAAGAACAGAGAGGGAAGGAGCAAATGTCATTTAAAGCAACCATATGTTCACAGTTCTTTTAAAGGGGGGGTATTATGCTTCTTCCAAGCACATGTTACCCTTCTGTAGCACACTCCAATAAAATTGTCACCTTAAGTCTTTTAAAAGTCCGTCATATATCGTAATCCAGCTTAAAGAAATTTACTTCCGCATTGGACGCCTTGATTTTCGCCTGGCATGTTTTTAATGAGGGAAAGACAGGTTATCAGGATATTAGGCTTCAGAAAGTCCATTTTGCATAATACCCCCCTCCCCTTTAAAAGCATGTGCAGATCAGTTTGTGTGAATTTTTAAATTTGTGGAATGGTTTGAGTGAGGAAACTGAGCAAAGTAAAAATATTGCACAATTCATGGAAAAAAATATAAGGAGTATATAAATGTGTATAAATTAAGCTCTGATCAGTAGGTGATATATGTGTAGGTATACACATGCATGCATATGCATGCATACTGTATGTGTGAGTTGAGCTCAGGAAACTTGGACCAGACAACGCCATTGTTCAGGATGGAGTTTGTCCAAGGCTGCTGAAGGACTGTGCAGTTCCCCTGCAGAGGAACTTCAATCTGAGTCTTCAGATAGAAAAAGTCCCAGTGCTGTGGAAGACTTCCTGTCTCATACAGCCCAAAACAAGGAGACTTGTAAAGCTGAATGATTACAGACTAATGGCTTTGACATCTCACATCATGAAGACCTTGGAGTGGCTCCTAGCTCGTCGAATGAAACTGCAGGTTGCTGAGGAACTAGACCTCCTCCAGTTTGCCTATCAAGAACACTTAGGAGTTGAAGATGCGGTACTTTACATGATGCACCGGGCATACTCCTACCTGGATGTGCGTGGTTGTTAGGTCAGGATCGTGTTCTTCAACTTCTCCAGTGCTTTTAACACCATAAAGCCTCCCATACTGAGGAACAAACTTATGGGTATGGGTGTAGCCCCCTCCCTGACATTCTGGATTATGGACTATCTAAAATCCAGACCTCAATACATCAGGGTGGGGAGATGTGTAGAGCATGAACAGAAAGGGAGTTAAAAGAGTCCGCTGTGCTGCATTCCAGTGTCCCAGAAACACATCAGACTAACTCAGAGTCCTGCCACAGCCAGAAGTATTCAGATGATACAGCTGCTGTGGCATGTGTGAGTGGTGTCCAGGAAGTGGAGTGCATGGACCTGGTGGAGACCTTCACTGACTGGAGCAAAAAACTGTCTTCTCCTGAACACCACTAAGACTAAGGACCTGGTGGAAGCCTTCACTGACTGGAGCAAAGAAAAAAGACACTCTTCTCCCAAACACCACTAAGACTAAGGAGCTGGTGGTGGACTTCAGGAGATCTAAACCACCAAGACAGCCCGTCTGCATAGATGGGAGGAAATAGACTGTAGAATCCTACAGATACCTGGGTTTGGTTCTGGACCAGAAACTGGAGTGGACCACCAACACAGACACAGCATACAGAAAGGGACAGAGTCACTTTTTCTTCCTCAGGCTGTTGTTAACTAAAGATGAAAACTTCTATCTTGTCTGAGCTTAAAAGCTGAAAATGTAAAGTCATCCAGGTCGCAGGGTACAGCTGAGTATTATCAGCATAACAGATGAATATGTATTCCATTCTGTCTAATAATTTGACGGAGTGGACACATATACATTGTATAAAGAATTGACCCAGTAAGTGTTTCTGTTAAGTGCTGTAGTCTCTGTTATTCTGTAGAGTCCACACACATCAGGGCTCAGGATGGTAGGTGCCACAGGAAGGTAGACTAAGGCAGGAGTTTAGTTATGATATAGAATGGGGTGATTTATCACAATAATGCCTTCTTTTTTGTGACAAGGCAATTTCACTGTCCAAAGGTGTTTTTGTTTTCCTGCCTTCCTCTTGAGACTGAAAGCTGTTTTCAGAGGAAGGCTGTGTGAACAGAAGGGCCTGTGATCATACCAGGAACATGTGAGGAAGCTTTATTAACCCCCAAAGATCCCCACTTTAGTTAGGCAGTGTCAGCTGGAGAGGTGACAGTAAACAGAGGAGATGAAGCAAAGCCAATTTTTACACTATACAGACTCTGATTTTAGTGTTCATCATTGGTTTTTTTCTCTGAAGAGATCACTGTTGAGGGCTGAGCTTTAAAACACACCGCCTTTTCAGTTTCTTTCCTCCTTTGATCCTTTCATACAAATCTGCCACGTGGCTGTCTATCTATAACGGTAAATATGCACATCAAAAAGCTTGAAATCAGACTGGAAATAACTTGTTTTTTTTCAAAACTGCCTTTCATTTTAATCAACAATCCTAAACAGGCTTAAATTTCATGCTGTAGTGGTTTGGACATAGTAGTTGGACAGAGAGCAGGATTTAGTCTCTTAGACAGCCTGATCTGTATTACTGCAGCAACGGTGTATTAGGGTGATAATAACTTGCATTTATATAGTGTTTTTCGAGACTCCCATAGAAGTTTACAACTCCATTTTTCATTCACTCTCACATTCACACACTGGTGGAAGCAAGCTACGATTGTAGCCACAGCTGCTCTGGGGCAGACTGACAGAACCAAGGCTGCCAGTTTGTGCCATCGGCCCCTCTGGCCAACACCAGTAGGACTGTAGGTGAAGTGTCTTGCCCAAGGAGACAACAGCATGTAGCAGACGCAAGCAGGAATCAAACTTCCATGATTTCTGGGTTGCAGGCAAACAACTCTGCCACTGAGTCCCACCCAATTTCAGATATTGTGATTCAAAGAAAGATGATCTAAGGAGGTGAACAATTTATGATAGGTCCGGGTTCCAGGATAAAACACAGGGCCGGTGCCAGCCAGTTGGGTGCCCTAAGCACGAATGTGTAGGTGTGGTGCCCCCCCAACATAAAAACCTTTGCGCTATACATCTACCAAACGTGCAGATGTGGAAGTGTCTCACACAGGACATTGTTGAAATGTATACCATTATTATTTCAAACTCTCAGGTTGGGTGTGCTGTAGTCAAATTGTGCTGTGAAGTCGCTCAGCTGACCATGGACCATGGACACAGATTTAAATCCTAAATTATTCAGTTCCCATCTGTCACCTAAAGTCTCTGCTCTAAAACCAACACAACTGCTGCAGACTTTGGTCACAAACCTGTTGGACACTGGTGACATCACCCCCCCCCCCACTTGGATGGGAGGGAGGGGTGTGCGGAAGGAGGGGGGCTGAACTCAACCTGGGTGTCTAATGTCTTTTGTGTTCTGATAGTAGAGCGAATGTCAGGGTGGGTATAGCTCTCCTTCTGGGATGGGGCTGGGGGGACTGCCTTGGGGTCCGTGGGGCTTGGTGGTGCTGTGGCCGTGGGCTGAACGTGCCAAGACCTACTTCCCCTGGTGGATCCTGGTGAACAGCGGTGCCTGTTGGGGCCAGTGGGGGAGCTGGCTGCCTGGGAAGGCATTTTGTCTCCAGCCCTTCCCTCCCCATCCCTTTACCACTCATATAGGGTCTTGGGGCATGGGCACATCACTGGGGTGCGAGGAGGGGTTTCCATCTTCGCTATCCCGTGGCAGCCTGGGTCCCAATTTTACTATACAACTTAGACACTCCCACTTATAACATTTTCATGAGACACACATGTAGGGACTTTGGGGCGGGCACTCTTTTCAGCATCCAGAGGGTGAGCTGTTCAATCAGCTTCACCTCTGGTGCCGGTGCCAACTGTTAAACTACATATAGACCCTGAGGGCTCGGGGCAGGGGTTGGGGGATGTGTGGCTGCCTTCCCCACATCCCACCCCTCTGTTTTAAATGCATATTATAACAATATGCATCAACACCACATTCGAGTGGTAGGAGGGAGCCTAGGGGTCTTTCCACACCCCTGTTCGATATGGGCCATCAGGGGTTGGGGTCCGGTGGAGGGACAGGTGGTCTGGTTGGGGTCCTAGGTTGGTGGGCTGCTTCGCCACTATGGGGCCCCTGGCGGTCTGCTTGTCTCCGTCCTAGAAGGTAGGGGGTCCATCTCCTGGGTCCAGAGGCTGGTTGCTCTACCGGGGCATCAGTACCTGGACTTGGGAGCATAGAGTGTGTATGGGGTGTGTGAGTGAGGGTACAGCGTCATTTCTTGGGCGTCTTGGTGTGTCGGTGAGAGTGTATGTGTTTAAGAGGGAGGGAACGTATGGCTGTGTCTGTTTGTCTTTGTCTACCTGTCAGGTTGGATCTTGAGCTGGCCTCTCGCCTGGCGCACCTCAGGGCTTACATCTAATGGGGGGGCTATTTCCCCTGCCCCTGCTCACTGGTGCGTTGGTTGTCAATCCAGTTCGGAACTGGTGCGTGCCTGACCAGGCATGGGGGGACCGATGTGTCGGTCGGACGATTTGCTGGCCTGATGTCTTCCTTTTGTTGGTTGGGGCACCTGTTTTGGGGGTGCCAGCTTTGGGATTGTTGAGTGGTGCCTGTTCGGTGGCTCGGCGGGATACGGATCCAGCGTCTCTGCTCATTCAATCACCTGTTCTGTGCGCATCATGCGTGTTTGGTTCATTGGCGGGTTGGACTGGCCCTGGCCTTTGTTGGATGTCTGGTCTCAACGCTCTGCATTGTGCGGGATCAGGACTCAGGAGCTGGTACAACTTGGTGCCCAGGTGCTGGCTGAGCTTGGCCTGGGGATGCCGTCCGTCCGCTGTGGCTAACGGTGGGGCACCCTGACGTGGGGCAGGGTTGGGGCACTGGGATGTTGGTGGTGGGAATAGGCCTGGGGTCCCTGCAATGGAGGGGGCCCCTCACCGGCCACTCCCTGGTCGGGTCCCTGCTGGGGGGTGGGGCGCCCCAGGGCCCCGGCTCTCCCGGTCCATGGATGGGCCCGTCCTGGCGCAGCCGGTTGCCGGCGGGGCCCATGGACTCGTGACTGCTGTCCCCCAGACCCCTGCGTCGTAGCCGCTGGATGTTCCCCTGGGGTTCTCCTCTGCTCCTCTCTTGGGGGATGCGGTCGGCCCCGCGCGTGTCCGCCTGGGGCTCTGGGGGTCCTTTGGGTCGTCTTGGCTCCGATCTCCTTCATGCCTGCATCAATTCCTTCGGAGACGGATTGATGCCTGCTCACACCAGCTATCGAACACTCTTATGGAGAAACCTTATATGCACCAGCATGCTCACACACACACATAGGTGTGGGGTCTCCAGTGTTTACAGATATATTCTTGGGCTGAGGTTATCATTACTAGATCTTGATTAAGAATAAGAATAAGAGATACTTTAATAATCCCCGTGGGGAAATTAAGTTTCAGCACAACCAATTCAAGATCATACAAACACTTACAAACATTGACAGTACAGGATTTGGAAGACCGCGGAAGCAGCCGGCTTTCCCAGCGCCCCTTTTAGTAGATAGAAAGGATTCACACAAGGTGGGTGGGGGGATGAACAGGGGGGGGGAAATGGGTAATTCTGACCAGCCCCCTACAGGGTGTTGAGTCGGGGTGCTGAAAACAACCACTGCATAACATATAAGCACATGTATCAGTCATCACATATGAGAACACAAATGGGACGGGGGGGTTCCGCACAGAAACCGGTCGCACCCATCCAGAGCGCGCCCATCATTTCACTGTCCAAAGAGTAGGCGGGAGACTGTAAGGTTAACAACGAGGACATTGAACTCAGGGAGCGTGTGTTTCTGTAGTTGTGGCGTGAAAGTCCGTGCGCGTGTATGTGTGTGCGTCAGTAAGTAAGTAGGTGAGACATTTACATTCTTCTTTTCGCAGGGGGAGTTTGTGATGTCTAGCCTTGTCTGCACCGGGATCCAATTCAGATAGCATTTTTAGTTCAGGCTGGGGCACTTTTCAGCCTTAAAGTTTTTTCAACGGTCTCATAGCCACAGTAGCGCTACAAACATCCGAATAATGACTCAGTTTCCATCAGCCCGGCTTAGAAACTTCTCCAGGTTGTTTCTCACCTTGCGTACGAGTCCATCCACCGCATCCTGTTTGCCAGTCATGGCATCCAGTTTAGGATTTTGCTCGTTCAGCGCATTAGTCTGAGTGTTTACAGCCCGGCATAATCCTTCTTGAAGCTGAAAAAGCTTGCCAATTACTTCTGACCGCTTCTTCTCTTTGCGATACATCAGGAATCCACCCAAGCCGAACAGCAGAAACACGATTATCATGAATCCAAATAAGTAGATATCTTCCACGTCCTCCACTGACATCATTGACAGACATACGATCTTCCACTTACTCCAGGAATCCATCGTATATCCTGACGGGTATGTACCGGCAGGGCATGAGGGTTCCCCCTTCCCCAGTTTTTGGGTTGAAAAAATTTTATCAATTGCATTCAGAAACCAGCTGACCAGATCCATAGTTGCTTTCCAAGAAGAGTGCAGGCAGGTGCTCCAGATGGGACACGAGACAGAGAGCAGGGGGAAGAGAAGAGAAGAGAAGAGAAGAGAAGAGAAGAGAAGAGAAGAGAAGAGAAGAGAAGAGAGAAAAACCTCTGTCCTCGTCGAGAGCCGGAAGAAGAAAAAAAGATCGGTACCATGAGCTTTTTAGTGACATTGTTCTAGTATTTTTATATCCATTTTTGTGTGATGTGGTTGTGTACTCTTAGTTCACATTGTTTGATTTGTTTTGTCGATGTTCCTTTTTCGTTTTTTTTGTTTTTCCCCCTCTCTCTGCCGTCTTGTGGGTATGAAGGTAGACTTTGATGTGTCCTTTTGTATTCTTTGTTCCTCTTCCTCTCTTGTATTTTCAACCCACCCTCTCTCTTGACTTTTTGTTTTATACCTCTCTTCTTTATCTTCTTTCTTCCCCTTTATTTTCTGTCTCTGTGTCCATAACATCAGAAAATAAAACCCACAGCAATTCATAATAAAGATTTCTCACACATGTATATCAAGTGGAGTACTATAGCAAAAAGCTTTAATGCTCCACTTGTGAAAGTAAATCTGTTGGGCTTCTATTTGGTACTGTCGGCTTCTTCTCATTGTATGCTCTAGAACTCGCTTTTTTTACTCAGAGAGGGGAGGGGCGCCGAACTCCAAAACCCCAGCGGGAACTGTTTCAAAATAAGACCCAGAGCTGAGAGACAGAGAGTAAAAAACAACACAAAACAGATATCTTGTTTTGAAAAGGACGCACCTGCAGATGGGAGCCAGACAAAATCTGACTCGTTCTCTTACAAGGCTGTACCATTTTTATTTCCAAAAGAACAAAGAACATATCACATGACTCCTCTCTCCTCCTTCTACATCTTGACAGGTCATTTATTTTCTCCAGGTCTCCTGACCGTACCATGAACTGGGTTATAACATGACTTAGAGTTATAGCTGATCCTCCCTGCTTTCAATTCATATCTTTACTCAAGAGTTTGTTTACTTAAAACCTTCAACCCTATAAAATACTGGTAACAGAGTCATGTTTTACTACCCTGAATAATATAAACAGGCCTATTACTTCTAAAGCTTAAAAAAGATATAATTAAAACATATGTACTGCATAATAAAAAATAGCCTCAAAAAAGTAGAATACAACAAATCCCTCTTTCAATCTATTTTTCAAATAGATTGACCACTCCTCTGTACTTCCCCTTCAGGCTCCATGTGAGGGAGCAACAGATATTGACCTTGCACATTATCACCAACAGCTTTTTCAATACACTTTGTGAGCAAAGAACGTATACAAGGAATACAACAACATCCACATAACACCATAGTTGACACAAATACTGCTAAAGAAACCATTATAGACATTGCCAGAGTCTTCCATTTACCAAACATATTATTTAACAAATTGTCCCTCTTTCTAACATGATTATTCAAAATGAGAAGAGTGTCTGTTTTTTTTTATCCTTACCTTTAAGCAATATTTTTTTTCTAATTTATTATTATTGTTTTTTATGTTTTAACCTAATTCTCAATATTCTTTTAGTAAAAGCAAACTCTAGCAATTGTCACCAACCCCAAAAACATCCTCCAAAAACCACATCATAATGAAAAAAGAATAAGTAAAACAAAAATTAGTAGTCAGTCAACCTGATTATACTTTAAACACTCCTTAAAATATTTTATCTTATTACTAAAAAAGTTTTATAAAACCGTAAAAACTGAATATTAAGAAAAAATCCTACAAATCGACTACTTAAAAATTCTTTGACACCCTCTTAGGCAGTGTCTAGCAATCTGCACCTGTAAATAAAAATTGGTTAAACAACCTGTAAAATACAAGAAAAATGATTAATAAGTGTTCAGTCTTTATTATTTTGTTCTCTAGTCTTCGCTCTTGTTTATTTCTCTGGCAGCAGGTGGCTACCAGAGTGATGAAATGATTCAGTACAGTGGACTCTTTATTTTTCCCAAAATTACTGTCTTTTCTGCAGATCGCCCTCACTGAAATGACAGTTACTTCATTAACTGAACATTTCCCCCAATAAACACAAATGCACAGACAGGCCCCGCCTCCAATAGCTTCCCCCACCGATTGTGAGGTGGTCAAAACCTGCTGTGAAATGTGTTTGATTTCTTGCGATCTTTTCTCTTCGGTACAATCCCTCTTCGAGAAAAGCAAGTCCAAATTGCTTATCTCGCCCAATTTTGGTGCACATATAGATTACACTGGATGATTACAGCAACTTCAACCAATCTTCTGGGTGGGTCAGGCCCCGCCTCCTGGCTTCGGCAGTCGACACCGCCTAGTCAGAACCGACACCACCCGCTGCAAAGAGATTTTCCCAGGTCAGCAGAGAGCTGCTGCAGCGTGAGGGACAGGAGAGGGGTCGGGGGCCGGAGCACACTGAGACCAATGAAACCAAGTAGAACCCTTTCCCCGCAGCTGGACAGCATGGGTTGTACGAGCAGCAACCTGGAACGGGCCAGACCACCTTGGCTCCTGCCACTTTCTTTTATACACCCTCAGCCAAACGCGCCCAGCGTCGGAAGGAGACACCGCAGGTCCCTGCACGTCACGGGGAGCCGGAAGGAAGGAGGAGACGAGGCCCTTCAGCTGCTGATGGTCACTGCGAGGGTCCGGGTCAGGGTGCGGTGACACCTGTGGTTCTCTGCCAGCTGTAAATTTAAAGTTGAATTAGACCGCTCGATGACGCCCTATTTCCCCACGCGTCGACAGTGTCAGCCTTGCTGTGACCCCAGTAGCAGTAACAAAACCTGCTCTCTTCCACTGTGGTAATTCATAATGTATAACAGAAAACCCGTAGTTCGAATCAGTGTAAATCGTGACGTCTTTATCTCTTCCCCATTTGCATGCTTCAATAAGAGCCCTTATCTCAGCACGCTGTGCGCTCTGCCTGCCGTCCAGCTTCCCTGACACGACAGTATGTAGTGAATCTCCATTCTGCTCAACAACTGCAAAACCTGATCTCAACTGGCCCTGTCCATCTCTGAAACAACAACCATCTGTATAGAGCACAAAACCTGTAGGTAAGGGATCAGACCGTAAATCAGGACGTATTTTTTGAGCAACAGAATTCAGCCTGACACAGTCATGCTGCTCCCCAGAGGCTGTGATTTGGTCAGCCATATTTATTCCTTCATGCGTAAAAATAATGTTTGGTGCCTCCAAAACTCTGCTAATCCGCTGCTGACGCAAAGTAGAAAGAGTAAACGTCTCAGAATTAACCAATGCCATGACTCCATGAGATGTCAAAATATTAAGTGGATAACCCCTGACAATGTGTAATGTTTTTTCCACTAGATGTGCAATTCCTGCTACATGTCTCGTGCAAGGTGGCTGTCTCATTTCAATAGCTTGCAGCTTTATGCTAAGATACATAAGAATGTATCTCTGACCACCTTTTTTCTGAAACAAAATCCCATTAACCACCCCATCTGTTTCTGATGTGTTAAGAAAAAATGGACACGTATAGTCAGGAGTGGCTAAATCAGCTGCTTGTGCTAGAGCCTGTTTCAACTTAATAAATGCCTCCTCAGCTGGTATGTCCCATTCTAATTTAGCATGCAGATTTTTCATACCATGAGCATTTACAAGAGCCCTGAGTGGTGTGGTAAGGTTTGTGTAATTAGGCACATAATGTCTGGAAAAATTTGTCAGTCCCAGAAATGACAGCATTGATTTAACAGTGAGAGGTTTAGAATGGGCCAAAATAGCATTCTTGTGGGTGTCCGTCAGTCCAGCCCCTTGAGCGGTCACCCTTCGCCCCAGGAACTGGACTTCCTGCCTGACCAACTGAAGCTTATCGCGGGAGACTTTAAATCCCTCTTTTCCCAAATGTTGCAACACAACTAGAGTCGCTGCTATGCACTTTTCAACAGTAGGGGATGCTAAAAGTAAATCGTCCACATATTGGGTCAGTACACAGCCTGGAGGGAGCTGTACAGTGCTTAATGACTGCTTCAACACCTGATTAAAAATACCTGGAGATAAAGCAAAACCCTGCGGAAGTCTACTATAACGTAGCTTCCTGCCCCTGAATGTAAATGAAAAAATATCCCTGACAGAAGGATGGAGCGGTAAACAGAAAAATGCATTAGCCAAATCTATGCAGGTAAACCATTTTAAATCAGGAGTCAGTGATGCCAGAGCTGTATATGGATTCGGTGTAGAAATGGGAGGGGTTCTAAGGGCCTCATTAATAGCACGCAAATCATGTGCCATTTTGTATTTACCAGTACCTTGTTTTTCCACAGGAAGAATAGGGGTGTTATATGAAGAGTTTGATGGTTCTAAAACTCCAACTTCAAGTAAGCCTGCAATAGTGTCTGCAATACCTTCCTCAGCCTGAGGTTTATGTGGGTACTGAGAACGCCAGATTGGATCAGAATGTTTCATCTCAAATGTGATGGGTGTGGTTTGCACTAGACCAACATCAGTGGGACCATCTGACCACAAAGAGTCAGGCACGACCTTTAAGGCCTCCACTGCATCAGGATGATCTGTTTTTTCTCTGCCATGATTTCTAGAAAGCTGCAAATGTTCCAGAATGGTAGTATCAGAGAGCTGCGTGTCCATTTTGTACATCTGAGTAGAAGGAGAAAAAGAGACTGAAGGTATCTGGGTATGGACCCAATCTCTTAATTCAACTCCCCTCTTAACCATTCCCCCCAAATCTTTAGCTTGATGTTTCGGATGCAACAAAAGCGATATGTGTGGAAGCGCTTCAGCTTCCATCATATACCATTTATGCTGCTTTGAAGTCAGATCAGCAAACAGTGCCACACCCTCCCTCCCCACAAAGCATGGACCCGAAGCCACAGACCAACTTTGGCCTTCAAGTTCTGTTTCAAATTGTTCCTGATATAAGGTAGGATCGCCCCTCTCATAGAGGAAGGTCACATGGAAAGGATCAGGCGGTGGAACAAAAGGCTGGAGTTCAAGCAGCCAAGGCTTCCAGCATCTCAGAAAGTCAGCCGCAGAAGATTCATGTGCAGACATCGTAGTCAATCTGGCCCAGAAAATATCAGCCACTTGTGAAGTGTCATCCTTCAGCAAAAATTGACCACTCATGGTGTCACAGCAATGCGTACGTCCATTCGGAAAAGTCACCATAAGTCCATCAGGGGTACATAGGATAGTAGCACCAAGTTTGATAAGCAGATCTCTGCCTAACAAGTTGACAGGCGTGGTTTGAGCAATGACAAAAGGATGTGATAGTCTTTGATCTCCCACTGAAACAGGCAATGTTAGAGTTATAGGGAGAGTCATTGGAGCCCCAGAGATTCCGATCACAGACACTGTGTTCCCAGAAAAATTGACGTCTGGTAAAACTCTGTCCTCCTGGATAGGAGGGAGGAGCCATATGCTGATTCGGAGCCATATGTAGAGGTGGCTGACCGGGAGGTATAGCGCCCCCTTGTGGGTGTGGGCACTCCCTCACCCAGTGTTCATTGGAGCCACACCTGTGACAACCGTTAGCACCTGGCTGCCCTCTCCCCATGCCTCTAAAATCCCCAAACCTGGCCCTGCCACGTGACCTGCCACGAGGCTGCCATGTCCTATAAGGAGCAGTAAATGGCGGATTCGGCGCACTTTCTTAGACTGATACAAGTCAGTCAATTTATTCTGAGCCTCTTTTAACTGTAGTTTTAACAAAGCAGTCTTCATTTTCTTATTCTCCTCAGCGTCCTTTAACGCAGAATCTTGCACGTCTTGTAAATAATATGTTACGTGTCTTTCCCATGTAGGCTGATCATAAATGTGTGAATCAGGATTCCGTTTCATTAATGTAGCAACAGACTCTGGCATGCCTGCTAAAACTGCTTCTCTAAACCAAATCCGATTATTTCCCGGATCTCGAGGGTGTTCTCCAGTAACTGCAACCCATTTATCTTTACATTTTGCTATATGTTCTGCGGGAGTAACATCAATTGACCAGGGAAATTTCAAAATTTTAGACGCAGGCGGAGTAGGATATTTTCTTCTGACCCACTCGGCAAGATCATGTGCATAATGCGTGAATGGGGCTTCATCAAGTACACATGCTAACTGGCACTGGAGCATCATCTCATTATAATCTGTCAATGTCAACATTCTACCCATAATAGCTTTCCAATCCCCCACCGCTAGGGTTTGCCCTGAAGTCAACTGATTTAATTTATTTATCCAACAGTTTCCTCCACCAGTCAAAGCAGGGAGTTGCAGAATGATGGCAGATATGTCAGCCATCTTCCATGGTTTGTAAATTACTGAACCATCTGATGCTCCCACTAAAGGAAGCATTAAATCAGGGCCTCCACTTGCCCCCAGTGACACCTGAGATCTGGTATTCTTAAATGGTCCTTCACTCCCCTTGTCCCCCAACGTCTGCATATTTTTGACCTGTAGAACCGCTGCACATTCATCACGTTGACTGGGGCTGGCACTCCCTGAAAGGTCTGGAGCTTGACCCCTTACCACAGATGCTAATCTTTCCTGATTCTGCAGCACCCCATCCATCTGTAGCTGAACTTCAGTTAACCTGTGTTCGTGCTGCTCCATCTCATCCATCAATTTAGCATTATACGCCAAAAACAATTTATCGGTGCATTCTAATTTGTTGCTAACTAAATTTAGTAGCTGTCGCTTTTCCTCCCCAGAACACATTCTGTGAGAGACTTCTCTTATAATCCCCTCGGGCACCATGACGAGCCCACCTGGCCGTCATAAGGCCCTGGAACTGGTTTTTATCTTTTTTTACCGGGCTTATCAACTAAAACAGAATATAATTTAGAAATGTATATTAACAATTGGGCATCTAAAGTATTCCAGTTTTGTCCCCGTGGAGCAGGAAGTAATTTATATTCGGCTGCCATTGAATATTCGTAACAAAAATCCAAAATGGATTAAAATTTAACAAAGTAGGTTATTTGTATTAACTCTATAAATTATTTATTTTAATTGATAAACTATCAATTCGTAGGCCCAATTTTTCCCAATATTAATGCAGTTAACAGTAAAGGCAGGCACAGTTTTTATTTATTTAATTTATTTATTTATTTATTTAATTTATTTATTTTTTATAGTGAAGGAGTTTATATATTATTTATTCATGCAACATTAACCTTAATAATGTTTTAGGCAAAGCCGAAACGAAGGAAAGCTAAAAAGGTTTATAACGCACTGTTTATCTTATCATTAATTTATTTATATACGGAGATTATTGCCGTTTCATCTAAAAATCAAAGAATTCCTAATAGAGTCCGGCCTGCGCCAAAACTCGGGACGCACACTTCGGTGAAACACCCGAAGAAATAGAATTCTCCCAATATAAAGCAATTTTTATTTATTATTAAAACATATACCGAAAGAAATACATTTAAAACTCGCTTTGCAACACAAAATCGTCAACAGTTTGCTCAAAAAAAAAAACTCCGCCGGACTGACAGATCAAAGTCCGGCCCAATAAAACTTCCGGGTCACACCGCGGAATGAATACGCCGGTGCACAGATGGCTAATTCTGCACTACGATGCTAAACCTAACAAACCGTACTCATAAGTAAACCAACCAAAGACAAGAACAAAATGCCTCCAACAAAACCACACTTCGCCATCAATACTCGAATTAATGTTTAACCGAGCCAAATAAATACAGTTCGGAAGCTAAGCTACCAGAGATTAGCTGTCATCATGAGCAACCTAGCTCAACCGGAAGCTAAACGTGACTGCTCCGTTGTCATAAAAAGTTATTTTATATATATTCTATAGAGTTTACTACCAGTTATTCATAATAACAGTCCTATATATATGTGTTAGACAATGCTTTAGACGTGTTTACGTAGTTGCACAAGGTTGAACGCCTTTATTTCCAGGCGAAACTCATCCAAACTGTGCGTTAGCCGTAAGCTAACTTATGGTGGTACTTTAGCTGACTGAAAATGATATTCCCTTATTCCTCTACAATGTCAAGCTTCTACGCTTATTGTCTATACAAGAAGCGCGGGCATTGTCTAGGTGTTTAAGATTCGCAGAGGAATTATGGTTTTAGATTCAGTCGGTTAGTTCCCCTAAATGAGAAGTTTATATGTGGCCGGAGTGCAAAAGCTACCTGGTAGCTTTTCTTTCCGTCACCGCGACTTCTCCAATCACACAATCATCCGAGAGAAAGAAAGAACAACAATTTTCACAATCTCATCAAACACTAACCTCTACCGGAGCCACCTAAAGCCGGACCTTTAAACACAATCCAATTCACGTGGCTCAAACGTGCGTTTGGAAGATACGGCGGCCTCTCCAAGGTAATCCGTCTAGACAACAGAGAGCACACAGGCCCTGCTGCCGTCCCTTCCGCTTGTCAGCCTGGGAGATTTCCGACAGCGTCCCATCGGATGTGAGCGGCCAACTCTCAAGCCCCCTGGTCCGTACTTTGGTCGGCCCTCAACCGAAAGAACAACACGTCAACATTAAATGGAGAACGCCTAAATCGATCAATACCTATTAATTTGGTGTTAGCGCTTTTCCAGATTAATACAAAACCACCCGGGTGTTGATTAGCAAGGATCGATCCAGTCGCTCTCCGATTCTCTGTTGAACTCAAAGAAAAAACACAAAATCACTATAATTGCCACAAACACATGTATCAATCAGTTATGCCACACTCATTACTCACACTCAATCTCTCCCAGCCCTGAGAAAACTCAAAACCAAATACAATGCCCGCATCCTCCACCATTTTGTCGGCTTCTTCTCATTGTATGCTCTAGAACTCGCTTTTTTTACTCAGAGAGGGGAGGGGCGCCGAACTCCAAAACCCCAGCGGGAACTGTTTCAAAATAAGACCCAGAGCTGAGAGACAGAGAGTAAAAAACAACACAAAACAGATATCTTGTTTTGAAAAGGACGCACCTGCAGATGGGAGCCAGACAAAATCTGACTCGTTCTCTTACAAGGCTGTACCATTTTTATTTCCAAAAGAACAAAGAACATATCACATGACTCCTCTCTCCTCCTTCTACATCTTGACAGGTCATTTATTTTCTCCAGGTCTCCTGACCGTACCATGAACTGGGTTATAACATGACTTAGAGTTATAGCTGATCCTCCCTGCTTTCAATTCATATCTTTACTCAAGAGTTTGTTTACTTAAAACCTTCAACCCTATAAAATACTGGTAACAGAGTCATGTTTTATTACCCTGAATAATATAAACAGGCCTATTACTTCTAAAGCTTAAAAAAGATATAATTAAAACATATGTACTGCATAATAAAAAATAGCCTCAAAAAAGTAGAATACAACAGTACTCAGACACCAATTCTGAGTGCCACCCTGCCAGACAGGACACCTTAAAATAAATAAATAAATAAAATCACAGACCCGATAGTGCCACTTTTTAACAGTAACAGGCAAATGCTGTCCATGGGACTACATGAGGGCTTTAACTGATCAACCACCTTAGAAAGATCAGAAAGAGACAAAAACTCAAACTGATCTATAACAGCTGAGCACATTAGTAAAAAAGATGGCTCCAACACAGTTGGTGGAGGTGAAAATCTGATAGCTGCAATCTTATCGATGAAAAAACTCTTATATTTTTTACCAAGCAAGACAGAGGGAAAAATGCATGAGGACACACAAGGATTAATGAGACGACGCAAAACACTAAACAAAACATGAGGCCTGTGAGATTTGTTTGAAATGAGCATTGAAAAGTATAGTGTTTTTGCATGTTTAAATGCACACTAATAATCGGAAAGAGCATCTCTCAGGATCCCAAAAGAGACAGTCAAACAGACTGTCGTTACATTTTCTCTCAGCTCGCCTGCAGGTGCGTCTGAGAGCATGAGTTGAGTAATTAAGACACGGTTCGAGAGCAGGTTTACAGATCCTTTTTCTAAAAGGCGCAATAGAGTCTAAAATGCCCGTGCAGGTGGAATTAAAAAGTTCCACAAACTCATCAACTGAGGCAGTACAGCAGTCAACAAACTAAGGGGCAATTTAAGGGTTTAAAAGACCTTGTTGGGTGTCGCGTGGCGCAGTGGGTTAAGACGGGCGCCCCATGTTCAGAGGCCTTAGTCCTCGATGCGGTTGTCCCGGTTTCAATTCCAGCCTGAGAACATTTGCCGAATGTCTCTCCCCTGCTTCTCTCCCCTTTCTATAAGCCTGTCCACTTTCAATAAAGGCCACTGTGGCCACAAAAACCTTTAAAAAAGAAATAAATTAAAAGACCTCGCCAATGTGACAGAACAGGCTGTACCGGAGCAAAAACTTCAACAGATGCATTAAATAACACAGGCAAATGGTCCGAGATCCAAATTTCTGTCACTTCCACATTTAAACCATGGGACAACACCAAATCCAGTGTGTGTCCCTTTTCCTGGGTAGGACCAGATACAGCTTGAATAAGGTTAAATTAACTAAGAATATGAAGAAAATCCTTAACCAAGGGCTTAGAAACACAGCAAACATGAATATCAAAATCCCCAACAATTAAAGCACGGTCAGCATTAAGAACAAGACAAAGTCCGAAAAGTCTTTGATAAATGTATTGTTAATCTTAGGTGGCCGATAGATTACTGCACATAAACACCAATTTGAATTTCGATAAGCTGGGACTCAAAACTCAAGTACACATTTGATGGAGTATTACGGCAGCAAAATCGAGATTTCCAAATAGAACCCAAACCTCCCCCTTTACCAGACAACCAAGGGGTGCTGAGAAATGCACAGTCCGCCAGGAGAATTGCAAAGAACGGACCTGACTCACCATCATGAAGCCAAGTTTCCGTAAGAAACATGAAGTCCAACGCTCGTGTCTCAAAAAAGTATTTGAGTAAAAAGGTTTTATTTGAGAGAGACCTGGTATTCAGAAGTGCCATCTGAAGGGCAGACCCGTTCCTTTTCAACGAGCTCACGTGCTCCAAAATCCAAAGATTAGAGAAATGCACTCGATGTTTTCAGATTCATGAACAGCGGGGACACGGGGTCACAACTGGCGAAAGGAGATGACTTGCAAGAGCAGATCCAGGAGGTTCTAGCGGGACAAAAGACGCTTCGAGCAGCAAACAACACCGAACGCCTGGAAGGGACTCCGAGCAGCACCACGAGAGGAGCGCAGGTTGGCCCTAAGCCTCACCAACACACTGCCCCACCTCCCTCTTTTCCTCAAACGCCTCTTCTGGGGAACAGCCCATAATGTGTGGCGCAGGTACACAGAAACAGATGAAAGGAATGTATGAGGCTGAGATAAATAAAGGTTTAAATCTCTATGATTTTCCTCAAAACGCTCATAAGTCTCTTTGATGTTTAAAAGTGACTGGCGATCATAAACCAGCTGAACAGGAACATTTTGGCAATAAAAAAACTGAGAAAATAACACTAAAAGTTCAGAAGGCCTGGGCAGACGCCAAGCCATGCACAATGCTGGCGCCAATTATGTCTTCAAGATGATCATGCTTTTAAATCTGTGGGGGAGGAATGGGAATGTGGTTTATGTGGGGTAATTTTTAATCTTTAAAGCACTTTGTGTTGCAATTTTTTGTATGAAAAGTGCTTTATTAATAAAATTTGATTGATTGATTGATTGATTGATTGATGTTATCAGTGCAAATTTTCCATTTATCGGGATCTTATCTACAGACCGTCAAGGTAACATTTGTTTATAAGGCACACTTTCAAAGACCCAACTCAACCAAAGTGCAGTACATATAATAAAATAAAAACATAAAACAAGATCAAAATATGAACAAAGTTACAATAAATGTAAAACAAATTTGCTCAACGGCATTTAAAAGCCAGGTCATAAAAGTGTGTTTTAAAACAGACTTAAAAATATTGAGTGTCTCTACAACTCTTATATACAGGGGGAGGTTGACAAGAGTGTTGGCGCGCACACAGAAAAGGTACCGTCACCACTAGACTTTAACCTAAAGGTGTCATGATTTCAGTTGCTCTTCTGACCCACATACAGAAAACAAGTACAAAAGTCAAAAAGATTTTAAAAGTTTATTGAAGGATTTGTAGATGGGGACAGAAACCAGGGAGGACCTTCTGGGGACTGGAGGCAGGAGGCTCTGGAGGGAGATAAGTAAAATAAGGTGAGATCCAGGATAGACGATTGAACAGTTGGTTTGTTTAGGTAGCTTACTGTTGATGGATATCCAAAGAGGGGAGAGGAGTCCAGGCTGTCTGTGATGACTGAGGCTGAAAGATCCAGATGAGTGGCTCGCCGGAGGTAAGTGGTAGAGGGCGAAGGGGCAGAGGCAAAGACCAGGAAAAAAGCCTAGTTTATACTTCTCCATGTACGTTGGAATGGAGAGATGCAACGCCATTATCTGTCAACGCAAGGTCTCTCTGTGACCTACGCAAGGACGCACGGAGTAGAGCCCAATTTTTTAACTATCCGAAGGACGAAATGGAGATCGCACGCCTGTGATTGGTCAGCTCAACAACAGCCATCATTTCTGGCTTGAAGCTACTTGCTTTAAATTTGTCAACAGTGTCGGTGTTGACAGAATCGTTGAAATATTTTGCAAAAGCAGACATGAAGCAGATTGAGGAACGTCTGGCAGAAGAAGTCCGAAAATGTGAACATTTGTACAAATCTTCACTAAAGGAATACAAAGATGCTCAGCTGACTTTCAACTCCTGGAAGGAATTTGCAGGAAACTTAGGATTGGAGGTGGACGAAGCAATGGAGGAAAATGAGGGACAGATTTGTCCATTTGAAAAAGACTTTAAAGAGCAGAGTGCTGATGCTGGCTACCGCAAAGTCCCCACTTTTTAAATTTTTCTGTCCTGGTTGGAGCCGCACATAAAGAAGAAGTGTGTTTTTTCACCTGCATGTTTGTTTTGTAACTGATAATAAAGACCCAGATTTGTCTTGAATTTCACTTTGTTTTTTCAAAGTTTTCCTTGTGCTTGTTTAGCACCAGTTTTTAAAGTAATCGCAGCACTCTAAAAAGGCTATATTATCATTTGGCACCATGCTCCATAGACCACTGCTGCTTTTGGCATTATAATCCCTGGCCACTACAAAAACAACAGCAGCTAATTGGACTGTGGTCAATGTGCTCTGCATAAACATCAGCTACTTTTGGCATTATCATCAGTGATCACTACAGAATCAATAGCAGCTATTTGCACTATGTTCAATGTGCTCTTCATAAAAACCTGCCACTTTTGGCATTATAATCACTGATCACTATAAAGAGAATAGCAGCGTTTATAGGCTGAAGTAAATATTGTCGTCGACCAGAGACTCCAATAGTAGGCAGACCCGTCAGAAAAGGCCTGCGCCCCCTGCTGTCCTGGCGGAAAATTGCTTTGCATCACTGACACTCCGACGGAGAAGTATAAATGGAAAACGTCTACGTTAATACGTCTGCATGTGAGTGCAAACTTGCTGACGGAGAAGTATAATCCAGATTTAAGGCTGCAGGTTGACTGACGTGAAATGGAATCCAGAGGCTCGAAGAACGAGGAACAGGTCACAGAGGAACCTTGGAAAACAGCCCAGGATACATTTATCATCAGGTAAAATCAAATGTTAAATCAACAGTGCTTCAGAGTTTCACAGGGACTTAGAGGGGAAGAGGTACCATGGAAGGCAAAACACTCAGGTGTTGAATGTCAGTCAGTCAGCTCCTTAAGAAGCCTGCCTGATCAGGATGATGATGAGCGTTGGAGCGCAGGTAAGCAGCAGCAGGAAACCACCCTCCAGCACAGGTAGATGGATCTTACTCTGGTGTCGCCATTTGGAGGAAAAACTCAGAAGGCACAACAAACAGACAACCCAGACATCCTGACAGGAGGATGGGACCCTGTTGGAGCATGTTTAATTCCAAAGTTCTGCCAAATAAGAAGGAACCTAACCATGCAGAGCTTTAAACCAGCAAACTAAATCTAATGGGGAGCCAATGAAGAGCAGCCAACACAGGAGTGATATGACCCCATCGTCTCTTCTCTGTGAACACTTGAGCAGCTTCATTTGAGCGAGTTGCAGGCACTGAAGGGACAACTGATCCAGGCCAGAGTAAAAAGAGTTACAATAATCAAATTCTGGACATAATGAAAAGATTTATAACTGCTTTAAAATCATTCCTCAGCAGGTAAGGCTTAACCTGTTTAAGGACCCTCAGATGGAAGAACACATTTTTTTACCACTGCACTGATTGGCTTGCCAGACTTGAATGAACTGTTAACAATCACCTCTAGATCAAAAGCACTTATCACACTGTGGGCTTGTCCTCTGATTGCCGCTTTCTCTTATCTGGATATTAGATAACTTAGTGAAGAAATGTATCTTCTCATCCATCTCTTTAACTTGCCTGAGGTTTCACATAAACATCAGGGTCAAAAGGGAACTGTTGCTGTACGCCGTACAGTGTGGAATAATTCCACCAGACATTTCTAGGTTGGTAAATGAATCACATCTAACACATTTTTATATCCATTGACCTGAGTCACTTAGTTGTACTGTGTAATAGAGATAATTAGGTATGGAGCTTTAATCTGAAATAGGAATCAGGATGTTTCAGATGACAAAATGAGCAGATTGGCTGAAATGAGTTCAGCCAATCTAATGACTGACTAATGTTCAATCATTTGTCAGTCTTTTCTTACACAGACAGCACTGCTCTTTTAATGGGGATCATGTCCCATTGGGTTGATTTCTAGATCAATGACAGTAATGTGCTCATAGAGAAAAAGAAAGGCCTTGAGTTACTCTCATGTTTCACTGCCTTGGGAGTAGGCTTCAAAGTAGACAGTTGAGCCTAGGTCAATCAAATTTGTACACCAGAGACATACTAATATATATATATATATATATATATATATATATATATATATATATATATATATATATATATATATATATATATATATATATATATATATATGACAAAAAGGTAAAATTTTTACAAGACAAAACCAGAAGCTGTTGCTCTTTTCTTTAAGGAAATACAAGAGAGATCCATGGAACCTTTGGTTTGAACTCCACAATCACATTCACACGTAGCTCTTTTAACCTATTCATCTTTTAGCCAGTTGCTAAGCCAACCTAACTTGTTAACATCTGAATGTAAAACTGACCGTTTCTTATTAATATTGGGCAACCCTTAGCATCCTCCTCATGGAACAATACTACAACTACAATGGCTTTAGTCAGAGGCTTCTAAGTTTAGCTGAAACACATACTGCTACAGGAGATCTTTCCTGCACACAGCCGTCAGGATCTAGAACAACTCCTTGACGATAGTATGAGCTTCAACAATACTTAATTACTCTCTGCGACCAATAAAGCATTTTTGAATGGAATTCCTCTGAACAATAGAGGGAATATTTGTTGATTAACACTGCGACGGGTGCGCAAATGGTTGACACCAAACTTTTACATTACTCCATGGTTCCTAGTTATTATTTGTAGTTATCTTGCACCTGGAGTGTTGGTTAGCTATTTTAGCTTGTTTGCTAGCCAAGGCTTACTTGATGTGAAGGTATCACTGCAGATTGTTGCATTTTTAATCATTTGCTCGTTCCAATCACTTCGTCTGATCAATGGCAACCAAAGACATCTTTTGTTTGCCTTGAAAGCGGCGAAGTGACAGATAACATGTTTGTTGTTTTTATCAAAGCGACCAACAGCACAATACATAATTTCATCTCTTTCTGCAGACTACACGTGCAGCAGAGCAGGGAGTGACGTAGACCTATAATCCCTAAGAGACATTAACAAGGAAACAACAGATCGTCTCAGACCCAAACTGCACTGAAAGCAGCGCGGGTTAAATTGTTGAAATGCGCTAACGCTTTCATTTTGATAGCCCTAATATATATTTCTTCTTAAACGTAGACAGAGTGTCTGCCTCCCAGACTAAAACTGGGACCTTGTTCCACAGGAGTGGAGCCTGATAGCTGAAACACTTGCCTCCCAGGTGTTTCTAAAACTAACCTGGCTTGGTTAGTATTAGCATGGATGTATTGGTATGGCCCCCCAGGCCCACCCATTGGCGCTGGGCCTGTGCAGACAGCTTATAAACCTTGCTGTTTCTGTCATCAGGAATGGGTCAGAATTCCAGCAAGCTGTTCTGACAAGAACTCTGATTTAATTTACGTTCAGACAGTGAGAAAAAACTTGTGTATTTCTTATCTTTCTCTTTACATTATATTTATTTTTGTTTGATGAGCTGAAATATTTCAGTGTAGCAAAATGATCAAGAAGAGAAGAACGGAATCAAATATATATTAACTGCCCTGTATGGCACGGATCTCCTTTATCCTCTCATCAGCTCCTTACTGTCACTGGCTGTGGTCTGCCTCTGGTTCCCTCTGTCTTTTGCCGTTGGTTTGTATAGTTTTGCATTAGAGTGCATTCTATAAGGAAATAAGATCATGTTTTAATTCTTTGCTTCTTCTGTACAACAGAGGGTTTGACCAGTGGTACCCTTACTTAACCAGTGAAGCTGTAGTGTAATTACATTCAGATCTGTGTCGGTTCTTTCTTTAGAGTCCATGTCTTTTTCCAGTCCCTCTGTGTTGTTGTCCTGCATGTTTTAGATTTGTCTGTACTCCAACACACCAGATCCAAATAATGTAAGTACCTCCTCAGCATGTCATCTAGTGCTGCAGGACCCGTGAACTACCCATTGATCTATGGGAGGTATGGTGAACAGAGTCACACCTACAGGGGGCGCAGTGGGCCAGTATGAGATTCATGTAGTATACTACTTTTTTCACTGTATAATGGTATTTACAAAAAAATTAAAAGCATAAAATAATTTTCCTGTCGTTTACTTAAAACAGAAATTTAAGAATTACCCATACTGCTACTAAAGTATCAGATTACCACAGTTAAAATAACTATCTATAACTTGTATTATTTTTATGTCAATACATTGATTTTAGCAAAAACAGTAGCAGTGGAATTCAGTAGTTGGGCTTTCTGCTGATGTTAACAGACATAGGGACTTTTACGACAGGAAATATTTTCAAACAGCTGAATCTCTTTCAATCCAATCCATTCTTGTATGTATGCACATAGGAAATTATAGTATACAGTAGTCACATGTGGCCTACAGGCCTTTACTTTAACTTATTTGATTTAAAAGATAATGGTCAATTTATTTAGGATTCTATAAAAGACAAAATACAAAGCTTCCACTTTTTAGGTTGAAGACATCATTGGAAGCTGAAATAAACTTGTCACACTATTGTGAATTTGTACATCATTTTGGTTGTGTATGAAAACTTGAAGATATCGTCTCAACTAGCACTGTAGCATACACTGTTTGATCAGCACATATGACTTCCGTTGATCCTTTAATACAAAATGAAACAAGCAGGTAACATTATGGAAGAAACTATATAGCCAAACATAACACAGCAGAACACCTTTGATCCCAGCATACTGTTGAAACTAGAATTTAACATACACAGACCAAAAATAAACATTCCCTTTTTGTTCTCACTGTCTGAAGTTAAATTGGACCAGACTTCTCTTGTTTCAGGTCAGTTAGAATTTCTAAAATTAGTTCTATTTGCTAAATGCCAGAACAATAATCTATTACCTCTGCCAAGGAGGTTATGTTTTCGCCAGGGACATAGTGACATAACTCAAAACGTAGATGGATTTGGATGACATTTTCAGGAAACATTGAAAGTGGGACCAGGAACAACTGTTTAGATTTTAGGGATGATCTGGAACACTGTTGATTACCTCTTTATACAGTGAGGGAAAGCCCAGATGATGATGTCATGGCTTTGGAAACTCCTGATAGGTTAACGGAGACATTTGAGTTGAATGGAGGCTCACCTGTTGATGTGTTTTAAGGCCAAACCTGGAATAATACTTGGAGTTCAAAGGCAATGCTTCCAAATATACAATGTGGTTAGCATTAACATTAGCAAATAAACTTCTGACATTTTCCTTTTCTCAATATTGCGGCATTTGGTAAATACAAATGATATTGGTAATTCTAGCTGACCTAAAACAAGAGACGTTTGGTCTGATTTTACTTTAGACCGTGAGAAAAAAATCTTTATGTTTTTTCTTTTGATTGTATGAAAATGTCTGGTATCAACTGTTCATAAACTATTCAGAATGAGAGCCCATTTGATGCAACACATGCTTCAAAGATGTGTCAGAACTTAATCATCATTCATTTTCCCTTGCTTAATGTGTGTTTTTCAATATGCCTCCATATCTGACAAAAAACTCTGTGGGCTATGATTCTGTCTGAACTGGCTCCCATTTTTTGCTTCTGTCAGTGGGCTCCAGGGCAGCTGTGGCTACAATGTACCCTACTTCCATCAGTTTGTGAATCTGTGAATGAATGGATGAATGACTGAATGTAGAGTGAAACACTTTGTGGTCCTTTGGACTAGATAAAGCTAACACATGCTAGCTGAAGGAGATGAGCGGGTAAAATGTTATCACTGGGAACACGTCTCGTCTCTGACTCAGTCTATCAAAACTCACTTTGACTGGTCTTTGTTTGAGGAGTACTTAAATTTTTACAAAACCTTTTATATTTTGAACAACATGGGAAATCTGTTGTGTTTAGTTTTGTACACCTGTGATTAGATTTAAATCATTTTAAAACTCGCTGAAAGCTTGATCCTTTTTACAGTAGAAGCACTGAACTGATGGTGTACCTTCCCACTTACTGTACCAGTACTGTGTATAGCAGTTTATTATACATGAAGCCATGTGGCTATACTAGGGAGATAAACACAGCAATTAACTGTTGCGGGAATATTCCAATGTAATTAGGATTTTATTACATGTTCTCTGTCTAGTGAATGTATCTAGGCCAAGATGACAAGTGAGGGGAAGCAAGCTTGTTGTTCCAGCATAATGTTTCTAATAAAGATGTATCAGATCACCGGAGAGACAAACACCAGAGCTGCAAGATATTTACGAGACGTTCTGATCTGGATTGACTGCTTCATGCTTTACTATCAGACTGCTGGACGTGGTCTGCGCTGTGATTGACATGTTGACAGCCGAGCTGCTGCAGCTGCAGCTCCTATGTGCGGCACACAGACAGCCAGAAAGATGGAGCGCAATAGCGACGTGAGCTCCATTGCCTCAGACGGAGGCAATTTTGAAGTTGAGGATTTCTCTCCACCTCCTTCACCAGAGGAAAGAGAGGAAAGGGAGGAAGGTTCTGTGGAGCCGATGGCTCGCGAGCTGCCCAGGGCAACAGATCCGAGCCTGCAGCGGCATCGCGACATATAATGGGGCCCATCTCTGAGTGGTACATTGCTGTTAGCCAAAGCTAAAGCTAAATTTAGATTATCTCGAGTAATATTGTGTGACTCAGCCTCAACAAGTGCACCTGCGGCCATTGTACCTCATTGTCTGCAACAGAAAATGGATGTTGCAAAGAGGTGCCCAAGGTATAAATCAAAGTGCACAAAAAAAAGCTCATTATCCATTTACCGATATCAGTTCATTCCTTTGTCATAGGCAATGTCCAGATGTCAGCGGGAAAGGCTATGCTAAAGAATCTAACTAAATGCTAGGCTAATAAATCACTAACCTGATAAATGCTGTAAACACTCGCCAGAGGTGTGGCCTAGACTGGGCTTGTTTTTTTATACTCCACAGCAGCAGGAAAGCTAACGTCAGTTACCACCCACTGACGTCGAAAACCCAAGCTGAGGCAGTAGCGATGCCCGATTCAATTTCCAGTGCTGTGTAACGTTTTGACCTGAAGAGGGCACTCCACTAACGGTTTTTGGTAAAAAAAATTGTCTGGTCAGGATGCCTCCTGGACGCCTCCCTGGTGAGGTGTTTCGGGCACGTCCCACCGGGAGGAGGCCCAGGGGAAGGCACAGGACCAGCTGGAGGGACTATGTTTCTTGGCTGGCCTGGGAACGCCTTGGGATTCCTCCCAAGGAGCTGGCCCAAGTGGCTGGGGAGAGGGAAGTCTGGGTGTCCAAGCTTAAGCTGCTGCCCCCGCGACCCGACCCCGGATATGCGGAAGAAAATGGATGGATGGATGGGTTAAAAAATGAATATATGTACTAAATTACAAAAAATAATGACCAGACATGTAGATAGCAAAACTAGACACTCATTTATACAGTTTATCCGCTAAAAAAAGTTGATTTGGGGGTGAGTTGCACTTTAAGCTGTTAGATCAGGAAGGTTGGGTAGGGAATTCATGGCAACCCTGTTCCCTCCATGTTTCTGGCCAGACATGTTTGAATTAAATACTTAAACAACGTCTTAGGAAGAAGAAAGACTCAGTCTTCTTTTATTTTGGAACCCTGAAGTATTTTCGACCATAACAAAACATGCCACCCAATATATTACTGCAGGAAACCAATGTAAACATCGTACAGCAATTCAACTTTTTGAAAGTGTTTATTATAATTGGATGAGCACTTTGCCATCCATCCATCCATCCATCCTCTGGGTCTCCTCCTGGTGAGACCTGCCTGGAACACCTCACCTGGGAGGTTTCCAGAAGGCATCCTAACCAGATGCCTGAGCCACCTCAACTCCTCTTGATGTGGAAGAGCCCAGACAGCCTGCAGAGGAAACTAATTTCAGCCGCTTGTATGTGTGATCTTGTTTTTTCGGTCACTACCCAGAGCTTGTGACTGTTGGCCACCAAATGAATCCCCTCAACACCTAGGCTGCGCCAAGAAATCCTGTACATAAAAGTTATCATCAGAATCGGTGACAAAGGGGCAACCTTGGCGGAGTCCAACTCTCACCGGAAATATGCCAGGCTTACTGCTGGCAAGGCGAACCAAGCTCTGACACTGGTCGTACAGGGACTTAACAGGCCTTATCAACGGTCCTGGTACCCCATACTCCCGGAGTACCTCATACAGTACTCCCCAAGGGATACAGTCCATTGCATTCTCCATGTCCACGTAACACATGTAGACATGTTCCTCCTAGATCCGAGGTTCAACTATCAGACTTTTATAAAATCACTTTTACATGGCTATTTCCATTTATCTCAACAGTAGGTGAGGGCTAGTTCATTTCAACCATTTAAAGTGTCATTGATAAAGTTGCTGTTGAGGTGGTTACAAGTTGCCCACAGTCTGCTGTTAAGTTGTGTTTGTAGGGTTGTTCCCTGAGGAAACAAGAATAATTTGCTTTGCAAAAGCCCCTTAAAAACAATTAAATACTAACAAAAAAAGCCCAGATTACTTGGTTTAAGATAATGCTGTCTGTCTCAGAACATCCTCCGGTTAACCTCTCACACACACTTATATACGATTTGGCCCCATGTTGGTCCGTGCTTGTTTGTGATGAATACAGCATTTGTGGCCAGGGTGTCGGCTTATTTCTGCTCAGTTGCCTGCACAGGCTAAGCTTAAGCCTTGTGGTGCTGATAATGGCAGCTGGGAAAGGAGTGGAGGACTGAATGAAAAGCAGTGGGGGTGGTGAGTAGCTGCAGATCTAGTCACTCTGTCCTGCCATGGCTGTATTTACCATCCTTCTGTGTCCTGCAGTGTCACTCGAGGGGGGCACACTGCTCTGCCTCACTGCTGCTCTGTTTACAAGTGTAAGGGCTTATTTTTCTCTACAAACCAAGGCTGTCTGCATACAAAAGTGACATTTGGTGCGCTGGAGTAAGCATTTACCACCTGGCTTTTTCGGGGTTGTAAAATTGCCTGAAAACCCACACAGTTGCTGAAAGAAAAGGTATTCTTCCTAAAAGCTGTAAAAATGGGGACCAGAGACTTTCAGCATTTCAAGATTTAGAAAATGTCAAAGCGCATTATTTGTACTGCTGTACATCACACACTTACAAAGTTATTAGGGAGAAACTGTTATTTGAAAGAATGTCATGTTCACATCAATCTATTAATTATGAATGTTAGCATGAAACAAAATGTCAGGCTTTGTCTGTACCATGAAACTAAGCAAACTAAATGAACTCTATTATTTCTGCCAACAACGTTCACATATCCATTCAGAATTATGCTAGTAGCTACTAAAAAGATGTTGAACAAAGTGCAACTTGACATTTAACCAATTATTAGGCCGGTGAGCAACTTGTGCACAAGCTGAAAAGCTCAAACATATATAACAATAATACTGAAGCTGAGTTAGGAAAAGGCTGGGTTCGTTTCATCAAACCTGCAGTCCAACATGTTGGTCGTGGTGAAGCTATAGTCTAAGGCTGCTTTGTCTATTCAGGATCTGGGAAACCTGCTGTAACTGAAGTATATATGGATTCTGTTCTCTGGCAGAAAACCCTCAAACAGAGTATCTGGCCCCAAAATCCTCCATTCATTGCCAGCCATCACAAACGCTGATAGCAGTTGTTATTGGGTTTATGAGTTAATTACTTTTCACATGGGGCCATGATCATGTTTGGACTGATTGAGTAAGTTTTTTCAGTGCATGAATGTCATATATCTGGTACCTGTCATGAGTGATTTTATGTATATATCGTCTAATGTCTAAGGATAGAAGTTGTTGATTTCTAGGGGACAGAAGGAGAAAAGTGTCAGGGCAGAGCTATGCTTGGTGCATATTGTCCCTCTGAGGCAGCATGTGCTGTAGATGTTCAAGAAGGGATGAAGCAATGTGCTGATGGCCTTTCAACCAATTGAACCACTCTATCTAAAACTTTTTTGTCATGTCTGTACACCTGCCATACCAGGATATCAGACACCCTGTTAGGAGACTGTTTTACACCTTCCGAGGCATGTGGGCTTTTTTCATAACCCTCAAGAAGTTGGGGCTTTGGTGGGCGGTTCCTATTGCACCAAGTGTTACTTATGAAATCATGGAAATTTCTGAGTTTTCTTTCACAAATTTAATTTCCCAAATTTATCAGAGATTAGAATTTTTCTTGATATGTGAAATTAATCTCAAAATCTTTTGGCAGAAATTTACTCAATTTTTTTTCTTTGATCTACAACGGCCCTGCACCAAATTGAACAATTTAACATGACATTACACAATTTTAAAACTCCACTTGCTAAAAATAATATATGCAAAATCTCTGTTAACATTTAATGTGATTCTATAAGGCATTCAATAGGTAATGTGTATGTAACATGTGATAAGGCAAGGCAAGGAAAGGGAATTTTATTTGTATAACACACTTTCAATAACAAGGTAATTCAATGTGCATTACACGATTAAGGGGTAAAATAAAAATAGGAGTAAAACACAGACAAAGGCATATAAAGTAAAAGCAGCAATAAAGCAAGAAGCCCACACAAAACATATGATACAATAAAGCATTACTCAAAGGCAGCTATAAACAAATAAGTTTGTAGTTGTGATTTAAAAGAACTCTGGGGGGTTTGCATAGTATCAGTAGATCTTCAACATACTTTGGTGCTAAGCCATTCAATTATTTATAAACTAGTAAAATTATTTTAAAGTTTATTCTCTGAGCTACAGGGAGACAGTGTAAGGACTTTAGAACTGGGGTGATGTGCTCTACTTTCCTAGTTCTAGTGAGGATGCGAGCAGCAGCATTCTGGATCAGCTGCAGCTGTCTAATTGACTTTTTAGGCAGACCTGTGAAGACGTTGTTGCAGTAATCAATCCGACTAAAGATAAATGCATAGATTAGTTTTTCGAGGTCCTGTTGCGACATCAGTCTTTTAATCCTAGAAATGTTCTTCAGGTGATAGTAGGCTGACCTTGTTATTGCCTTTATGTGACTGGAGGTTCAGGTCTGAGTCCATAACTACACATACATTCCGGGCCTGATCAGTAGTTTCTAGCTGTATTAACTGAAGCTGTGTGCTGACTCTTGATCGTTCCTTTTTGGGTCCAAAAGTAAATACTTCTGTTTTGTTTCAGTTCAGCTGGAGAAAGTTATGGCTCATCCATCCATTGATTTGCTCGATGCATTTACTTAGGGTATGGGTGGTTTGAAAGTCAACTGGTGACATTGTAATGTAGAGCTGAGTATCATCTGGATAGTTATGGTAGTTAATCTTATTGGTTGTTATAATCTGGGCTAGTGGGAACATGTAGCTATTAAATAAGAGGGGCCCAGGATGGAGCCCATATTTACATCTAGCCAGGTTTCAGATAAAAAACGTCATGTATTTTATCTTCAGTGACTTTCGTGATAAAGACCTAACATTTAATAAAGCTAACTTAAGTGGTTTGATAATTGGTACCAGAACTTTCTGACAGGTGATCAATTTAAGATTTGTTTTATTAAAAGAGCGTTTGCCTTTAGTTTTTTGTTTTCTCTTGCTTGTAATGACTTGATAGATTTTTTTTGGGGTGGCCGGACGACTTCTGGAAGATGGTGGGATAAAATTACTGTCCGGTTCCCTTGTATATCAGATGTCTATTATTACCAGTTGGGGCATGGGCGGAATACATCAAGTGTTAGTCCCAGAGGCCTGATGTAGTTCAAGTTTCTGTGTTAGTTGTGACCCAATTCTAATTTGGGCTTTCAGTCTATCTGAGAAATCTCTAAACGGAGAGTCATTAGGTGTCGATGAGTCTGATTACATTGGAATACTTGAAGGACACTTTACTGAGCAATGTACATTGTTGCTCGCTGCTGGAAATGTTTGTTCTCTGTCAGTCCTTGCAGCTGTCTGGGCTGGTGATGTCACTTGATTTGTGGGGGGAAATGTTTTTCTCTGAAAGTATCCACAGGCCGTGCTTCAAGGTCAACTCTCGGGTGTTTTATCAAGTGTTTATTCAGATAACAGAAAATATTTGAGGTCAAGAGTCTCAGTCCAGCTCTTTTAAGATAATGTTGGTTTACCTTGAACAAGTGCTTTGCAAATCCAAATATTTTAAAGTTATTAATAAATGGGATCGATTTTTCAACAGATTTTCTCTTCAACCATTTATGGAGCATGCAAAGTCTCCTGTACCTTTTATCATTTCTTTCAGGGACTGGTCCGCTAATAAAGATATTTAGGTTAAGTCCTTCAAGTCTCTGTAGCAGATCAGAGTAGTCTGTTTTGAGAATTTCTGAATGTTTTTTTTTGCTAAATCAGTTGCATCTATGTGGATAACAAGCTTTTCCAGTTTAGGGTGTTGTTCTAAAATTGTCTGGATTTTTTCTGATATTTCCCTCACTGTATTATTGAGACACCCTGGACTTGGTCATCACGTATGGCCTGTCCACCAGTGTGTCCTCTGTTGTTGACTTGGCTGTCTCTGACCACAACTGAGTGTTTTTTAACATCATATCATTTAACCCCAGAAGTGGCTGCAGGTTTTCCTGGAAGTTTTTCAAAAGATTCCTCCTATTGTTTTACCTGCCCCCTGTGATTTTGTTGTCAATGATTTTAACAGTAGGCTTCAGTCTGCTCTAGACCTGCTTGCTCCACTACAAGAAAAACGTTTATACTCAAAAGTTGCATCGCTGTGGAGAAATGAAAACCTAAAAAAACAAAAGAGAAAGTGTAGGGCGACAGAGAGAAAGTGGAGGAAAAATAAAACCACAATAAACCGTCAAATATACACAGAACTTCTAAAAATCATACAATAATGCAGTTAGAAACTCAAGAAATGCATATTTTTCCAAAATCATTTCAGAACATAAAAATAATCCCAAGATTCTATTTTCCACCATTGACAAACTTTTTAACTGTTCTGCTAATGCATTTCAGAAAGCCCCCTCAAACACTTTATGTGATGAGTTTGCAGACCACACTTCGGAGGGAAGGTAGACACCATCAGATGTAATATTTTATCTTCTCAAAGTAACATGCTTTTAGACAAATCTGAGCGTGTGTCTTTATCAGAGGAAATACTGGACAGTTTTGTTCTGGTAGAAGCTGAGATCCTTGACAAAGTTTTCTCCTCAGTGAGGCCCACCACAAGTCTTTTGGACCCAATTCCCACTTTCTTTTTTAAGCCATTTTACGTATCTTTTAGAGATGAGATTTTAACCTTGATGAATTGCTCCCTTCAGACGGGGGTCTTCCCTGCCACCTTTAAACAGGCGGTAGTGAGGCCCCTGTTGAAGAAGAGCAATTTATATTGTAATGATTTGAAAAATTATAGACCAGCATCTAACTTACCATTTTTAAGGTGAACCACAGCACAGAGCTGGCCCTTTTGAAGATTTTAAACGATTTTAGATTAAACTATGATGCACAGAGGGTGACAGTGCTGGTTCTACTGGATCTAAGCGCTGCCTTTGATACAGTGGACCACACTATTGTTTTAACCTGTCTAAAACAGATTGGCCTCTCTGGTGCTGTTCACAAATGGTTCACATCCTATCTCACAGAGAGGACTTTTACGGTAAGTTTAGACACCTGCTCTTCTAGGGTCCACAGGATTTCATGTGGTTTCCCCCAGGGTTCGATTTTAGGCCCAGTGCTTTTTAACCTTTATATGCTCCCTCTTGGCAGCATCATCAGAAGACATGGAGTCAACTTTCACAGTTACGCTGATGATACACAGTTGTACATCTCCATGTCTCCCAATGACACATGGCCAATGGATACACTTTTTAACTGCATTTTAGACATCAAATACTGGATGGCAGAAAACTTTCTCCAGCTCAACCTGGATAAAACTGAAGTTTTAGTCATCGGTCCTGAGGCTCAGAGAGGGAAACTTTTACCAAAACTACAATCACTGTCTTTTAATCCTTCTTTGCAAGTGAACAACCTGGGCGCAATTTTTGACTCTGAGCTGACTTTTATCCCTCATATTAAAAACATTATTAAAATAGGTTTTTATCATCTAAAGAACATTGGCAGAGTCCGCCCCATTCTTTCCCGAGCTAATACAGAGACACTGATGCTTTTATCACCAGTAGAATTGATTACTGTCATGCCCTGCTTTCTGGTGTTCCCAAAAAGAGTATATCAGGTATCTTTCAGAACTGCTTGTACCTTATGAATCCTCGCGGTCTCTGCGCTCCCTTTGGCAGCCATCTCCTTGTCATCCCAAAAGTCAGAACACACACTCATGGCTAGGTATCTTTTAAATATTATGGCCATCACCTCAGGAACAGGTTGCCGGAGGAACTCAGAGCCACAGAGAACGTTCATGTTTTTAAGAGCAGGCTCAAGACTCACCTTTTTAACCTAGCTTTTAACTGATTACCATTCATTATTGTTTGTTTAATTGCTCTGTATGTTTTAATTGATTAAATGTTATCAATGTTTTATATTTTTTCTTATCACATGTATTCCAGTTATTTTTATACTTTAATCTGTTATTTTAATCTTCCCTCCCGTCTTTCCTCTATGGGAGCCCTCTGCCTCGGGAGCAGCGGTCGCCTGTGGCTGCCTGGGTGCTTTCCAGGTAGCGCTTGGGTTGAGGTGGGGGTCTTGGCCTTGCCTCCACTGGCTGCTGCTGCTGATGTGCTGCTGCCGGTGCAGATGGCTCCTCCGATGGCGTTTCGTTACCTGGCTCAACTGTACTCAGCCCTAAGTCCGTGTAATTTTTACTTTTAAGTGAATGTGCATGAGGGTTGGTTTGGAGGGAGGGGGTTATAACTGTGATCATGTTTTTAATTCTTTAAGGGAGGAATGGAAATGTGGTTTTATGTGGGGTAATTTCAATCTGTAAAGCACTTTGAGATGCAATTTTGTATGAAAAGCGCTTTATAAAGATTGATTGATTGATAGAGCTGATAACGCTAGTGTTCTGGCTACAAAAATCTTGGATACCATTGATTGATTCGTCAAGTATGATGATAACTTTTGCTGGGGGGGGGGTCTTGCTTTCTTATGTGTCCACTTTATGTGGATGGATTTCTCCTGGGGACTTTGACTGGTCCTAGGGGCTGTGTTGTCTTTCGGGGAGCTGAGGGCTGCAAATCTGTTTCTCAGCAGTATTCCAGAGGGTTGCAATGATTAGGTTTCAATGACTCTAAGGTCGGCAACAACTCCAGACAGCAGACAAACAGTTTTTCCTTTTTTTAAAATGATTTATTGAGAAGTGGAAAGTCAGAAGGGAACTGGAGGGTCGTCTCGGGTAAAGTCTGTGATGAGACAATGATCCTAAATGAAAGATCGAGGAACCCAGTTATGTTCCTCTGGGCCGTATCTCTTCCAGTCGACCAAATACTGGCGAGGACGCACATATAGGATGCGGCGGACCGTGTAAGAGGGATGCCCATCAATGACCCGGGCTGTTGGAAGGGGTTTGGCCGGAGGGCACAGATGACTGGTGAGGACTGGCTTAATTTGGGAGACATGAAACAATGGGTGAACGCAGAGATGAAACGGGAGCTTTAGTTTTACAGGGGACTGGCTAATGACGCAGTCAATGGGAAAGGGACCGAGAAACCTGGATGAGAGTTTTCTGGAATATGATTTTAGGGGAAAATCTTTTGAGGACAGCCAAACCTGCTGTCCCGGGATGTAAAGTGGGACTGGTTTACGTTTTCTGTCAGCAATGATTTTATTCTGTGTTGAGGTACGTTGTAGGGCTGCTTTGGTGTTGTTCCAGATGCGGGGGATGAAGTGGATGTGAGTACGAACCGAGGGGAACCACTGGGTCGGGGAGTGATGATGGCAAGAGAGGTGGTTGGTATCCAAGGGTTATTTCGAAGGGGGAAAGGCCAGTAGCTGAGGAAATATGAGAATTGTGAGAGTATTCAGTCCAAGGCAGATGGGAACTCCAGGAGGTAGTATTTTGGTTACAGAGACAACAAAGGATATTTTCGTTTTCTTTGTTCAATTGCTCGCACTGACCGTTAGTTTGGGGATAAAATTCGGATGACAGATGTGATTTGGCTCCTAATGCTGAACAAAACTCCTTCGCACTTGGGAGATGAATTGTTGGCCACGATCAGAAGCGATTTCAGATGGTATGCCTTGAAGACGGAACACATAATGGATGAGTAATCTGGCTGTTTCTGCTAAGGATGGAATATTTAAAAGGGCAACAAGATGACAGGCTTTAGAAAAACAATCAATTACGGTTAAAATGACATTTTTACCTTTTGACGTGGAAAGACCAGTGATGAAATCGAGGGCAATGTGTGACCAGGGGCGAGCAGGAATGAAAGTGGTTGGAGGAGACCAGAAGGGGATTGATGGAAGCTGTATTGCGGTTGCAGACATGGCAGGCGGAGACGTATTCAGCAACATCCTTGTTTAGGGATGGCCACCAGAAATAGCTGCGGAGTAGAGCGAGTGTTCTGCTTATTCCGGGATGACACGAAAACTGGGATGTGTTTCCCCAGTGTATTGTCCGTGCTCTAAGCGCTGAAGGAACTTATAACCGTCTGGGTGGCCCCCCACCTGGGTCTGGTTCAGTTTGCTGGGCGGTTTTGATGGTATTCCAGGTGAAGGAGTCAATGAAACACGTGGATGGAAGAATTGAGGTAGTTTGTTTGGGTGACTCATCAGTGTGGTGAAGTCGGGAAAGAGAGTCGGGTTTTTTATTTTTTGAGCCAGGGCGCTAGGAGATGTTGAGGTTGAACCGGGAAAAGAAGAGTGACCAATGTTATTTTTCGAGGGTTGAGGCATTTGGCAGACTGGATGTAAGAAAGGTTCCTATGGTCACGCTACACGATCACCGGGAGCTCCGTTCCCTAGAGCCAATGTCTCCACTTTTCTAGTGCAAACTTGATAGCAGGGAGCTCCCGGTCTCTGATGTAATATTTCCACTCAGCAGGGGTGAATCTTTTTTGGGAAGAAGGCACAAGGGTGTAACTTATGGTATCGCGGGAATCTCTGGGAAAGGACAGCTCCAACGGCGGTATCTGAGGCATCAATTTCCATAACAAAGTGTAATGACGGATCTGAGTGAATGAGAATAGGTGCTTGGAAAAATAGTTCTTTGAGTTTGTTCAAAGCCTGATCAGCCTCTGGAGTCCACTGAAAAGTTTTATTGGTGGAAGTAAGGGCGGTTAAAGGAGTAGCAATTCCACTGAAGTCCTTGAGGAATCTTCTGTAAAAATTTGCGAAACCCAGAAAATGCTGCAATTGTTTTCTGGAGTCCGGAGTTGGCCAATCCTTTACAATTTGGGTTTTTGCCGGGTCTGCTCTCACCTGTCCACCCTCTAGAATGAAACCAAGGTTATGGATGGGACATGGAATTCGCACTTTTCTGCTTTGACATATAAATGATTCTCCAACAATCTCTGTAGAACCAGACGGTCGTGGGATTTGTGCTCCTCAAGGCTGTTGGAGAAAATGATAATATTCTCTAGGTAGACGAAGACAAAGTTATGTAAGAAATCTGAGAACATCGTTAACCAAATTCTAGAACACAGCTAAAGCGTTGGATAAACCGAATAGCATGACTAGGTACTCGTAGTGACCAATGTGACTCTTAAACGCTGTCTTCCATTTGTCTCCTGTCCGAATTCTGACTAAATGATAAGCATTCCTGAGGTCTAGTTTAGAAAAGATAGGGGCTTTGGAAATGGATTCAAAGGCGGATGAAATGAGTAGTAGGGAATATTTATTTTTGATTGTGATCAGGTTTAGTCCTCTGTAATCAATGCACGAGCTGAGTTTTCTTTTGGACGAAAAATAAACCTGCACCTAGGGGAGAGGATGATGGACGAATGATACCAGCTTTGAGTGAATCATGAATGTATTTTTCCATAGATTCCCTTTCCTTAACTGCCAGGCTGAAAAGGCTGCCGGAAGGGAGAGGGGCACCGGCCAGGAGATCAATGGGGTAGTCATACGGGTGATGAGTTGGTAGAGATAGAGCCATGTCCTTGCTAAAAACTTGCTGTAAGTCGTGATAATCAGAGGGAATATTAGACAGATCTGGAGGGGGATGGGCAAAGAAGACTGAAGGCAGGGCTTCATGCAGTAAGAGCTCCAGGAATCAATGCGGTGATTAGTCCAGTTAATTTGTGGATTGTGGAGGGAGAGCCAGGGGTAACCAATTCAAAACAATTCAAAAATACTTTATTGATCCCAGAGGGAAAATAAGTGTTGGTATAGCTCATAGAATTAATTCTGTAAGGAGTTGTTGTAGATGATGATGATGGCTGTGGGCAGGAAGGATTTCCTGTAGCGGTCTGTATTGCAGCAAAACTGAAGAAGCCTCCGACTGAAGACGCTCTGTTGTTGTATGACAGTCTCATGAAGAGGATGCTCAGGGTTGTCCATAATTTTTTTGATTTTATGAAGATTCCTTCTTTGCATTATCATCTCAGGATTTTCATCAGTTGTCCCAAGAACAGAACCAGCCTTCTTTATCAGGTTGTTAGCCTTTTTAAATCCCTGGCTCTGATGCTGGTACCCCAACAGATGGCGGCTGAAGAGATTACACTCTCCACAACAGACTTGTAGAAGATCTCCAGCATCTTGCTACAAACCTTGAAGGACCTAAGCTTCCTCAAGAAGTACAGTCTGCTCTGTCCCTTGTAGACGGTTTCACTGTTGCGTACAAAACTCCACTGCAAACTCCGCCGCTGATCTGTTCCCTGTTTCAGGGTCTATAATTTTCTTGCAGATAAATTTTAACCGGGGAGAAGGTTAATTTAAATAATTCCAGGAATTCCTCAGAAGTACCCTCAATGGTATCTTCTTCAAAAAACGCTTCAGCTCATCTAAGAGCTCTGTCTCGAAGCAGGCCAATAACATAACAATTCTTTCCTGAATTGGTAGCAAAGGCTTATGGAGAATGTGAAAACACAAGATTACATTGGAGTAAAGAACCTTTACACTTACTTAATTCGCCAAAGAAAAATTCCGGAGTTGGTGATGTCACCTCCCGGAAGGGGGACGATACAGAAGGGCATGCTGAGGGGGTAGCATACTGAGTAGCGCTTAGCTTCCTACTTAGCTCAAAAACCTGTTGGGTGAGACGGCTGATTGTAGTACATAGAGTAGCTTGTTGATTAGTTATCTCCCTTAGAGCCGATTCATGTCTACCTAAAAGTGTACCCTGTTGAGAGAGTGCTGACTGGAGATGCGCCGTAGAGTCTTTGTGGCCAGTTGGTTCTATCATGATTAAGTTTTCATGACTCTAAGCTTAGCAACAACTCCAGACAGAAGACAAACAGTTTTTCCTTTTTCTTTAAATTATTTATTGAGTGGAAAGTCAGAAGGGAACGTCTCGTCGTCTCGGGAGGAACCAGGAAGTGGAAAAACCAGACTGGAGGAGGGAACAGGTAAGTGGTTAATATGAATCCAAATGACTTCTGTAAAATCTGAATAATGTTCTGAGGAGGATCTTACTTGGAATCCAGGGAACAGTGGTTTAGATGAGTTAAGTAGGAAAATGTGTGCTGAGGTTGGCTGGAGGTGGGTGTGTGATGATCGTTGATTTTTCGTTTGTCTCTGCAGGAGGAATGGCTTAGGCTGCCCAGAGGATTTCCGGAAGCGATAATGATGAAGATAAGTTTTCTTATTTTGCAGGTAAAGGTGGTTCTAGGCGGACAGGCAAGCTGCTTGGAGGTGATGGCGACGATGGTGAGTATTGTGGAGATTTACTAGCAGGGAGGTTGCTGGAGTCCGAGGAAGGATCTACGAGGAGAACAAGGAGGTGAGTACGCAGATTCTCTAAGTCTTGAGAAGTCATCTTATTTGGAATCACAGGAGTTAATCTGGCCATGTACCACACTTAGGAGTGAGAACTAACTGGCGCCACCCTCCAGGATACACTCCCCTTTCAAGCTGGAGAGTTAATGAGGTCCTGACTGGAAGCACCTGGATAGCAGCTGCCTGACACACCCTGTAGAGAAGGTAGGAAGAAACACGTGCACACACACTCTCCAGCACACAGCCACAGAATCATATCATGGGAGTGTTATCTCTTGTTTTGGGTTACAGTTTCTTTTGTTTGTTTTTTTCCTCGGAGCAGAGAAAGCAGGTGTAGATTCAGTGCGCTTTAAAGCCTGCCAGTCTTCGTTGAATTGGGAATTGGGTGTTCTACCCCTTAAACGCCTTTTGGCTGGAGGAATAGCGTTGTTCTGTGGCTTCTGTGCAAGACTGTTGGACCGAGATAACACTGGGCTGCAGGTTCTTCCTCCTTGCGTGTAATCATTGGTAAAGTTGTCTAATTTTCATATCCAGTGTTTAGATAAAAATTAATCTGAAGATGGTGTAACTTTGTCTCGACTGTTTCAATTCTCTGGAGCAGTTTCTCAAAGTTCTCAGCTGATCAAAACACAATTTTGGTAATCCACAGCCTTTCAGAAAGTAATCCAAAAAGGGATCCGGTCTAATATAGTGACTCCAGAGGCTGGGTGTATAAAGTAACTACGAAAAACAGCTAAGAAAAACTAAGAAAAGAAAATAAGAAATGAGAGTAAGGCTAGAGTTTAGGAGGGGTTGGGAGAGGGAGAGACACACTTTCTGCTCAAGACATTCGCAATAGAGCAAAGAGTGACAAAGACTGATAATAGCACAAGCAAAAAACAAGTAAGAGAAATAAATATAACGTATGCATTATACGATTACTTCTTGTAGCAACAATAAGATTGGAATAAAATAAAACAAACAAAGCTAAATTACAGCAGAACGTAATAAGGTCTCACGGCCTCAGATGCTTCAGAGTAACTTGTCTTTTCTGGGTTCTCAGTGCTTTGATGTTCTCAATGTCCTCTCATTAAAATGTTGACATGAAAATAATTATTTACAATATAGTTTCCATTTGAAAGGTTTGAAGTTCATGCCTATATGTTTAATTATGAAGAGAGCGGTCCTCATCCCTCCAGATGTAGATGATGCGTGTCCCCATAACAGAGGGAGACAAGACCCAGTCACTGGATGTGGAAACAAGCGGAATGGAGCTTGTTTGTGGACTGCCAAAAGTAATTAATCTCTTTTCTCAATGAAAATTAATCGGATTAAACCTTCTCCTGGCCCACTGAATCTGTCTCTGTGTAATGTGCGGACAGTGAATCTCTTGCTGCTTCTCCATCCTGCCTCTGTTATAAGCTCGATTCACTGGCTTCTCTGCAACAATGGGCAGCACAGGGACTCCAGAGTGTAATTACATTCTCCCCCTGCTTGTCTGAATGCTTGTCTTTCACGGTTGGGGAAAGAGCTTTGGAGCACTTGACCGGTGCTGTACTCCGACCTTTGCTAGGCATGCTAAAGAGCCTGAAGAGAAGGGTAGAGAGATCTGTTGATTAGAGTTTCATCTGTTTGTCTCTGGCCGCAGGTCAAACACATGTTCTCATGATGTTCTGACCTTTTCTGCAGCGTTCAGATCAGCATTCTGTGCCCTGTGCCCCTCTACTCGTGGAAATGGGTTATGGGTTAACATCCTAAAGAGGCTGACTGTGAAATATTAACTTGTTCCTTGAGCCTCTGGATGTTTGATGGGTCCAAATGTTCCAGTCGCTGTCCTCGACTGATCCTCATCCACGTTTCATTGTGACCTTGCAGGAATGCAAATATGTTGCCTCTGACTAACACGTTCATTCAGGCATGTTCTGACCTACTTTAGACATTTATGTTTCCTGCAGTCTTTAATCTTCATCACATTAGGATTTCTCAACTGTTTTATAAAGTCAAGCAAAGAACATTGAAAATGGACTCATGCATTTCGGTTGATATGCAGCTGGATGTACAGTATCGGCTTGAAACAGGGAAGCTACATGACTGTGCAGAAATCTTAGGCTACAGTCTGCTTATACTGCGATGCCAGTACAGTACATACTGACCACCCATGTTCGTGGTTCAGCATTCGCAGATTTTATATAAAATATTCAAAAGAAAATGCAGCTTGGGAAGCTGAAACACTTCGGCTTAGTACTACTTAACTTGTTATTAGCTGGTAATGCAGCCAATCCAGGAGTGCCATGCATTTTTGATTGGCTGCTCCCCCAAGAGCAGAGATAACGAAAACCGTCGATGTTAACTTCTGCAGCAAAGCCAACATGGTGTCCTATGTGGCATATTTGGTGTTTGAACTATTAAAATAGGCAGTTATGACAGTTTTAAAGGAGGTCTCAAATAGTTGCATATTTCAGCATTTCCAGGGCCGTTGTGATCACTAGCCGTCATAAATACCTGGGCTCCATTGTATATGAAATATGTAATATATGAAATTTACCATTATTAGAATAAATATAGCACAATTGTATTATAATATGACTTGAATGTTTCCATCATTACTTTATTCTTTTTCTCAATTCAGAGGTTATAGTTGGTTTGGTCTCTCTCTCCATCAGGTGTTGGAACAAGGTGCAAAATGTTTCTTTAATCCCTCTTTCTTTGGTGTGTACCGTATGGTTCTGAACCTTTTTACATCGATATCCCTAAACATATGCATCCAGCACAGTCCAAACACTGTCCAGTCCAGTACAGTCAGGTTCAAATTCATATAAGTGTCAGGAGTGCAGTGGTGTGGTTCATGGATCCAAACGCAGACGCCGGTAGAAGCGCAAGGATGTTTATTAAAGAGTGCTGCTGGTGGTGGAGGTGATGATGATGATGATGATGATGATGACGACGACGGCGGCGGCAGGAACAGAGAGGCAGGACATCGGACGAGCAGGACAGGATAACAGCAGGACAACACACCATGGAGACATCGACAATGATCCGGCGCTGAGTGAAGGGAAGTGACAGTTTATGAAAGCAGAAGGTTAAGGAGGATCAGGTGTGGTTGATTGGAGAGACACAGGTGAGGATAATGATGAGGAGAGGGTGAATAGGGCAGCCTGACAATAAGTTTGATTTAGTCCAGTTCCGATGTTACACAGACAGATTTAACTGATCAAAGGCAGAAAAGAGGGGGAAAACACAAAGCAGTGGACCAAAATGACTTTCTATGAGAAACAAAATAAGAAGACAAGAAAAGCTTAATGACACCAATGAAAAGAGAAAATGTAAAGGACAAAGTGAGTAAAAGATAAGAGAGTGAAAAACCTGTACAGTGTGTCATCTAGAAGCAGTATAAGCCTGTAGCAGCAGAAACCATTTTTGTGTTTTTATACATATATTTCCTCGAGAATTGGAGTCTGCTTCACTGATAGAGATGATTCATTTGCTCGCCCTGGTACGACAAATGTGGGCTATGAATAAATTAGAATATTAGCAAAAAAGCTTATTGTACCGCAGTAATGAAGGTCATATCAAACATTGATTGTTTGCAGTGGTTCATTTCTTTAACATCACTGAACAAATAATCATTTCTGTAACAGTTTTGATCCAGAAATGTCATGTCATGTTACAGCTGGACCAGTCCTGGGAATAATGCCGACTTGACGTTGCCCAGTAGTCACCATGAATCCCCACAAGCATGGTATACCACAAAAAGTAATTGCAAGAGAAGCTGGCTGTCCACAGAGTGTTGTATGCAAACATATTCATATGAAAATGTAGTGGAAGGAAAAGGTGTGACAGAAAAGTGTCCCCAAGCAGCGATAACCACAGCCTTCAGAGGTTTGTGGAGCATAGTCCATTTAAGAGTTTGGAGGAGATTGCTAAGCGGACAGCAGCTGGTGTCAGAACTAGAGAAAGCTGCTACACACCAATGAGTCCAGGACATGAGCTATAACTGTTGAACTAAACCACAGATTATGTCAGAAGCATCTGACAAACAACTGGACTGTAAAGTTTATGTTTTATGTAGAAGTCAAGATCCAGATTGTGGAGGCACAGAATCCAAGCTGATGAAGGTCCAGTGTGAAGTCTCTACAGTCAGTGATGATTAGGGAAAAAATCTCATTTGCTGCTTTTGGTCCACTTTGTTTTATCAAGTCCAAAGTCAGAGCAAACCTCTGCCAGAAAATGACTTCCTCCTGCTGAAAAGCTTTTGGAGATGATGGTTTAATGTCCCAGCAGGACTTGGTGCCTGCTTTATTAACCACAGTGTGTCATGCTGCCCTGTTCACTCCATCTCCTCATCATCTTCCTCACCTGTGTCTCCAATAATCCACACCTGATCCTCCTCACCTCATGCCTTTATAACGCGTCACTTCCCTTCACTCATCATTAGTGACTACTGTCAACCTCTCCATGGTGTGTTTCCTGCCGTCTCCTTTCTGCTCGATGTCCTGTCTCTCCGTTCCTGTCATCATCATCATCATCATCATCATCATTCCACCAGCAGCACTTTAATAAACAGCCTTTAGCACTTTACCTGCTTCTGCGATTGGGTCCATGCATTCCTCCTGACGCAGTGGCTTGACCTGCAGCAGTACCGTGTACATACTGTACTCAGTATGTGGACAGACTTTTCACCATTTCCTTATTTCTATTATCAATCTTCTTTTTATTTCTGTGATGTAATACTTAAATTTTCAGAGAAACTGAGTTTTGGGTTTTCATTAGCTGTAAGCCACAATCATCAGCATGAGCAGAAATAAAACTTCTATGTGAAATAAATCTATTCAATACATGATCTTCACTTTTTGAAGTAAAATGACTTCAATAAATTCACTCTGATGACATTGTATTGAGATGCATGTGTAAAAATCGTGATATTCTTGATTAAACCTTATCTGAAAATAAGCGCTTGGTCACTGTTACAATGACATAATTCAAGCATAAGAATAACTAGAAAAAGCAGACCTCCTTCAAGGCAGCTCCCCCCCCCTCCCCCCCAACACCCCATATGGTGAGCCAGATCATCCCCAAATGCTAGTCACTAGTTCCTGGTCCCATTGTGGACATTTCCTGAAGATTTCATCAGAATCTGTCAATAACTTTGTGATTTATGTCTCTAACTAGCAGAGAAACAAACAAAGCCTGGTGAAAACATAACCTCCTCGGCGGAGGTAGTAATAAGGTGAAGGAAGGTTGTGATTGAGGACGTCAGACAAGCCCAGCTCTATTCTACAAGAATCTAGCTGCATGTACACTATCATAATAAAATTACCTAAATATAGAAAGATAGATGTTGTTGATGTAGGTCACACTCCAGGGACCAATAAGAGCCCGCTTATGTGGTATTAGTAATAAAACTACAGGGATAAGAGCCTTTCTAATATGTGAACTCAAAACATGCTGCTTTTTCCCTCAGAACC